>VZRI01012831.1:122520-229985 GCA_013397515.1 Upupa epops
ACGGGGAGGGGGGGAAGAGAATTCAAAACCAAGGGAACAAGCCTGTTCACCTGTTCACTGTTCTCTTGAAATAAGGAGAGGAGAGTAGTAAAATACAAACTTGTGGCCTTGTAGAAGAGCCTAGAGCCTGGTCCTCAAACCTGGGGCCTTGCAGTTCAAGTTCACTAATATCAGAAAGGGGCCTTTTGAGGAAGAGGTAAAGGGGACTGGAAGACAGAACAGAGAGTTAGGAGTTAGAGGGCATCCATCAGTCAACAAAAACCACTAGACCTCTCGTCATCTGCAAGGACAAGAGATTGACACCTAGGAGCCACAGGGTTTGGAGCAGCTGGACAATCGGTGTCGAGCCCAGCCATTAGCACCTAAAGGTGAAAAGTTCACCGGTCCTTTGTCCCCGCCTGGGGCCCGGGCTGGAGCCGGAGGCGTGGTGGGCGCTAATGGGGTCCCGAACGCCAATGCATATGTACGACCAAGTGATGCTTATGCAGGAGAGCTGCAACAGGAACCCGAACACCTCACCCCTGGAGCACACGGTAGGCGGGCGCTCCAGAAACCCTCCTGCTTCTACGGCTCTGCGAGCCGGGACTCTGGTTCTGCAGGTCTCGCTCTTGGTCTGGCCTTTGAGGTTAATCTGTGGAGGCTCTTAGTCTGGCCTTTGAGGTTTATCTGTGGAGAGACAGCTTTCTTCAGGTACCGCTGCTGGCACCGCTGCCAGTCACGGTGGGTTTTATGCAGGTAGCCACCTTGCAAACCTCTGCGACCTCTCTTTCCGAAGGTATTTCCACCCGTGGAAAATGCACTGAGCTTTTTCTTTCGTTTCAAAATCTGATCCCAAAACGCAAGTTACTTTCTTTTCCTCTCTTCTTTATTATTCTCTTCTGACCTCCTCCACGAGGCAGATAGAGAGAAGAAAGCGGAAAGAAGAAAGGAAGGAAATCTAACGAAAACCACCGGCCATCCAGCCTGAAAATCCGACCATCAGAAGCTGAAGGGTTTTCACTCAGGATCCCCAGGAAAAAAAAAGGGGGGGGAGGGATTTTAAATCTTTCCTCCTTGAACTTCCTGCCCCAGACTAACAAAACCCTGAATTTAGGGGGGGGATTTTAAATCTTTCCTCCTTGAACTTCCTGCCCCAGACTAACAAAACCCTGAATTTACATCACAAATATTTTTTCCGAGTATCCTACCCCTTCCCTCCCCGCACATTTAGAACTCTTCAGTTGGTAATCACCACCTCTCACATCAAAACAGCTAGTTGCAGTCGGATGCCTGTGTCACCTTTAATATTCAGAGCCAGCACGAGTCTTCCCAGTGACTTCTGTGCCCCGTTTTTGGCTAGAAATCCCTGCATTTGCACACTTTCTGATAGAAACGAAGCGATACTCACAGCTCACTAATGGTATGAATAAACCAGATCAGAATATCCTGCAGGGAGGGCCTGTCAGTCTTTGGGCTCCTTTGATTGCCGCGCTAGCCACACCTTTGCTTCTGATCAGACAGCATGCTTAACTAGCCACGGGCTATCTACAGCCAGTGCAGCGACCCGGGAGAAGACCCGAGTCTGTGGGAAAACCTGTGTGAAGCAGACCTCCTCAAAGCCAAAACACATCTATCAACCCGGGGTTTCCTAATTGTGTTGAGACACACTTGAGAATTTAATTTGTTAATTCTCACAAAATCAATCCCAAAGTCTTTATTAAAAATACATCTGCCTTAATTAGTTATGTAACTTCTTCATCACAGCCCTGTGTACCAGAACAACATGAAAGGGAAGGGAACAAGGAGCGCAGGGAATAATAGGAGGTGCTGGGACTGCAATACTCCTCTGAATAATTTGTCAGGGCTCTGCTTGGTAACGACAGACACAGGAGCAGAAATTACCCAGCCAGCCGCGGCACTACAGCAGTTACGTTACGAAGGTGAGTTCGATGTGAGCCAGATCAGAGCAACAAGGGGTATCCTTTTAACCCGCTAACCCAGGGACCAGGCAGTATGTTGAACAAATCCACCTCTGTGCATTTGGTGCATAACAACAGCTTCCAGGGAGAACTGGCAAACGAACCTCTGAGAGCAGTGTGCACACCCGGTCCCCCTTCAGCAGGGTCTCTTGTGTGCCCCCTCATTTATTATCAGTGTGGTTGCTACTTTCCTTCGGGCTTGGTTGGTTTTCTTCTGGAAAGAAAGGAAGCCTCTAACCACAGGTAACACAGATGAAAGACTAATGTGGTCTTGGGACATGGGGGATCCATGTCTATCGCTGTTCTCCACACAAGCCTCTCTGTGCCCCATGCCCCATGACTCCGGCTTTAGACATCCTGACTTTCCTGAGCAGCATGTGGCAGAAAGAGCTGTGGTGTGCTCGGACAGGCCACAGGGCCCTGGTGGAGCAGGGTATGACTGGCCTCACAGCCAGAGGGCTTGTGCTGGCAGCACAGAAAAGGGGAAGGGTTAGCCCACGTTGCAGAAGGAAGCATGGTCCTCGCCTGGGCAGAGGGCGTCAGCACCAGTCCGCATCACCTCTAATCAGCGGCAAGTCAAGCTGTGAGTGCCACAGGGAACCCGTCTGTGTCCTTGGTGTCTACCAGCCGGGTAATGAGTACATTGCAACGTGTCTGTTGGTCTTAGTCCCTACATCCTTTGCTCTGCTTGGCCTTTAAACACACTGGCACACTTAGATTGATCCGTTCTGCGCTGTCACCGGGCAGACACGTCCTGGTTGCACGGTTTAAGCACTGCTCACACCCAGATCCTGCCCACAAGACAGCTGCTGTGTGACTGATCGATTTTCCGCTTGCTGTCCCAGTCACAAAGTGAAGGAATACGCATTTTGGAGAAACGTGCCCTGTCCCATTGTCACCTCAGCGATGCTTCGGCTTGGTTTTGTGCTTCTCAAGTTTTAATCCTAAGGACACTGGCACATTTCAAATGGAAAAATATTTTCTGTGGAAAGCCACGTCCCCTGTTTTCTCCTTCAGGATCAAAGCTTCAGGCCAGTTTGGACCCAGCTTCACTGAGCTGCAGAGCTGTCCCAAATCTGCCCCACCTCACAATTCATTCAGGTACCGCTCTGGTTTTGTTTCCCACAGCCTGAAGAAACATGGATGTGCACAGGTCAAAGTCTAAAAGGTCACAGAAAAGGACCTTTCTGTGTAAGGTCCTCCTTCCCACTGGTGGCAGCTGGCAGAGGACAGGTAAGGATGCGACTGCCTGTGCTGGGGACGATGCATGCACTGAACAAGCTGAGAAAATAGGCTCTTTTTTCAGTTGTTATCACTATTTTGCTGAGTTTTTAAAACACGTTTCATCCACCTTGAGGTGGATGCGGTGTGGTCCAGCTTGTAACCAGACACAATAGCAGTACCAACGGTCAATATTCGCAACCAGCAGAAGCTTGGCTCAGGAAACCCGACCACAGAACAAGCCCGTCGGGTAAATCCTAATAGGCTGCGGGGGTTTCACCTCGGCCAAGGCAAGGCAGTAGAACACAGGCAGCGTTACTCATTCACCTCGGATGATGGCAATGTTTACAGAATGCAGAAATTACTTACAGTTCTTCTGACGAGGCCGGAGAGGGTCTCCCCCTGAGACATCTCAGATGACGCTGCCATTCCCCCAACCCTCCCGGGCCCTGTGAAACCGCTTACTTCCACTCTCAAAGAAAAATAGCTCTTTCTGGTGGAGTTACTCCTCACACTTCTGATAAATTGCAAACGGCTTTGGCAATCGCTCTGAATTAAGGATAGACATGTCAAACAGATCACTTAGAAGCTGATCAAGAGCAAGTGGAAGCGTCAGGATGTAAAATAGAATCAATTAAAACTAGGAAATGGCTGTAGATTATTCCCCATGAATAACCGTGATTCTGCCTACACGAAGACACAGAAGCTTAAAAGAGCCACCGCCGCACACGGAACAGTTTATCTCTCCATTCTGCAAACAATACCTGCGATTTGGAGTGCTCTCAGGACTTCTAAAGCAGCTGACTGTGCACCACACAGCGTGCATCACGCATCCCCACCAAAGCACTCTGGAGTCCTCGGGCAGGCTGGTGAACGTGTCAGGCCTGGGAGCTAAACCACCACTCTCCTTGCAGCCTCCACAAAAACCTCCTCCTGCCTTAACAGCTTTGGGTAGGCTGTGGCAGCCGGTTTCATGCTGGCTTAGGGCATTCTGTGACCTGGGCTGGGGTTTAAGAGTTACCTCCTTGGTGCAGTGCTTCTATTAGCACTCTTGCAGGCTGAGTATCAACAGGGACACGGAGATGTAATTACTCTTTCTAAGCCAAAGGTGGTCCCCGTGGAGAGCCTTTCGCTGAGATGGCTTTGGCAGTGCACATGAGCTGGATGAATAGAGCTAATGGAATTGTCTTTCTGCTGCTTCATGTGGGATCTGTACCCAGAGAAAACATTTGCTTTCAATAGCTGCTTATATAAACATACAGAAACAGAGAACCACAGACTGGTGTGGGTCAGAATCATCCAACCCAGCCCCCTGCCAGAGCAGGATCCCCTAGAACAGATCCCATGGGAACACATCCCTGTGGGTTTGGAATGTCAACAGGGAGAAGATTCCGCAACCCCCCTGGGCAGCCCGGGTCAGGGCTCTGGTACCCGCCCTGCGAAAAAGCTTTCCTCGAACCTGTTGCATTCCAGCTGGTGCCCATGCAGATGCACCTTTATGTTAGAATCAGTCTCATTATGACCGCATGATTAAACGCTGAGGCGGTTTTGCACTGCCTGTGAGCCCAGGTGCCAGGATTCTGTTTTGGGAATTAACCTGATCTAAGCCACTTTGATAATAACTTTGATTGTAATGCAGAGTATTCTGCTTTGTGTGAGGAAAGGGGGACAGCAGAAGAACCATCGAGACTGAGACACCATGGTTATCTTCTGCTGACATCCGCTTTTAGGATGTTGGTTGCCAAAGCAAAGGGTTGCCCCTTATTTCAAGATGACTGTTGTACTGTAATTAGGCACAAAGGCAGCTTCATTAGACTTCTCCCCTACAACTGTCTGTGTCAAGGAGAAGCTCTTTCAGCCACAGCAACTGCAAAAGCTTCTCTCAGAGTGTTGTTCTGCTGTGAGAGCCACAGCGATCCCATCAAGCATGAGGAGACTGTGAAGCGTGACTAAGTAAAGACAGCTGGGCTGACCCCTCAGAACAGACTGTATGGTGGAAAAGAAGCAAAAGCACGCACCCAGCTGCGCACCTCAGGCTGATCTATACAGCCTGCAGTTCAGTTTGGAGCAAGGTAGACTGAAAGGACGATTTGCCACTTGTTTGCATGGTGGGGATGGTCTCCATCCATGATCCAACAGAATTTTACCTTAAATCTCTCTCGTTTGACTGGAAGCACCTCACAGGCAGTGGTTTTTCTAAAACACGTGTGTTAACTGCAAGGTTATGGGAGCTCTGTCATGTGTTGCAGCAAGTACCCGCTGAAGAGCATTCCCATGTGCACCGGTTTGAGTAATAAAACCAGCATTACTAGTAATGAGTAATGATGCCTGACTGCGTCTTCGGTTCTCCTGGTGACTCTTTCAGGACAGGCTCAGGGAGCAGAAATGTGATTTAGGCGACAAAGTCCCCTAATTAAGGTTGAACTGACTCACTCCAGCAGCTGCAACAGAGACCTGGTGAACAGTCCATAGCGTGAAGTCTAGTATGAATGAACATGACCTGGTACCTCTGAAACTGGAGAAGCGCAGCCTTGCTTTGAAACGTGGTGTCACACCATACCTGCCCCTGCCCCGCAGCAAAGGAAAAGCTGTTAATGACCTAGAAGTTTCCTCCATGAAACCAGTCACTCTCCTCCCACTCCAGCGCTTTCTTGTCAGATTTATGCATTTCACCACAGCAGGCTACTACTCTGTAAGCTCGTCATTCTCCTAATACGTTAGTATTTGATTTATAATATTTGTCTAGCCTAAGTAAATCTGGCAGAAGGCAATTAAAATAAAGTTCCCGAAGTTTACAAGGTTTTCAAGCCTAGAGCAAGCTTAATTAAAGTCAATCACGGGAGAAAAGCACTTAGCCCTGCAGCCCTCCACATTTGTCAGACATCTGAATCATGGGAAAGGTTAATTAGAGTCAAACGAGGAAAAAGTAAACACTAAAAGTGCTTTCTGGGGTTCATTACATTCCAATAAGTCACAATATGTAATATTCAACTTTGTAATGATGATCCACACATATCACTGTCTCCTTTCCACAACACAACCCTTCCCAAAGAAGAAAACAGCTCTTGGCTATGCCAGGCCTCCGTGGCTCCATTTTCCCAGCAAAAGGGAAGTAAATGACATTTTTGTGCCATTTTGCAATGACAGGAGAAGGTAAAGCTCCTTCTGCATACATACTCCTCTCAACAGCTGCATGCTGCTCACTTTTTTCCCCTCCAAATTTTCCCATCTCTGTCCGCTGAGTGATGAAGCAGAGGAAACAAACCTCAGGAGTTCTGGTATGATACTCCGCATAGAACTTCCTAAGCAGGAGCAAAACCAGGCCTTGGATCAACAACAACCAGCACCTTCTGATTTAGCTATGTGACTGAGAAATAAGTGAAGGGGTCTCCCCAGTGACGGACACAGGTGGTCTCAGACCTCCCATGGAATCGCAGCTGCGGCAGCCACAACTAGAAAAGGGCCACCATGAGAAGAGGTGGTTAAAACAAAAAGGCACAGACACGATCAGAGAACTTGCCACTCAGCCACGCCGAGCACAGAGTGTTGTGGAAGAAGCCGGTTTTATTCTGTGCCTTAAACCTCGAGTTAAGACCCTTAATAAATGCGGTTGTGACCCAGGCTGCAGGAGAGATTGTGCAGCGCTGCCTTTGCTGCCAGCGGTGTCCAGCAGTACGAGCCCTAAACCCCTGCTCTGTAGCACAGAGCCCTAAACCCCCCCTCTGTAGCACAGAGCCCTAAACCCCCGCTCTGTAGCACAGAGCCCTAAACCCCTCCTCTGTAGCACAGAGCCCTAAACCCCTCCTCTGTAGCACAGAGCCCTAAACCCCCGCTCTGTAGCACAGAGCCCTAAACCCCCGCTCTGTAGCACAGTGAAAACGCTGGCCATTGAGCAGCGCCAGGGATCTCAGGCAGTGCATTTAAAACTTGCACTTCTCATGCAACCTCAGAGACGTTTTTGGCTTCGTGACAGCCAGTCTGCAGTGCTGTTTTCTAACTATCAATAAATCCAGAATTAATCCTTTTTTTTACGAGCTGTGAAATATAATCCCTTTTTTGGTCTTTTTATTCCAGTTATTTTTTACGACCTGCCTTCAAGATACCTTCTATTACATCAGTAGTCTCATAGCACTTAAGCTTTAACCTAATTATGCTAATCAGAGCTTAAGGTTTCAATTAGCTACTTCCAGGGGGTCAGGATTACATTTCCTGCAGGCTTTGTTTATCTGTTCTCTCATCTTCCTTAGAAGCATCGCTGATTGGCAGCACTTGGACCACTACTCTGAAGAAAACTTGTGTCGTTGATGCATCTGCTCAAATACTCTCTCTCTTTGTCACGGTGGTGGAGCCTGCGGTTAATTCATTGTATTCCTGGTCTCTCCAGAAGACCTGCCTTACTGTCGTGGTTTAAGTTTCCCCTAACATGGCAGAGCCACTGAACTCCTGGTAAACCAGACTAGTGATCACACTGCCTGTAACAGGTGCTTTCTGAAGACTGAACCATCTGGCTTGGCTAGGAAAAATCCTTGGGCTTGACTTAAGGAAGTTGGGCACCTGAAATATGTTCTGAGCAGTCAGATCAAGCAGCAGGAGTCAATTGCCCCTGCTGACCCTAAACTCGGTGTTACACCGGTAACTTGCTCCCTCATCTATGCAAATTGACCAGCTCGCAGCATTGTCTAACAGCGCAGCTCTGGCTCCTATAGTTGTCCTTACAGCTTTTAGCTAGCCTTCCGCAGCTTTTCAGCAACCTGCGCAGCATCCCTGCCAGTGTTTTCACTGCTGTCGGTAGCTGTGAGCTGATGTCTGCTGGTACTTTACAGCCTAAGTGCTATTGGGCGAGAAACTCCGTTAAACATCTTCTGACTGGCAGATGCCGTGAGGAGAAAGGTTTATACGACCTTCCGCAGGGAGGAAAGCGATTCATTATCTCCACCTGTTGTGGAGAAATACTAAACCAGGAGGGAAGAAGCAGGAAGAAACTCAGAAGACCTACCTGAGAGAAACAGTCGTGCCAACAATAAGCCAGGGCACCTCTCTGTGCCTGCTGCCATGTCTACTGTTCACACACTAGTGATGAAAGCAGTAGGGCTGGAAAACAACCTGTGAATGATGAAAGACCTCACAAAAGGGGGACAGAACCAAGCGGGTTTGGGGGAAAAGTGTCATCTACGGAGTGGAAGTGGGGTGTCACTTCTGAAACACAGTGAGTGCAGTGGTGTGGGGGTAAGGGCTGTGACAATGTGCTGGTAAGGCTTGCCATCATTACGCAGCAGTTCCACGGGGGAGACCAAGCAAGCGGTTCAAAGGAAAAGGGTTTTTCACTGTGCATGACGTTGGCTTTTAGCTGTAATCAAACCAATCAGAAAATACATTTTATAGCTATTCTGATGAGTTCTGAAGGTAAACGGAGCGAAGGGAAGAGGGTGGCATGACACGGTAATGTAGTTTTGTATTTTCCTAAGAGTCTGCAAGACGTGGTAAGTCGGTTCCTTCTGGGCAGCCTAATTCCTTCAGCACCTCTGGAATTCTGCAACCGAATTACTTCCAGTCTTTCTGAAGGAATGCTCTTCTGTGCTTCGGGACATTTCCATCCCTGTGAGTAACCCTTCCAGAAAATGCTGCTGCCAGGCAGAATACGACACCCTTTGCTGAGGTTCTCCAGTAGTGAGTGTTTACAGAGACCTAATGCAGTGACTAATTCACCTGCTGTACAGAGCCTGCTGAGCTGCAAACACATCCCAAACGTTTTGAGGGTTTGCAGTAGTGCACAGCAATAATGCAGCATCTTTGCAGCATAACAAAGCAGCGGCTGAAGGCAGCTGAACCTGCAGGCGAACAGGCTCTGTGCACAGGGCTCGGGCAGTCCAGACCCTGAGTTAAGGCCGAACCTGCAACACTCACTGGTTTGTATAGCTCCAGCACGGCAGACTACTCTGCTTCCTCTGCATCCACCTAGGCAGCCCACATCAGACAAGCATCGCACAGCCCAGTACTACCACAGCGTATCGTGCCAGTAAGGAAGTTTAAGTTACGGCTTTTATTGCCTTCTCCGGGGCCCCTGCATCTCCTCAGCGCTGTCACGCAGCAGGACTGCTGGCAGGGAGGGAGAAGCGAGCAGGGGGAAGGACCAGACGGGATGATTTGCACAGAGTTTGTGTGTCTACGTAATGTCAGGAGCTGAAAGCGATAAGCTCCTTGCTTCAGGACTGCAAACGGGTCTTTGACCCTCCTTTAGAGGTACTCGCTCCTCAGAACGAAGCGCGACCATCCCCTGCAGTAGCCCCTGCTAATGAAGCCGTCGGAACCCCCCTGTCGTGTGCCTGCGCTCCAGGCCAGCTCCGGCACCGTGCGCGCCGGGTGCCTCGGTGCCCCGGCTTAGTGTGGAACACAAAAAGCAGGTATAGAGCTCCGGAGAGAAGGAGTTTAAACGTGAAGGGCTTACTGGCCTAACGATGCCACTTGCCCAGATAGTGAACACGGTGATTAAGCTTGTTAAGGTCTTTGCAGACTAGCTCCAGCCTCTCTACTCGTAGTATGTCATCTAAATAGCACACTCCCCCCCAGCAATGGCCAATTATCATCAGAAAGGAGTCGCTTTGTTCTACACTATGATCTGCAATTAGAGCATTCGGCAACATTTCGGCACCTTCTTTTCCCTTTCTTCCAGACAAAAGCAGCGTGACAAGACAGGAAAGTGTCTTTTCCGCCTGTATTCCCTTCCAGACCGTTTGGATTCGGAGCGCTAGTAAAGGTAAAGGTATTTTAAAAGATTTGGCTACCAAACAATTCACTGACCTTAGTGCCTGAAGTCTTTCCAACCGGTGTGAAATGTGCCACTGGAGCAGAAGGCAGGGGTTAAACACAGCACCGCTTCTGCTTGTGTCCCCATCGGTACAAACACGCGGGTGACTGCAGAAGGTGCTGGCCGAAAATGATCCCTCTCTCTGGACTCGGTCACACACAGACAGAGGGAACGGTCGGAGCAGAGCCAGGACCCCGGTGCAGTGTGAACCAGAAAGGAAAAGGGAGCTGATGTCAGCCATGACCAGACACGGCAACGGTAGTTCAGAGCACAATCGGGAAAGCGCACGGGGAGCAGAAAACCCAGCCGTCTGCTTTCTCGGATGTGCAGCTTGGTTTTAGAAACTTCGGGACACGGTTCCTCAGGAAGAGAAGGTAAAGAATGGACGACAGTGTAATGGTAAAGAATGGTAGTGCAGCACCAGCTCCCCAAAGGGAAACCACAGAAATTGTGGTCGTCTGCAGCCAGTAAGTTGGGTGTGTGACCCTTCTCTTCACCTGTTAATTACGTTGAAGGCTAACTGCATCAGACAGGACAGCCAGCCTGGGCTGGTCTGCACCAGCCTAGTTTTCACTGGTTTTCTACTCTTACCTTGTTCCCTAAGCAGTCGCAGCGTTTGCTGCGTTATGCACCCTGCCTTCGCCCCCAGGACACGCTTCTGAAAGCTTTTCTTTCAAAAGGCACTACAAGCAGAGAAGTGTTTGCGTGACACAAAAGATTCCGCGGCCGCTATCACCAGGGGCAGAGATCATGGGCAGATTTTAAAGTTTTCCTGGAACAAAAAGCTCAAGCTACTGTCTCCTGCGTAAACAGGTTCCCGGAGACCTCACCTTGATTTCAGCAGCCCAGAGGATGTCATTGCCTCTGGAAATTTGTTCCTGAGAATGCACTTTCCTTTCAATGCGTCTACGCCGTGCTCTGAAGAGCAATTTGTTTAAGGTAACGTGTTTCACATTCAACAGAACACACTTCAGCTTGACTTACGTGTTTAGACACAAACGTCACCTTAACAAGAGCGCCTGGTTCATGAACACTTCAGTCTGCCTCCACATGTAGGTCCTGAGAGTACCTGTGTCTCTGCCGGCAGCTGCTTTCCCTCAGCATGATGCCATGCCCAAACCCCTGCTCCCCTCTTTCCTCCAGAGTGGGTCTGCTGGAGCTGATGTCAGCCAGTCCCCGGGTACGCTGGTGTTCACAGTGGTACAGATGACTGCACTGGTGGGATTGGGCTGGAGCACTGTGCGGTAAGCCTGGTGACATCTCACACGCAAAGCAGGGTAAGAAATAAAACTACTAATTCAGAGTAATGGGATTTTACAGACCACATACCAGACTGAAGCAGCACCAGCCTCTCCACCACTGCCCAGCCGGTCTCTTTCATTTTCCACAGCAGATGATGTTTGCATGTCACTTGTGCCACTGCTTCACTCTGCAAGTTCTTCAAATATTGAAGACAGAGTTCTCTCACAAAGGCAGAGTGAAGGATAAAATCAAGCTTGTATAGACTGCTGGATTCTTGTTGAAACAAACTCTGCAGCTCTGCATGTGGTCCCAAACACAAGTCTCAGGAAGAGCTGTGTTGGAAGGAATCCTCTGGAACAGCTGCTGTCTGTGCTGGCTTTGGCTTCCTAGTAGCTGCTGAAGTGCTGTGTATTTGATTTAGGTGAGAATAGTGTTGACAACATGCTGGTGTTTCGGCTGGTGCCGAGTGGTGCTTACA
Source organism: Upupa epops (assembly GCA_013397515.1). Taxonomy (NCBI): domain Eukaryota; kingdom Metazoa; phylum Chordata; class Aves; order Bucerotiformes; family Upupidae; genus Upupa; species Upupa epops. Next base: position 134,225 of record VZRI01012831.1, read on the forward strand.
CAGTCAAGGACCCTTCTGCCTCTCAATCCACCCTACCTGCCAGGTGGCTAGGGGCGCACAGGGACCAGCCAGCACCGATGACCCCAGCTGACCAAAGACTGTTCCAGACAATTCGACGTCAGGCTCAGCATATGAGCTGGGGGAAGGAGGACGGTGAAGACCTTCAGAACGGTGGTGTTTGTCTTCCAAGTCCCTGTTCTGAGCGACAGAGCCCAGCTCTCCTGGCGGCGCTGAACACCTGCCTGCCACGGGAAGAAGTGCTGAACGGATTCCTTGTTCTGCTTTGTTTGGGCGTGCAGCTTAAACTGCTTTCGTCTCAACCCACAAGCCTTCTCACTTTTGCTCTTCCAATCCTCTTCCCCTTCCCACCAGGAGGGAGCAAGCAGCTGCGGGGGGGCCGAGTTGCCGGCTGGGGTTAAACCACGACAGTGTCTGACAGATTTGCCGGTGCCAGCACAGCAGCCAGAGAGGGCGGTTTCCATAGCGACTGCAAACTTTGCTTGTGTTCTTCCCTCTCCAGTGCCAACAAGCAGCCACTGAATTACTCCCTATCAGTGCAAAGACTTCCACAAGCAGCAGTCTGTGGGTCTGTGGTTATGGGTGCAGGAGCCAAACGGACACCTGTGGCACACCTTGGCTTCCAGGCTCCTCACGGAAGACACAGAACTCTTTCTTTGGATCTCCTTCTCTGTCTACTGCTACTAGGAAACTCACACTGATCCTGGCTTTTTAGTTTCAGGCTGGTAATGACACCCACAACTGCAAAAGTTGCTAAATAAGGTGGAATTGATGTTAAGTCTCAGGAACAGCAGCAACAGGAAAATGTGCTGACAATGTAAGTACTGTCCTGCAAGCGGACTGCAATGCTGCAGTGAATCCTGAGCTGTTACTGCAGTACCCTGCAAGACACTGCAGTGTTCACGGCCTCCGTGAGGTTAGTGGCTCCCAGTAGTGCCCGTGTTTGTTTTGCACCTGAAATGCTGCCAGCTTTGGCTTGATCTTCCAACTCTGCTACCTCCGTCATCTTTACCCTTCATCCTCCCTTCTTCCTTTCTTGAATGTATAGGCATACGACTATGAGTGTTCTTTCTTGTAGACAGCTAAAGCATTAAGACTGGTCACTCACGTCGACTGGATTATCAGCGATGAAAGGATGACGTTCACCAGTGAACATGCTCCCCACCCCGACGTGTTAGAGCCAGACTGTAGCCCATGGCGAGCAATGCAGGAAATGGCAAAATGCAGACAAATATTCACCAAAACAGCGTCTGAAAACGAGAACACCCGCCGTCTCACCCAGTTCTACGTGAACCGCCAGGAAACACGGGTGGTTCTCCAGCTCTTCAGCGTCTGAAGGCAATTTGTAGGTTTAACCCTCAGAAAATCACCGAGTCTCCAGTTTGGTTTGCTCTGCTGCTGTACCAGGACTACTCAGGGCTTTTCTCAGAGAAAGAGCCAATAGTTTCATCTGGGGAGGCAGATTTTCCGATGCTGGCATTCTGGCATGAAGTACAGAAAACCTTCCGCAGTCCACAGCGTGCTCGTGCAGGCCTGAGCGCTGCAGCTAGCAGCAACTCATGAGCAGCTCTGCTGGTGCCTGAGAGACAAGTAGCTGCTCACAGTGCCAAAACCTCCTCTATGCTCAGTGACAGACACTAAGGGGCCTCTCAGCATCACCCCCTCTCTAGGGTGGTTCTAGGAACAGGACAGTCTGAAATTTGCTGCTTCCCTGAGCAGTGCCAAAACACCCTCAGAAGACTCCCTGGAAAGCCGGCTGGGAACTTCACTGGGACAGGTGGATGGCTCCAGAGAGCTCCTCTGTGTTGTACCTGATAGTGCTCTCGCGCTGTAGCTCCCTGCCTGAGCAGATGGTGAATCTGACTTTGACAGCCCCTGAGGGGTATTGACACTCGATGGGGTTGGGGGCCACCAAAGCTAGAAAGGCGTTGTTCCTAGCCATTAGCCACAGACAGCTCAGTCCCCAGTGTCTAGCCCAGGTACAGATCTGTGCACCTGCAAACTAGAAGGTTTCACTGCAAGCTGGGAAGTCGCCCATCGGAAGTAAAAGGTGAAGAAAAACCCTGTAACAGAATAAATCTCAGCCGTGCTTTCTGGCTCTGAAAAATAAACTGCTGCAGGCTCAGACTGTGAGGTAAGGGACCTTCCAGAGAAAAATCAGTGCCTTCGTGCAAGTGCTCCCTAAACCTCAGTCATGCCAGACCTTCTTCACCTTCCAGAAACATTTCCCCAGTCTGGAACGGGCGCGCAGAGTGACTGAAGACAGAAATGGGAATAAAGCACCCATCTCACACAGGAGAGTGGAAGTGCTTAACTGCTTTCACCCAACAGAGTTAGGCTGAGAGGAGATACCACGCAGTCCATAAACACATCAGGAGCAAACATTAAGGAGAGGTCGGTGCTGACACAAAGCTATGTGGCTGTGAATTCTACTCTGGAGATGAGAGCCAGTGCAAAGCAAAGTACAAAACAGAGGTTGTCTGGGTTCATCTGGGCAACATTTTTACCTCAGATGAAAGGGTGGTAACGAGGTCTGTGATCAGGTGAGAGAGCCCTACTGCTACATAAAATTTTCCTTTGAAAAATTTCATGTCTTTTTCTTCAAAAGACAGCTTTTGGCCCTTTATATCTGCGTTTAGTGTCAAGCAGCTGAATGAAATACACTCAGCTGCAATTAAACTCGTGTTAGAAATCGGTTACCTTGCTCAGGATTCTATTTCATGAAGGGTTTGCACATAGGAATTACTGTCCTAGCAACAGGCCTGGACCGGTGACCCTTTGTGCAATAAACCATACCCAACCCGTACTCAAGCGGAGTAGGAGTCCTCTTCATTTCGTCTTTTAATGGGGTAATCACATGTTTTGGTTCACAGCCTACTGTGGTTTTGTCCAGATGTCATCCCTCCAAGCACCTAATTTCCTCAGAGTATCTCCTCTTCCACTTTTTCTTACTGCAATCTAAATACATCACAGCGTGGTGAGAAACCACTTGCCTGTTCATAGCTTCCGCAGCTGCCTCGTGCAAACCACTCAGCATCCGACTTCCCTTTGCACTGAAGGCAAACATTGTTCTAAGCTTCGGCTCAGCTGATATTTACTGTCTTGGCTGGTGTGAATGGCAAAGCCAAGGATAAATTAATCAGTGGAGCTGTTTCACCAATTCATCATGCACCAACTTATCCGATTTCATTAAAGATGTAGTGACTCAGCTGGGGACTTTCCTTTCTTCAGTAGCAGTATGAAAGGCCAACCCTAACAAATTAACTTGTAGAGACTTTCACACAATTTCCCAGTCCCGTACTGATAAAATTAAAGGAGGAAAAACACACCCGAAGCCAAACAATTGAGAAACCCCATTTACATGCACGAATGAAGCCCTACGCTCCTCTCAAAGCCCGCAGTTCAGCTGGGAGAGCTCTGACACTGCCTTGAGATCGGATTGCCAGAACCAATAGTCAAAACACGACATGACCTTTTAAATATTTCAGCAGGAGAGGGACAGGTGAGTGAGGAGCAGCCCAGGCTGCTGATGTGGGGCTGCAGCCACCCGGCAGCAGCTGGGACCGTGGGTTTGCACAGACATCACCAGCTCACTCACCTGCCTGCACTGCCCTGTCTCCTACCTGTCCCAAGTTGAGTCAGGGCCATTTGGGATCTGTGCCACTCCCTGCCTGCATACTGGAGGATGAATAACACCCAGGTTGGTAACCTCCTCATCTCAGTTACTCCAGCCCTTCCTCAAGCCCGGGCTGTCTGCTAGTTTGCACACAGAGCAGCTTTCAACAGCGTAAAGCGGCCGAATTCTTTATTCTAAAGCCAGGTTGTGGTTCTGACACTGCAGAGCTCCCGGCACCAGCCTTGGAGCACACCAACGTGTCTCCATCCAAAGCACACGCAGCCTTTGCCAGATGTCACTGCAAGGCAGATGTTTTCCTGGGCTGTTGTGGTGTTTTGCAGCCCGCTTGCGCTTGGTGGTTTGGAAACTGGTGCAGTCAGGTAGGGGGTAGGGGACATCCTAGCGCTGCAGAATTCCTGCTAAATGGGAAGCTGACCATCACGTTCAGCGTGCTCAGCCCGTGTTTGGTGGAGCACGGTGACAGTTACTGGGTGAAACAATCATTTTCATTTTGCAGATCAGGATGTAGGGACATTGAGAAGAAAGAGATAGAGCTCTCCCTGCAGTCTTGAGCTGCCCTGCCGTTCTGGAGGAGCTCTGAATTGCAGATTAAGTCTGAAGGAAATCAGGTCCCTCAAATTTCCATACTGCACCCAGAAAAATGTCAGTGTGTAAACATTTCCAGGTCAAAGGAAGAAGCAGGGTGTTGCAGGCCCAGTGTTAGGTACAATTTCACTTGATGAAGATGAAACCTGCATTTAGCCACTAGGGATAAGCAGCACACAGCAACAGTGACACACTACAAATCAGAAGCCGAAGAAGGCAAATGAATTAATGGAAAAACACATTCATAATAAAAGCAAGATTAAAGTATTTTATCATTATTTGATGGGACCAGTAACCTTCTCAAGATTAGAGAGACAAAGCTTGACTTTTCAAAAACGGATAAGAAGACTCTCTAAGCACAAATCTGCCTCTGAAAGCACTGCTGAAAAGATGCAGTTCATCCTAGTGTCATTGGGGAAAGCGTTCCTGTGAAAGAAAGGCAACATGGTAGGAACCTTACAGCTTTGTCTCTGATCGTCACAGAGGACTGTAGAGTAACAGCCATTAACTAGAGCCGCATTGTTATCACCTGTGGGTTTTCAACTCTCTGACACCACCTGCTCTTTTTCACCCTCTCTTTTCTGCGATTAAAAGCCCCACTCTAAGTAAAGAGATAATTTTCAGCCTTAGTTGTACCTTTGCCACAAGCTTTGTCCACACCCCAGGCTCACTGCGCAGAGACCTTATTTCATCCCCTAAAGCAGACTAAACGGCCTCTTGGTCAGGGTTGCCAGACTCTCAATAATGTTTGTTTACCCAAAGCTCCTTCCAGCATGATACTGCTGCAAGAGGTCACTTCACATCGCCAGCAGGAAAAGAATCAAGCCTGGCAGCACCACACGAGTGGGATAAGGCTCAATGCACAGCCAAACGCCTGCTCGCTTGTCAGGAGAGCAAGTAATGCAGAGAATTCCAGGGTACAAACATCTGGATCCCACTGCCGTTACAGAGCTGAAAAGCAGCTGGAGGTGGGATGTGTACCGCTGGGGACAGAGGGAAATGTCCCGCTTTCTGCTGCCACCCCTCACAGACAGCTTTAAACAGGTGGCTCCACCTACTCGCTGCCAGAGATGGAGTAGATGAATGGGGCTCTGCACAGGAAAAGCCAAACCTCTTGTCAAGGGAGAAACAGAATGCGGATCCTCTTCAGAGGAGAAAGGTCATACTCACAAGTTCCGAGATTTGCTGGAACAAACCACAAGCTTAGGCAGGTTCTTTACTACTCCGTGCTGCTAAAAGCATCTAGCAGGTTCCTATGTGGAGTCTCCAGTGAACCAAACTTCAGGTTCCCCATGGCTGAGGGCTTTTCCACTGCGTTTGCTCATTTTCTGCCACCTGCAGCCTCACCCTTGCAGAAGTTACTTCGTGTGTTTACTACTGCCATTGCTTCTGTTTATGTAAGCTTGCAGACAGACAAACAAACCCAGTTCTCATCAGTTTCTGCCACAGGAAGGGCAAAAGGGAGCTTCCCTGGTGCTGAATGCCCTACCAGCAGCACCTGCCCCGAGCAGCAGGCTGCCCTTGTCTGGAAGGACAGGGTGCAGGAAGGCAGGATATCCCGAAGAGTAAATAAATACAGGTTGTGTCTATGATACTGGAGTCCTCGAGACTCTTTTTCTGTGAAAACCCCTGCAAAGCTGTAAACAGCAGCAGGGAGATCTCTCTCTCTCTCTCTTCTTGGAATGAGACTCTTAACTAGGACATTTGCCACCATCCTGAAGAACAACGACTGAGCAAAAGTGTTTGCAATTCAACAGCTGCAAAATGTCAAGCCTTTGCTGCGTGGTTCTGAAAAGTGCATTGGTGAAATGTTCTTCAAAATTTATGTGTCTGCTCCGATTCCAGGGGGAGTGGGAAGGAAGGACGTAAATGGTTTAAAGAAAAACTCCTGCTCCTCTAAAAGGCGAGACAGAAGCCTTTTATTCCTTCCTCAGCAAAGGAGAGCTTTGTAACTCTGCCAAACACCAGAGGAGACAGCACGATTCGAGCAGCAAAGCATCTGACTGAATAATCGAGGCTTTCTACAGCACTGGAGCCCTCTCTCCACCAACTGGGAAGATGCAGAGGCTCCTAAGCCGTAGGGGGTTTTTACGTGACCCAGGCATCACCTGCATCTGCCTTCACCAGCGCAGTAGCGAACGAGGTGCTTTGGTGATAACCTCCGAGTTTCCTCCAACACTTTCAAAGAATAAAACCTTTCCAGCCAGCTAGCAGAGACAACTGACTTCATTGTGCTGCTGCTGCGTGGTCTTTCTGGCTCTCCCTGCACCACCTGTGCCAGTGGCTTTTACCTGCAGGCTGCTGTGTCCCTGAAGAAGAGCTCTGAGCACTGCACCAGCTATTCTCACCCACGAGAAGAGTGCCTCAGCATTAACCTGGTGGGGTCACATTCAGTAACGGGCATAATAAGCCCTTTATTCCTCACCTTCCTTCAGAGTGTTGTGTTTAGTGACTGTAAACCCGACACCTGTTGATGAACAGCCCCTTTGCTACAGTCCAGCTGCCTTCACGTCAGGCACACAGATATCACGATCTATGTAAACACAACCGTGATAAATACAGCCGCAAACGCAAGCTCAGTATCTCAGGGAGACACTCAGTACAGCCAAGGTCACAAATCTTACCCAAAGGCCCTTCTGGGGTGGGCAGAGTGAGGGCAGGCTCACTGATCTGTCCCTGCGGGTTGATGCTGAAGGTTCATCACCAAGATTAGGCTGTTACAGGGGTCAGTATTTGTGCTTCACTAAGTACAGTGATGTTAAGTGGATGGGTGGGACTGCGGTCAAAACACCACTCTGTCAGCAGTTACCAAACCCTCTTGAGTTATAATTGCGGGGATTTGCCCAAAGCATCGCTTGCTGCCTCCTTACCAGCTCTCTGCACAGACTGTCAGACCTTAACACCATCCTTTACATAAGAACAGACCACCTGGCCCCTGCCTGGCACATCAGGTGTTTATGGGCAATCAAGTGTCTTTCGTTTGTCATCAACTCTGAGCTCTGCAGATCCGCTGCTGCCAACAAAATCTGTCAACATCTCGGATACCTGTAGCTGTCTTTATGGCGCACTGGCGACGACTGAGAGCACCGAGTTATTTCACATAAATCTCTGCATCTTACCACCCCATCTCATACCAAATTTACGGCTGGAGCCAAGCAGAAAGAACCATAACTCTTCACAGAATTGTACGAGTCCACGCGACGGGAAGAAATGGCATCAGAGAACAATTAATGGCTTTTGTTGCTGTCCTGGCGGCGCTTAGACAGTCCCTCACTGCTATAAATAAGGGGAAAGCAAGTGGCAAAAAATTTTGCAGTAACTGAATCCAAGGATGACATAAGTAGCTGAGCATCGTACACACGGTGAACCCGATCTCGGCCCGAGACTCTTTTGGCATAGCGGTAAACTCGTCACATTACACACTGGCAGCCTTTGATTTCCCAGGGGAATCGAGCTGTATGATGCTCGGTGTAAGGTGCGTACCTTACTCCACACAGAGATAATTCCCCAGCAAACCATTAGTTCTGCATAAACTTTATCCTACTTGCACCTGAAGCTCTTTAAAATCTTTCCTGCCTGAAAGTTGCATGGGCCTGGAAATTCAAGCCTTTTTAAGTGCCTCCCTGAGGCCTCTAACTCTTCCTAAATCAAGACTTTCTTTCCATTGTTTCCAAGCCACTCAAACAGTCATTTTCTGCTTATCACTTCAGTCCAAAGAAATACCCGGTATTTGTCTTTTGTTCTTCTCCATTCAGACACAGGTAGAGAGCCCTTGGGACTTAGAGGATCATTATGTTTCCTCTTGCTTGAAGAGAGGTTTCATGAAAACCTTTAATTTCTGCCTTGTAAGGTAAGAAGCAATGTTCTTCACCACCCAGATTTAATTTGCAGTATTGCGGCCATCCTTAACGGCACAGCTTGTGACTACGGGGACTTTCAGCCTGTTGTTTAAAGGTCTCCAACCCTCTTTGTCACAGAAGAAGAGGGTCCTTCTCAGGAAGGAGCCTTGCTGAAATCAACCCTTCGTTTCCCTGCCTCTAAGACCCACTTGTCTCCATTACTTTTTTCACCAAAGCCAAGTGCGCAGGGCGCTGATGGCTGCTAAACCCTTTTCAAGTGGCTTTGGTTTAGTCACAGATCTTCACGTAATTATATTCCACGGAGGGCAACCCGGACAAATCCACTGGGGCAATTTCTAAGCATGAAGCTCGATTTATGGCCGGACTGCCACAAAGCAGCTGCACCACACCTGTACATGCAGACGATTTCTATTCTTGTGATGTTGTAGGAAAGAGCTAGTGTAATGGGTGAGATGGGTGAGGTACTGCACTGAGGCTGGTATAAACCGGGAAGGTTTTCTGCTCACCTCTGTTTCTGAACTGCTTCTCTTCATGATTTCTACTGCTGAAGTGGAGTGGAAATTTGTTTTTAAATCTTCTCATCCATGTCAGCCCACAATCTTGCTTAGTCTCAATTACTTCAAGCTTTTACTCTATGCAGCATCAAAACCAAGACATCCTGTAGGAGACAGGCTGGTATTGTTGATAGCTGGAGTCATTGGCACAGTAAAGACCTGGGGCAGCTCACACCAACATAAATTACTGGCTGCACTTATTAAAATGTTCATTTGTTGTTTAATGATGGCTTTAAGTGATAATTTATCACCTTTAATATCTTATTAAAAATTTAAGATACACATGCTCGGCAGTTAATTTATGCATCACCAGAGATACAGTGTAAGGGCATAAATTCAGGTAAATGTGTGTGAGTATAGACCTTCATAATACTAATACCTCTCCATCCAGGCTCAGGGCTCTGCCTGCCAAAACCTGGCAGTCTAAAATAGAAACTAATCCAAAGACTGCAGGGCAATATTCCTTCTCAAATGTTCTCATCAGAATACTCTGCTGCATTTGAACTGAGAAATGTCAAACCAATCTTCTGGAGGACTTGGAAGCGTCCTTATCAGAGGCAGAAGTATCACAGTAATGATGAGGCTGGAAAAGACCTTAAAGATCATCCAGTCCAACCTAAAACCAACCAAGTAACCCTAAATACCCGACATCTAGAAGTAGAGATGGGTCACTGCTGCAAACCAGGAGGAATTTTCCCAGGGAGCATCTGACGCGGTGAATCCCCAGCTGGCCGTGGTGAAGTCATAGTCAAGCAGCTGGTGAATCCATTGGCAGGTTACCTGGGAGAGTGACTAATGTCTTCTGCTCCAGCACGGCCTCACGACTCAGGAATATCGACAAATAAAAGTGCTTGGAGTAGGTGGGAAGCAGGTGATGTCCTCAAAATCCTCTACAGTCGGGTTTTGCATCTCCAGAACAAATAATCCCAGAGCATGAGTCTTCCTGCCTCCGTCTGTAGATGAAATAAGACCAAACCGATGCAGACACGGGCAACGCAGCAGGGTTACTTTTTACAGCCTGGGAGGTGCAACGCAGCAGTGGGTGTGAGTGTTTTCCCTGGCAGTGATTCTGGGCAGCCACGTTTTATGTGGTCTTCTGGTGATTTCTGACCTGACAAACGCTCCGACACAAAGGTGAATCGGTACCTCTTCAAAAAGCAGCGAGGCATCAGTGTGTACCATGCAATCCATGCAACAGCACGAACACGGTGAACTGCAGGAACCTCACCACGCCACTTCGGACACAGGGGAGCCCAACTCAAATCCTCAGCAGTAGGAGAGAGTACCTGCAACAGCATAGGAATGTCTTGCTGCTGTGGGTGTAATTAACTGTCGGGTAGATGAACAGTAAAGGTAACTTGACCAAACTGACAGCTACCTAACTCAGTCCACGCTATCCTTCCCCTATTTAGCCCTCTGTCTCCAGTCACTAGCACCACTAGCCGCTGGGTTGCACGGTTCATGCATTTATCATAACTTCAGCTCCATGCAAACGTTTGGATCGATCTGAACACTTGATCTGCTGATTTGTTTACTTCTGAGACAGGATTCCTTTTACCTAATTATCTTTGATAGCAGCAAAAAATAAGGAAGCAGAGAAAACTGTAGTTTAAGAGATTTCAAAGACCAGAGAGCATTTTTGAAGTCTCAGTAATGAGAGGACCAGAACGAACCCTCATAATTGTAAAGGCATCTCTTTTTTTGAATAAAAATGCACAGAATTTCATAGAAGTAAATTCTCCCTTTGGGGCTTCATTGCCTGTACTACACAGAAGGAACAAAGTAGAGTCTTTGTAGACCACAAAAAGGCAAGGAAGACTGAACTCTCTGAACTTCTGCCCACGTCCAGAAGAAAACGTCTTCACACATCCTTAAACCTGCTCATCTCTGCGTGTTTGTCAGTTTGTAAAGCTGGATCTCTCAAAGGGAGGAGAGCTGAGCAGAACGTGTGGGGCTTGCCTCTTGCCATCACCTGGGGAATCAGCTCTGTCAGGAGGAGTAATACAGTAACAGCAGCCGTCCACGATAGCTTCGTTAGTACTAGGTTCCTGATTGTTTACACAGTGACTCTGTACTTTACCCCCCAACCTGGGATTCTTTAGGGACAATCACAGATCTTCCCCGTGCAGTTTAGGGTCTACTTCTGCATTTGTACTTATGTCTTAGCCAGACCATACAGAGAGAAAGGGGGAAAAGGAATAAAGAAGAGACCTCAATCTTTTGTCTTGACACTGCGACAGTGTGGCCGGAGACGAGCGATCCCAGTGGAATGAAGCAGTCTCATCAAATGAGGTTTTATCCATCTTTCAGCTGATTCGGACAGCCAAACTCGAGCCCCAGTACTCCAGGACTCTGTGATTTGTGACTGAGTCCACGAGCCAACAAAAAGTTAAATATAAACGTTGAGAATCACTCGAGTCAGTTGAGCCATTAGAAAAAGAACATTAGTTACTGCCGCAGTGGGGAAAGATCGACTTCCAATCCTGCTGCTATTAGTGTCTCTGGTTCTTTCAGAGGAATATCCTCATGAGCGGAGCGAGACCCTTGGAGAAATGCGAGGCGTTGCCTCAAAACACAGTGTTCTTAAATTCTTCTGCTCCTCGCTTTCTTTATTAGTTTATCAAGACGCTCCTGACTCGGCTGCCTCCGAAGACTACTACCCTGACAGCACTGCAGAAGACACAGAGGTCCCTCAGCAGGTACATCTACGCTGATCTGGAGATATTAAACCCCATCCCCTAAACAACTCCAGCTCCCTAAACAAGAAAAGACCTCAAAAAGCAGGCGCAACCAGCTCACTAAGTGCTTACATTAGGTGTCCTAGGAAGATTCTTTGCTCTGTAAGGAAATCGTCCCTTCCTGCAGTAATGAGGTCCCAGTCGGACTCGCTCTGTCCTCTCCTGTGGAATGTAGGGCATTATTACTGCGCCGAAGCCCTGTGCGACAAATGACAGCGCTTGAGTTTTTCTGGACGGAGCTGCTGAAGGGAGTTTTATTGGCAGAACCAGATGGTGCTTAGGAGTGGACAGGATAGCCACCTCACACCGATTAGGATGATGCCTGGACCTGGATGCTTATTTTTTACCAAGAAGAGTGTACTTCCATCAGAGTAGAGGAGTGTTGGGTAACACAGAAACACCCTAGGAAATTATTCAGGAGGGATGGGGACTGCTCTTTGAAGCAACTTCAGAACACCGGTGTGACTGTTCAGACAGCAAAGGAGCAGAGGCCTCATACCTGTGGCTCCAACCCCTGCTTCAGAGAAAGGGGAGAGTTCAGGTGTGCCCTCTGCCTACCACTCCTGTTAACTAGGTCAAGGCAGCCCCTAAGCAGCATGTCCACCAAACTCTCAATGAGAGGAGGAGGCTGAGGGCCTTCCACGATGCTTTGAGTCAGCCTGCTTTCCCAGGCTGGAGGTGCCCAAGTACGAATTCACGGGTTTGTTTTCCCCTTTGTTCTAGTCTTTTGAGACGGCTTCACAAGACCTTTGGCATTAAAAAACCCAAGGCAAAAACATGCTCCGAAGAGTCAGCAGCTGGATAATCGGACTGGGGTCCGTCACCGCAGAGGAGGAAAACCTTGGTACATGAGTGCTTCCCTAGTGCTGCAGAGGTCAAGCTGCACTGCTCACGGAATTCATCGCATCCAAGGTTTACCAGTCCGTGACGGAAATTATTGCAGCAGACGCCTGTTAACATGCAAATGAGACCCCACGGCTGCAACCCTGTAATTACTCAGCTGTTTCTCAAGTGTGATTTATTGAATCAGCAGTTTATGAAGATGGAGTGGCATGACCTAATTTACTCGTGTAGCTTCATTAATGGTTAAGGGGTGGAAATATGCTTTCTGTCACTGTCACGATAGCGTTCGTTAGCGCTGCAAGTTGACACGGGTCATTTAACCCATCTATGCAAATTCGCTTACAGCGTGTTCTGGAACAAGCAGCAGCTCACCCGGTCGGACTCTCAAATGCTTCCTGCAGCATTCCCACTCGGCGCTCGAGTGTTTAAGCTTAAAGACAAGCTCTGAGGAAACAGCAGCAGCTGGTGCTAAACTAAGTAAATGGTTGGATTAACTGAGTAATAACCAATAGTTGGTAATCAGTGACGAGCTGACTGCATTCCTTCCTACCGCGCCATCGCCGAGCACAGAACACAAAGCTAAACTGTTCTGGGCACTGAAAGAGCACGCGAGAACCCCAAGACCACCGTGCTCGCCATCAATGGCGTCCCGAGCACCAAAGGCAAACGCAGAGGCTGTCAAGCAGTCACAAAGGGTGACAGTGCACACAACCTTAATGCTGCTCCTTCCGTTGCCCTGCACTGCTGAAACGCAGACCAGTCCGAAAAGTCACACCCTGTGGGCACCACTTCTTCCACCTCACACAAGCTATTTCCTTTCCATGAGGCCCTTCTGTGCCCGAATCCCTTTTCGACACTTCAGCCTTCTGGTCTCTGCTCCAGGTGCAAGCAAGTGCTTTCCCACAGGTTCTCCGCGCACCCCTTTGTCCCATCGTCCTGCTGCACAAGCTCTCGTGGGTGATGCGCAGGCAGGTCAAAGCCCTGCAAATCAAGCCCTGCAGGCAGAGTGAGGGCCGGGTGCTCTCTCATGGCACTGGTGGCACTCAGATTTTCTGAACAAAGCACACGGGGACACTGCCAGGTTTTTCTACCCCATGCTTGTCTGGAGGTGACTTGTCACGACACGTAGGACACAGCTGGCAGAAGGAGGCAGCTGACGTCTCAGGAATTAGCTGTTATAAAGCCTGTGCTTGCCACACTACATTCTGACAGCAAATTCCTTCACGAATTCCTCCCTCATTCCGTTCCTATTCCAAGGACTGGAGGCCTTTGGTTTACACGAGAGTAATTATAACTTAGAAGATATTCAATCAAAGAAGAGATGACAGAATCTGGACTTAGTCTGACTAGAAGATTCACTCAAAACACACAGAATTAAGGAAGTACAGAGCAATTCTTGAAATCCAGACAACCTGCCAGCTCCCAGTGTTTGAGACCTCAGGTCAGGGGAATGATTATTGCTGCCTCTCTGTTAAAGCATTCTGAAACCTCTGACTTTGTGCAGGCAGCAAAACCTCTCATTACCACACATGACAAAGGGGCTCACTTTTCAAAACACACTGCTAAAGCACCAGCTGCCTTTGGCACCCGGCTGCAGTGCGTGGGAACGACAGCCAGCAGCACAGCCGTGTGCCGCCAGTGTCATCCCTGTGGAAGGTCAGGGAGGATGACAGGGTGCCAGTTAATAACACGACCCTGAAGCAACAACCCTTACAGAACTGTGAGCACTGCAAAGGTTTGTCAGCTGCTGTGATTTATTTCCTAAACCAGGCTGGCCTCCTGCCTCAGGAGCAGCACAAGATGGCACCAGAAATACGGGTCCCTTTGTTTTACCTCCGGTTGTGATCACTGCCCAAGGAGAAAGGGGGCTTTGCTGAGGTCTCAGACAACAGCCTTCCTGGTTTCCCTACAGGGCAAGGAGGAGTATCTTCAGAAAAGTCTTCCCCTTAGAAAGGCTATTTCCCTGGCCAGGCAACTGCAGCTCCAAGCGTCTTTCCATCACATGATGCTTTGCAATGGCGACAGGGTGCTTTTACTTTTGGTCACTGCAAGGAGAGTGTGGAGATACAGCCTCAGCTCTCCTTCCACACTCTGCTGGGGCAGGGGGAACTCGGCCCCGGGAGCTGCTGAACAACAGGGTTGATGAGCATTGCTATATGCCACTACGTGCGGTGTCAGCATCTATCCACGCTGGCACCCTGCCGCTGGGCAGCCAGTCCAACTAGTGATAATCCTACAGGTCCTGCCACCCCTTGCCTGTTATTATTCATTCCTAGCTTTGGCACTGGTTTGCCTTGGGAAAATTACATGATCCTTATGCTTCATTTTCCTCCATCAGGAAGCTAATATAATTCTAGAATTACATTATATTGCAGCGCTACGGGGACATAATATGTCAAATCTTGAAGCAGAACACCTGCCTCCAAGCAGAACCGTGCCACACATAGCAAGCTCTATCTCTTCTGCCCTCTGCTATGGGACATGCAAAGCCAGCCTGGGTAGCTCTGTGCCCCCAGCCACTGACCCTTCAACCCCGATGATTCACAAGTAGAGGAAGTTGGGTGTTCCCTACTGCAGAGAAGATAGGCAGGTACTATGTGCCACCAGACTGCTTCTGAGAGAGAGAAGGCAACCAAGTCCACAAGTAATTCCTGCAAGGCCAGTTTACTTAAATGAAACCACGAACCCCCCAGAGCAGCACTGTGTTAGAGCCCGGAAAGGCTGAAGGTAAATCGTGAACAGCTAAGCAAAGGTGGCAGGACATGAAGTCTTGCTGGGTGTCCTTTGCTGAGGTGGTAACAACCAGGTCACTGTTCCTGCTGTGCAAAGTGTCGCCTTCCTCTCCCTTAAACCTTCGCTTCAGCTTTTTCACAAACAGGGCGGCTGCTGGGCCAGTTGTGCTATAACAGCGTCACCTATGCCAAGCAGAGACCAGCAGATTCTTCACTCCATCCTTCCCTTCATGTCTGGGAGGAACCTCAGATCTCCCTAAACCACCGCACCAGAATACCCAAAGCACAGCGATGGACAGGACTGGTTTTAGCACAGGCTGCTGCTTTACTTGCGTCAAACGTCTCCAGAAGCTCCACACGTAAAACAGAGCCATGCCTGCCCTCCAGCCTCCCGAACAACAGAGCAGATGTTCGAGGGCCCCAGCCTCTTTAGGAAAAGGACAGTGGAAATAATTTGGCTCCCACCATCAGACCTCTGGGCTGCTAATCCCTATGAAATGATCTGGATGGACCTCCAGTTGCCCTAAAGAATAGTTTGAGGCTACTTTAAGTACACAAAGAGCTGTTTTTAGGAAGAGAACCTTGCTGCATGAACCCGGCTCCTGTTTTGGTCACATCCACTAAACATCCCAGAGTAACACCAGCAAAGTGCTCCATTTCCTCTCATTTCCCTCAAAGGGGGAAGTGTTTTCTGGTTCTGTTCATTCTCTCAGATATCTCCTGTCCTGTTAGTCTGCTGTCAGCAGGCAGAAGCTTTAGGGAAGGAAAATCAAAGGTACAAATTCATTGTTCCTGAGACAATCCCATTTAGTTTTCACTGAGAAATGATTCATTTCTGCCATGGGATCAATGTCGTTCACAGACGGACTGTGCTAACACGATTACTGTGTGGGTCTGGAAAGATCCTCTGCAAGGAGAACTTTCGCATCCTCCAAATTAGACTCAAATGCTGAGCCTGCCACAAACGGCAAATTAAGAAAGGGAAGGGTAATACAACGTTCAGCTAATGAGAACCCCAGTGTAGCAAACACAACCAATTTAAACCAGGCAGTCCGTGGCAGCCACAGCTGTAATAATTCTGGAGATGCTTAGACATTGCACAGGGACAGAAGACATCTCTGGAACTTGTCTTTTCCAATTAAAAACAAGCAAAAGACAAAGCAAAAAGCCCACATTTCTCAGTAACAAGGAGTAGTAGTAAGAACTTTTAAAGCTAACATGACAGGGAAGCGTGGCAACCTCACTTAGGGAGTAGAGGAGTGGAGAAAATTGTGCCACGCTGCAACAGGCGTGAAACAGAGCCCAAACCAGAACCCAACACAGGGAAAAAGAGACCATCATTTACTTCTTAAGTAGTCTCAGACATTTCCCCCACTCTTTCCCGAGGTCGGCTATGAAAGCAGAATGTGGAAGACTTCCAAGGGTCCCACATCTTCCAAGCACGTGGAATACCTGGAAGATGGCACCACTTGGAATCAGCACCTTGCAAACGCAGGGCATAGAGGATCAGGTCCTCAGCCCTGGGATTGCACCTTTCAGCCCTCATGCCAGCTCCAGAATTGCTTGATGCTGCCAATTACTACACAGTCTCTTCACAAGGCATGAAACAAAGTGAAGGAGACTGTAGCTGGGCGCTCGACAGCCTCTGAGGGATGGTTTCTCACTTTACCCATTCTCCTTTGTCTTATTGCCGTATTTCAAACTGTATTAATTTTTGATTGCAGGGACATAAATAAAACATCGTTCTATGCCAGTGCTAATTCCAGTGCTAATTCATTTTCAAATCTGGAGCTCCCACCCTTCAGAGGTCAAGTACTATCTCTGAAAGAGAGCATTTGTGCTTCTGCAGTTTCCTACTAAGTTTTAGCCTTGCTTGAATGCAAGCGTCAAATCAAAGACAAAGGCGAAAGAAAAGGGTTGCAGTGTCTTAAACAGCCAAGCTGCCCCTGCTACTGCTGTCAGATTCTGACTTCTGAAATCAAGTAGCAAAAGCAACGTGCCTCCCGACTTTCCGGCAAGTCCGACAGCCTGCTGTCTCCAGGTGAGCACATCCCATACAAACATCCACAGGAGGCTGTTAGAGCAGCTGCCTTCCACGTGCTTCCCCATCCACACTGCTGTCTTTAGAGTCGAGAGAGCATCTGAAATTCCTCTAGGACTACAGATTTAAGGTAAACCTTTGGCTGAGACTAAATCGCCCCTCTTGATTCCGGGGAAGGAAACACAAGTTTCTGCTCTCGCTAAGCCTGAGATGTCTGACTGCTGCTAACCAAACTGGTTTCCACGCCTGACACAGGATCAAGCTGAG
Organism: Upupa epops; assembly: GCA_013397515.1. NCBI lineage: Eukaryota > Metazoa > Chordata > Aves > Bucerotiformes > Upupidae > Upupa > Upupa epops. Next base: position 151,500 of record VZRI01012831.1, read on the forward strand.
TCAGGCGGCCTGAGCTTCCGGCCCCTCTCACATTCACAACAGAGTGCCCCTAGTTATGGGAATCATGACTAAAGGAGTTCTCTCTGTCACTGCACGCGGTCTTCAGAATGTCCTGTTCTGACGACATTTCAAGTTGAAAACAAAATCAGGATCTCATCTCCACTGCTAAAACATTCAAAGAAATATTTTACCCTCGTTTAAAACTCATCCTAACATGGGTTTCTCTCTTTGCAAGATGTTCCACAGCTACAGCAGACCCGTTACAACTAGGCTGCAAGTTGCTGCTTGGAGATTAATTTGCGAGAGAACACGGGTTGCTCTTTCTATTTAAAAGTTTTTAATTAGGGCAGCGTGAGGAAGCTCTCCCTTCCCCACGAAATTTAACTCATTGCTCCATCCTAAAATTACATGAATCCAAGAATGGGGAGGATTTGACCTTCAAGAAAGTAACTTCTTCACACCTCCCAATGCGCAATCCAAGAGAGCGGGGAGCAGAGCTGGCTGGCGTGTGCTGCCATGACTGAGGACACGTCGGGAGCCATCCTGCTGCTAACCCAGACATGCAATCCTCACTCGAGCAGCTGGGGGTATTCAGCATATTAAGTGCCTCTGCAGTTACGTAACACCGTGAGCACGAGTTAGTCATTTCTGACCCAAGGCCAGCATGCATATTCTGCGTTTGACAGAAATGGGACTGTTAGCAGAGGAGGATGAATCAAAGGCATTTTCTCCAAATCCCATAGAAAGAGGAGTGGGATGGTTCTTTTGTTAATGTAGACGTGTTCCTTTTGGAGCTCATCTCAGAGACGGTAGGTAATGAAGTTAGTCTATGCTCTCCTGACGTTTGAGTCAAGGCACCGTCTCTTTTTCACCAGGTCTGTCCTATTTCTCTCCACATGCTTACATGCACTCAATCACCTGCTTTTAAGGTCCTTTGTAGACTTGCTGGAAGATTCCCCATTACTCTTTGTTTTGCTAAAGGTTACCTGTCAGTATAAGATCCTAAAGAGATTGTGCTACAGATTAATTGTCAATTATGTTTTTATTAAGTACCTATAACAGAGAAAAACACAATGCTTTGAGCCCAAAACCTCACCTCCTTCCCTCCCAGAGATGTGGTTCCTGCTCTTTTCCTGCGCAGGGACAGATTATCTGCAAACACGTCATGTACAACCACAGTAAAAAATTAAACGCAGGGAGAAGCTCCACGTCCCTCTCCTTCACCTGCAGCCTTACCCGAGTGTTGACTGCAACCCAGCAGTCAACCACCCTGATCCCTCAACCTCTGCCCCTGCCTGGCAGGGCTACATGAGGAGCTTGCAGAGGGCAGGTGGCTGCACACATCTCACTCTGCCCAGTATGACAAACGGCCTTTGGCTGATCTAGAACGAGCCCTGGGTGGAATCACAGCTCCCATCCTTTCCTCAGGCAGAGTGGAAAAAGGGAACAGGAGGTCAATACCTGCCTAGGGCTTGCTCCACAGAGAAGCAGGGAGGTGGCCAGGGCAGGCACCAGCCCCATAAGCGCAGACATGGAAAAAAGTGCCCCTTCTTTCTCTTCCACATAGACCCACGTGTGTGTTTGCAAACAAGACCATAAGAGGTGAGAGCCTGTACACAGGCCCTTCCAGTAACCAGGGAGGGAGCTGCACTTTCTAGAGTGCACCATATAGCTCCCCCACAGCTCATCAAAACCTCATTTATATTGCATGGCTCCTCAGAAACTTTCGGCAGGGTCTGGCCCCATTCCTCCAGTAGTAAAACATTAATTAAATGAGACTTTGTACTAAGCATGTCATCACTGCCGATGAGCCAGAATGAAAAATGCATGAAATGTGTGTTGAAAGTATTTCAAATACTCTTTCCTCCCCCCCATTTTCAAATTATTTCATCTATTTCAAGTGTTTCCACCTCAGGTGTCACGAACATTTAAGCCTATTGATAAGTATTGACATCCGGGCACTCGGCCCTTATTCCTGCGTATTTGAACTACAATTACGTTTCAAGAGTCGCTTTGTTCCCAAGCTCTAATTGCTAATCTATCTTAATAAGACGGAGCAAACACACACAATCATCTTCAAGGACAAAATCAAACTGATATTTCGCTGGCAACTTTAAAGGGAGAAACTCCAACCCCTTTATGTTTATAAATAGGTTTTCATATTTACTGAATCAGAACCAGTGCCAGCACCTGGGCAGACAGAGAGGCTCTCAGAAAGGAAGTTTTAATAAACACAACATGTGAATTCGCTGGCAATCGTGGCCAGCAGCCACCCTGTGCTGACCTCTCCACTGCAGCTGTGGCCCGCACTGATGTTTTCCACCGGTGCTATTCTCCTTGTGCTAATACCCAGTGTCAAAGGGGAACTGACTTCTGCAATATAAATAGAGGGCACCTGAACTTATGTAATGTTCTTCTCTCCCCCACAGTGTATCATGGAGGATGTAAGATGTGTAAGAAGCAAAGAGCCTTGAGCATCCCTCATGTAAAATTAATTGAGAAAAGGACCAGTAGAGTCAAAACCCTTTCATTATCTCCTATGAAAAAATACAAAGAAGGAAGATCTCGCCTCTCTGGAGCAACCGGTTACATCAAGAACTTCACCATTATCCTGGGCTTAATAAATCACCCTTCCAGCTCCCTGTCCGATACGGCACCAACACATAATGCTGCAGAATATAGAACCTATCAATACAGGTGAACGACAGTACCAGTGCAGGATGAGTTGCTTGAGGTTCCTACACGCTCATGAATTTCAGTGCAGACAGAGAGTAAAAACCTCAGTGGTCCTCCTGCAGTGTTTGCTCCTTGCCTCTCACACCCTGCTTCTCTTCTCACTGGATGAGAAGTGGTTGTGTTGGGAGGAGTTTTCCTGATCAGGGTTGGGAGACCTGGGCATTATGGACTGCCACCGCTGACGTGGTAGTCAGCCACAGTGGTTGGCTCGTTCTCACCTGCGTTACAGGGTGTAGGAGCATAAGGCAAAGCGAACAAACTGGGAAGTGCAGGCAGCAGGATGGTACCCACGGCCTTCCCCATAACACTTGGCAAAGTTAACCGCAGACACACAAGGCCGGTGGTTTCCCTACAGCGTGTAAGCAGGAGAGCCAGTTGCCAGAAGAAGTCAGAAAATGCCACTTGAAGTTGCAGAACCTTCATGCATCGCCCACAATACAAATCGTCGGCCACGACTGCATCTCTTAGCTCACCCACCTGTTCTGGTAGCAGACCTGCCTGCTGCGTTATACAGGAGGCATGAAGGCTCAACCCCCACCCAGCCAGACCCCAAACTTTCCTTTTGCAGATGAATGAGTGATCATTGCTCATGACACAGATTAAGTCACTAATTGGATTATTTTGAAGAGCTTTTTGTTGTGAAGAGTCAACATTCTGCCACTTTGGCTTACAGGGACAAGGCAGCTGTAAATCCTCACCTGCAATAGGAAGCTGCGCGTGAAGCCAGCATTAAATCACTGCATAACCTCTGCTGCTAACAAGTTCTATAGCAGCACGACAAGTATAGATGAATCCTGCAACATCTAATTCATCGCTTCAGTACTCACAACAAATATGCCTTTAATTTTAAACTGCCACAGTAAACACCACCCATGACAAACAATGCTATAAACTTCTAACTCCTGGGAAGGTACAGGTTTCAGACAGAGATCCAAGAACCCCCGGTACTAAAGCATGTTCAGTACCCAACACATCGATCACGTGCTGGAAACACGTCACTGGGGTTATAATCACACTCCAGCCCTCTGAAAATAACCCTGAACTCTGCAAATCACAGAATTCATAGATTCGTCTCCACTTTCACTCATTGCGATCTGAAATTGTTGTGTTTTATACCAAGAGGTGAAACATCTGTCCTTGCACAGGTGACTAGGTTTATCTGCATGAACAGCAAAAGGACATCTAGAACGACACAAGAAGTGAAACGCCTCAGGTAACGGCATTTGAGTGTGTTTGGTTTGTTTTTACTTAAAGCTGTTTTGCAGCAACATGCGGGCCTTTCCTCCAGTGACCTGGCTTTTGGAATGAAGATAGGATTCTACTTTGTGACTTCCTAGTGTTCCTCGCTTTATGCTTTTGAAATCACCCCGGTTTCCCTCTCAGCATTCGGTGCAGTCGTGCAGTTAAGAGAAAGGAAAGGCAGCAGAGTCAGGTCTCCATAAGGGAACAGGGATGGAGGGTTGACTGATGGGTTTTTCTTTTGCCTGACTTTATTCAAGATGACAGGAGACCCCTGGATCAAAGGCAACACTAAATATTAATGAATGCAGGAGCCTCGGAGAGGGAGGTGAGATGAGCTGATTGTTGGCAGCTGAAGATGGAAACAATCCCAGGAGGGATTTGAGGACACAGAGGCTATAGTAGCTTTGTTTGGAACCCCAGAAAGGAAAGACGACATTGGAGTGGACCAAAAATTGCAAGCAGAGGCTGATACTTAAGGCAAATATTACTATACAGCCTGTTTTATCCTTGTTGCTTGAAGTGTGGTTTTAAATGGACTTAAAAAGTCACGTGAATACGCTTACACCTGCGAGAACACCACAATTCTACTGCCCCACATCTGGTACAGCAGCTTGGTGGGAAGCTTCATCCAAAGCACTACTGTCCCTAAAGTCTTTCTGCTGATGCCCTTGTTTTACTTAGCACATGTCTGTGAAGTGAAAGCCGATAACACACATGAACGGGCTGCCCAAGGTGCCAACTCCAGGAGCAGTCCAGCTGCCCTGCTCAGGGCATTGCTGCTCTTTCCTGTTCCCGCAGGAGCAATCCCCACATCCACACCAGTCCATCACAGCAGCAAGAATGGAACCTCCCCTTCGCCATGCCCTTTTCCAGCTCCTTCAACCCAGCACTCCCTTTTCCTTCCCACATGGTGATTTCCCATTCCTCCCATCCTGCCCACAGGCCCTTCACGCTTGATAAATACAAATGGAAAGTGTGTTCCTTCCCTCCTCCCGCTCAAATCAAACAGACAGGCATCACTTCCCAGCACTTCTACCAAGACTTGATGTGATAATTTCACCCAGTGCCTGCACCTCAACATCAAAATGGGCAGCAACAGATCACAGCAAAATTCCTGTTCAAATCTGAACCCAAAACAGACGGCAAAGTTAAGGGATGGAAGAGGATTAAGGAGAACAGCTCACCGAACCAGTTGTGCTTCCTCGGCTGCCACCGCAGGTTTGCTGAGAGGATGGTGCTGGCATAAAGTATGGCTTCTGGAAAAGGGAAAGGCTGAGTGAAGGAAGGAGTACTGTGCCACAGTGTTACTCTAGTTTGGAAGTCCCCCTGTCCTGTAAAGACTTTCTACACTTTCCCCTGAAGTGTGCTGAGGCTTCGCTACTCCGTGACCCGTACTTTAACCACAGCCAGCCGGGCACCCTCTGTTTCACCCATGCTGAGCAGGTTACATCTGTTGCACACCCAGGTACCAGCACACCGCACCAGCAGCCTATTTGTACCCGGGACTGAAGGTCTGAGGTACCTTCAGCTTGTGCTGTTGTCTGTCTCACCATCACTGACGCTGGTAACACAAGGACTCACCCAGATCTGAATCACAAGCAGCCCCAGCTGTAGATAGCTGGGCACAGCAATTAAGCCCAAGGTTTATTTACTGCTCATCATCAGCTGTAATCTGCCACAGCCGACCAGAGCTCCCAAGACAACCCTGTGCTTCCCCATAAACAAAGCTGCAAGCAAAGATTTGATTCTCATGAGCTTCTCAGGAAGGATCTCTCACACACAAATGCATACGCACAAGCTCTGACCAGGTTTTGAGCAAGGAGGCACAACTCACAGCAACATGCTAATTAAGGGAGGTAAGCCTCGTCTGACAGGAATGAATTGACAGAAAGGAAGGTATAATTCTATCAGCGATAGAGGCACAAAGCTTCTTCCAGTAACCCATGTGAGTCAGATGTTGCCAGAGATTATATTTTCATTCATTACCTTTACACCTTCTTTCACCCTTGAATCCCTTTGTCTGGTTCCTAAGCAACCACACCAAGGCTCCTCTTCAGAGAGAGCCTATATTCATCATCCCAAAATGGAATTCCTCTAAGTAGATCAAAAATGGTTCTGGGAATTTCAAATGCCTGCCACAGGATCTCACCAGGAACCAAGCAGCTCCCGTCCGCAGCACAAAGCAGGAGCACAGAGCAAAAGCTCAAGAGAAACTAAACCCGTGAGGCTTTCCCCAGTTATGAATGCAGTCGCGATGGCTGCTTGTGCCTCTGCTGCAGCTTCACTTTGCGGTCTGTCAGACCAGCAGTGACACCCCCTGTACTCACCATTTACTTAGGAGATGTGGTCACAGCCACCCAGCAAGTAGTGTATGGAAAGACAACTCAGCAAGTGTTGAGGAGGAAGGGTGATTAAAATCTTCCCTCCAAAGCTGCTGGCGGTCCCCAGCGAAGGTTTGAAACACTTGCTTTCACACGCCGTGTGTCAGTTCCCTATCCAAAAGTGAATTTCTCCTTGATGAGGACTGTATCAGCGACTGCCCGTGGAACCCTTCCAGATTCGTAATCAAAACCAGGATGCACGTGAGAAAATACAAATGAGAAATGTCAGCAGGGTGATAACACCTGGGCTTTTCGATTCTTCTTTCAATGCACACGCTTCCTGGTGAGAGAAGCACAGGCTCCTTTAGCCTCCTTTTCCTCACAATGAAGGAAATGGGCTTTCTTTTGAGAAGGTGCTAAATGAAATAGTACAATGGGAGAAGGTGCAACCCTGCCTTCACGGGCACTCTTTTCCTTCAGCTATGCTGTACGTGCTAGAGGCCAAAATCAGCCAGTGTGTGTTAGTCACAGCACTGTTCAGTTTGTCTGGTCGCACTGAAACTTCCACAAAGGTTTCCAAGAGAAAAACCACCCTAGTAGAACAACATTGGATCTTCAGGTCCTAAACCGACATGGATCCTAACACGGCCTCAGTCAGCTGTTGGCCAGGACAAAGGCAGCATCCAGACTTTCGGACAGATGACTTCTCTTGGCCGTTTTCTCCATGGCATTTCAGAAAGATGCATAACAGTTTCCTCTTTTCCCTCTACTTCATGGAAGGAGATGCTAGATGTGACTTTGGACTCGTACAGAGCTGCAGTGAATGTCACTGTGCCTCTCAGTGTGTGTCTTCATAGCCCCTTGGAACAATAAAGCAATAAGGAGGAAGCGTTTGCCCGCTTTACTTTACAGTAGGGATTGCTGAGACCTTGCAGCTGGTGTAGCTTTCAGGTTGGTGGCAAGTATATAAAGGTGGTAATGCTGTCTGCAGTGACATTATTTAATACTAAAGGGGGAGAGAAAAGCCTTTTAGACTCCGGAGTGCTTATTTGTCTTTTTCTTTGGTCCTCAATTTGTGCGTTAAATAATCTTCTCTTTACTTCCATTTCAGAACCCCAACTGGTTGGTTGGTTGATTTTTATAAAGAGAGGCTCTCTTCATAGAGGAATCGTATTCCTCTCCATTACAGTGCCCCTGGACTGGCTCGTGACCAGGTTTATGTTTCTGTTAGTCCCTGATCCAAATATTCTCTTTAATAGTCACCCAGGGCTGGTGTCCTGTGAATACAGAACACAAGTCCGTAGAGTTCTTGCTGGCCAGAGGAACCAGCTTATTTACTTCTGCAACCAACCTCTTCACTGCAGACACAAGCGCTTCTGCTGATGTTTGGGAAGGAAGCAGGACTCAGCCATTTATTTTGATTTCAGCATCATTCAGCTCCACTTCTCCTTTAATACTGTACGTGGGCAGGAGAACCTCCAACTCAAACGCAGCCACGTCCAATTATCTGTGACACCCATCGTATTGATTTATATTTGCTTTGATAACAGCTTGGTACCTACCCTTGGTATTTTGCATTTCCTGAAATACCCGAGGCTTGTAGCAGGGCATCATCTGCTTTTGAGCTGTTTGCACCATGCTGGAGGATCTAACATTAATCCTGTCACTGACGACTCCTTCAGGTCTTTCAGTTTTCCACATTACTCTTCAGATCCCTCAGTGTCTAAGGAGAAATGTACATCACCTGTGTCAAGAACAGACTGAAGACAGCATCTGCTTCCGCAATGCAAGCTGTTCTGTTCCTGAAATCCCCATGCCATGTTGGATTAGATCACGCTGACATTTCCTACATCACCAAATCCCGTGACTTTGTTCCCCTGCTTGAATCAAAATCGTACCACCTCCAACATGAAACAATTGCAAGGCATCCAGGTCTCTAAAGTTTATTCATTAAGTGGGACGAGAATACGCATTCAACCCCCCTTAGCCTTGTACCCACCACCAGCTGTCATTAGTCTTACCCCAGGATGTGTGGTTTTGAAGATCTGAACTGCACAGCAGTTTCCCCCAGGACAGGCTGTCAGGAACCAGCGGGTGTCAGGGTGGGAGCAAGCAGCGCCATCCCAGCTTTCCACAGGAGACCAGACCTCATGTCCCTGAGCTCTGCCTTTAGACTGATTTTGTGCCATCTCTGCCAGCAGCATCTGCCCCTCTGTGCTTTTTGCCAGAATCTTGAATCTCCTGGAATCTGTCTAACATCTTCTCACCTCCTCAACTCCAGCTTCCTTTTCTCCCACATCTCCCACATCCAGCTTCCTCTTACTACTCAGTTCCAAAAGGCTGCTGGGGCAAGGCTTTGCACAGCCACCTTCTCGAGAGCTCTGTGGGGGGAGAACGAAGGAAGCTCAGAAACATGAAAGCAGTTGTGTGTAGCTGAGGCAGCCAGGTTCCAGAGCAAAAGGTAGGTGATACACGGGGAAGTGTGGCGAAGAAGCAAGGGCAGGCATCTTAGGCTCCTCCATAATTTCCTGCTTCTCTGAGAAAGTAGTTTATCTCTGATGCCCACGAAAGAAATGTTCAAGAAACACCCAAATCCCTCATGTTCCCAATTTTTAATGCTAACGTGAAAAACACTTCCCCCCCCCGAATGATTAGTGATTGGAAGGGACCTCAAAAGATCGTCCAGTCCAATCCCTCTGCCACAGCAGGGTCACCCAGACCCAGTGGCACAGGAACACAGCCAGGCGGGTCTGGAATGTCTCCAAAGAAGGAGACTCCACAGCCCCCCTGGGCAGCCTGGTCCAGGGCTCCGGGACCCTCCCTGGGAAGAAGGTCCTGCTGAGAGTGAGATGGAACCTCCTCTGTTCCAGCTGGCACCCAGTGCCCCTTGTCCCTTATCAGATGCCCTTGAGCAGAGCCTGGCTCCATCCTCCTGACACCCACCCCTCACAGACTGAGAGACAGCAATGAGGTCCCCCCTACTTGTAATAAAGTCTGCTTTAAGCGGCAGGTTACAAATGATGCAGCTGCTGAGGCTGCTATGAAAGCGTGGTTTGGAAGGATGCTGTGGTGATTTGCACTTTATGTAAGGCTTTGCTATTTTATCTACACTTGCACATCTCTCCTGGGAACGCACTTTTATTGATATGCTTGACTTGAAAAGGTTACCTTTTATTAGAGCGTTCACATCTGAAGAGGTCTGGCAGTCCTGGTAGTGTTTGTTTTTCTGCTCCAGAAACATGGACCAAAAGGTTTCAAAACTGTCAGGACCTAACAGAAACAGACAACACACGTGAAAGCCAGGTGCTGGACCCCTTTAAGCACTCGGCTCTCCTGACCCCGTAGCTCTCTCTACCTGTGTAACCACCACAGGTAGGCATTCCCACACACTGTGACTAAGGGGTTAACTGAGAAACACTCACCTTCTGCCCAGGCAGCCTCGAAAAAACAGTTCAGGAAGGTTTTGTCTAAGGGCACAGTGCTGGGCAGTGACACAGGGTTTGTGGTGCCAGGCATGGTTCTCTGCAACTGAGTTGTCAAATAGAGGAGGAAACGAAGCAGTGTGATGCTCACAGGAGAAAATCACAGCACAGGTGCTGAACTTGCAGCCTGCCAACCTGGCTGAATTCCCTGGTGGGGTTCCCGGTGCTTTGCTCACAAGACGGACACCCATGGCATGGCTGGAGGCCATTCTGCTTCCCAGCCCCCAGCAGTGCCTGGGAACCGTGTGACAGAGGCAGGCTTCCCTGACACACACCGCCGTTCCCTGGATGTGGCAGGTCGTTTGGGCTACAGGTAATGGGATGAGCGGAGGAATATTGTGGTGACAAATGCAGCCTGTGATTTTCTTCTCAGGTAGGTTCAACCTCCCAGGTGATGAGGAACGCGTACTCCAAGCAAACCCCATGTGCGGACTCTTCCCATCGGTAAAAGTTTACTTCTAAGAATGCAGCTCAGGAGAAAATGTTTATTTACCTACCGCCTTCTGCCAGCACAGGCGTCGCTTCACGGCCCCCTTTCTTCAGAACAGAAGAAAACAGGTTTGGCATTAAAACAATTGCCCTCTTGCAGAAGGGAAAGCAGAGCACTTACTCCTTTGTTGGTTGCATGTTTACCAAATCTGAATTTAAACTTCTGGAGGATTGAGGGAGCAACAACTTCACGAGCACAATCTTCTGCTGAGATTACAGCAGTCAGCATAAGAGCCGCTTGTTTTCACAGAGCTGGAAACTAGAGGAACCTGTAGGGGTCTAACCCCACCCACGCCTGAGAAGAGGCTCCCCAGAAGAAAACTTTACAAACCTGGAAAAGCTTAGACTGAGTTTTTCACTCAGTACCAAACCAGACCCCCTCCCGGGATGGCTGTAACACCCAGCCAGCCAACACATTTTAACACTCTGGAGAGGAGAAAGAGGGAGGCTTGGCTTGTTGCAGCATTTTCCTTTCCTGGTGCCGTGTCTTTTCCTGCACTCCCAACCAAACACTCTTTCTCCATCTTATTTTGTTGCCTGAAACGAGTGCAGAAGTCAGTTGGTCCAAACATGAATGTCCCGAGTGTCGCAGTGGCTGTTCCTGGTAGTGTGAGCTCTGGCAAAACTGCCGTGATCATTCACGCCGTCCAGCAAAACAAATTTCAACGATGAGCGTTTCCTACGAGCGCTAGGGCCATGCTGAATTGCTTGAGTCGGGTTAGAACGCCCGGCCCACCAGCAGACATTCTTCTCTCATTTCTTCCCTGCTAAACAACAGCCATTAAAACCCGTAGAAGCGATGCTTCAGACTGAACCCAACCTCCCACGGCCCCCTCTCATTTCATAGAAGCAGCTGGATTTCTTCTCATTTGCCTCGGATCTCCTACTGTGCAGCTCCACTGGATTCAGCAGACTTATGTTGCCTGTCAGAGGAAAAGGATTCGAGACCAATTGTTCTGCGCGATGCACACAAATAACACTAGCAGTGCCGATTCTTCCACACAAACCATCCCTTCCAAAGTTCTTCAGCAAAAAGCAGAGGAAAGGAAAAAGATAGGAAAAAATCTTTCAAAAGGGTTCGCAGAAAAACTCTTGGATTCTCACTTTTCAAAGAAAAATCCCGACAGGACCTTTCAGTGAAATATATTTTCCTGCAATGTGCGACGCCAGCAACCTGTCCTTTGAAATCCGGCCACGCTCCTTCGCACCGACGTGGTCCGTTCTTTATGCAGGATGGGCAAATATTGGGCTCCATCAAGAAAAGGGTCAGTTTCTAAGAGAGAGCCGTGTCCTGTCCGTCGTGATAAACCTTGCTACCTTAGAATTACCAGCATCTGCTTAGTAAGGTAATTTCTAGATGGCTCATACCGTCCGCGGAGGCTTTGAAGGTACAACAGGCAACTCAGCGACTGGCGTCAATGAGGCTTTAGTGCAAAGAGAGCTGGGCAAAGGCCTGGAGCCTGTGCCAGGGAAGGCAGGGCCAGGAACAGGCGCAGCCATAAAAGTCTGAGCAAAGTGCTTTGCTTGACGCTTCATTTTGTTCAGTGCATTTTTTAAAGTGGAAATTTCTAAGGGAAAAATCTATTTCACTGTTGCTGAGGCGTTAGCAGCCCCTGTGCCCAGGGCTCTCAGAAGGCAGAATCCCTCGTGCCCCTCAGAAGCTGAAACACGCAATGACACGATAAACGGTTCCAAGGGCCAGGCCTGGGAAGGTGCAGGACAGGGCAAAACACGACAGGGCTGGGGTACGCCTCTTGCCAGCCGCTTCCCGTCCGGAGGTTTCCTTGCATCTGCTGCACAGAGCTGGTGGCAAGGTTTTCCTTCCTGGAAGATCAGTGAGGGTGACGGCTGGGTGAAACTCTGTGACCTGTGCTGTGCAAGACTCCAGGCCAGACTAACACAGCGGTGGCTTCTGGACCTATATGAGGTTTTTAATAGAATGATTTAGATGAATGTGAGCTGAGGGAAAGCCTTTCTGACTGCCTTGGCTCAGCCACCATATTGCCTGAGCCGTCCGAGGGGAGGAAGGGGAATGCAAGGGCTAAAGCACACCCTCGATACACCTGCTAGAGTACCTGCATGGGAAGGAGCGTGTCTGTCACCAGCAGAAGGGGTCAGTGGGGGTGGAGGTACGCAGGGGTGCGCTCATTTGTTTTCTTTCTGAAAGTACTCTAAATGAGAAAAGCAGATGCACCAACCATTAGAAGTATCATTCAAACCTCATTAAAACTTGGGGGGGAGAGCTTGGCGCCGAGCGTTTCCCCTTGAACATTCTGCAGAGCCAAAGATCAAATTCTATACTGTGCATGTTATTTCAAGGAGGTGATCTGGCAGTTGCCAGGGTAACAAGATTTTTTTGAAAGCTAAAATAAAGACGGTTGCTGATGTGACCCATCGTAACAACAACTCACATGACCGTGAGGCTAGGGAAGATAAAATAACCCAGAGAAAACCGTGCAGAAAAGGAGGAAAAAGAACTCTGCAATTGCACCTGCTCTGCTGAAGCTTTTCAGCCTGTCAGTGAATATAAATTCGTCTCTCAGAGGCCCTCCAGGGTGACACACGAGCCTGTATGCCGGTGGTTATCATTTTAGTGATGGCGAGTAACCAGGTACCTTTATGCTTTCAGAGAGATGAGGCATTTTGGCAAGGAGCCGGCCTACCTTCACAGCAGACCGGGTATTCTACTCAGGAAAAGTCAGAGCTCCAACGCGCTAGAGGAGCGGTGGCACTGCCAGGGTCTGCATCCCTGCCACGTACTGCCACACAAGGCAACCGGATGCACAAGATGACGGCGATGGCACCACACTCTGGTGTTGAGCAGAGAGCACCCACCGCTCGCTCTTTGAGCATGAAATCTTGGTGCAAAGGAGCAGAAATAAATCCCTTGCGACCAGCTGCTGGCCTAAGGTCTGTGTTGACCTCTACTGCCAAGAGCTGATTGATCTCATTTCCTGCTTGCTCTTCCATAGCTGAACGCTAACGTGTTCTGCCGCTGCTCTGCGGAATTCCCAGTCTGTGAGCAACCTGGAGGTATTTCCCAAACACCGCAGCCAAGACAAGCGCACGATGACACGTGGGAGAAAGCGCAGCACAGAGGTCCTAGGTCCAGGGGAGCTCACCCATGGCCACCACAGTAGTTGCACTTTGCATTCATGGCAATCCCCAGAGATATATCATCCCTCCATAGGCCTGGCCCCGATGCAGAGCCACGGAGGGAAAAGTGAAGTCTGTGCGATGGGGGCAGCAGCCACAGGAGTCCTCACCTCCAGGCTCCTCTCCAACCCAGGCTTCCTTTCCAGTCTGTCAACTTAATGGATAGGCAAACTTCTGCTGATTAACTTTGATGAAGGTAATTTCTTCCCATCTGTAGTAGCATTTCAGACCAGCTCTGACCCACCACGACAGCTCTTTCATATCCCCACTGTCCTGCGTTTAAAAGAAGGCCTAGATGGGTCCTTGGATCGGTGTCTGCAATCTAAGCACACCAACCAGGTCTTGTGGAGGATTCAACAGGCAATGAAGCGACTGTGCTGTAAAGGAGGAACTTATTGAACCCAGAACCAAGGAAAAGAAAGGCAAGCGCCCTAATGAGTAAAGAAACAGAAACTGCTTCACAATGGGATCACTCACACTGGGGAAAACGGGAGACAGCAAACTATCGACCCTTGGCTCCAGACGAGAGTCCTGGGGAAGACGGCACGAACTCTAACCATAACACACACACAGTTATATGCATGCACCCACACAGACACAAATATATATATGCAAGTATGTATGGAAAGAGAAATCTTCCCTCCCTCCTTCCCTCCCCACATGACTGTGAGCTGAGATCTGTCAAATACACGTTTCCCAATCGCCCATCACAAGTTATGAAGTATTCTCTCTATGACTGTAACCACAGAACACCCGACATGAGTTCGGGTGCTTTGCACACTCGTCTGTTGTTTAAACACCCAACCAAACTGGTTACCACCTGCAATTTACAGAATGCCAAACCACTGACACACCGAGATAATCCAGCTGCCCGCACATCCGTTTGACCCAGCTGTCGAAAGCTATGTGACCCAAATGAAAGCACAGCTAACAAAGAGGCAGCCTGCAGCTGGTGCAAAGTGAGGGCTCCAGCACTTGGGCGCAGGGGGACAAGGCACCACATGCTCTGGTGCTCACGCTGCGTGTGCTGAGCCATGCCACGCTCTCCTACCATAGGAAAACACACAGCCCTGACCCACTGCAAAAAGAGGCTGGGAAGCTGGAAGACGCTTTTCAAGATGAGTTTTGCAGCAAGAGATGGCAGATGGGTGCTCAGCCATCGGACCTTCAGAAACCTCCGCCTTGCCCTCTCTCCAGGTGTCAGCAGAAGCACAGGGCAGTTGGCACCTTCTTCTGCTGCAAGCCCGGCTCTCACAAGGACAAAGGGGAAGCGTTGTCTAATTGACAGGCTTCTTTTGTGTCTGCCCACTTGGGACGGGAACCAGCAGCAGAGCCTGTGCATAGGCAGCAGTTACTCTCTCTTTCTAGCCTCCTGCCTGCTGATGACCTCGTTTTAACAAACTTGTACAGTAGATTCTCCTTTACACAGCCTAAGGTAAGTGTAAAATCTTACTACACTTGCAGTTGTCTTTGAAGCTGTTCTATTTTCATAGAAAGGGGTTTTAATTAGAATTTAAAAAACCCAGAAATCACTCAGAAGCATTCATGGTTTTTCTTGGACTCTGTTTAAAAAACCCCAAAACTGTATAAAATGAATTATTTCCTGGTTGTGAGGAAAACTGACTGAGAAATCAAGGTTACAAGGTACAGGTTAGAGACAGGGCTTGCCTCGTGTTCTCTGATGTTGTCTTGGTCCTGTTTACATTGTTTACATCATCTCCTCTGCAGTCACTGAGGTCAACCAACACTGGTCAGCAAATGCAGCGTGATGCCCCTTTGAGCTCCTTGGTTTGAAATACAGCCGTGTCTCATCCCAGCCAGCACTTTCTCCTGGCTAACCTCTGTCAACAACCCATATGCGGAGCAGAGCAGGTCAATTATTGCTTTAAATACTTGGGTGAAACCCCAAAGTTACGTTGATGTTCATGGAATTGGTGGAACCCCGCTGAATTGAGGTGCGCGCTGCTGAAGGAATGGCACAGGCAGCGAGAACAAAGCAGGGCAGGCGCTGCCAGCGGCGATCTGTGGTAGAGAGAGTGGCCAGTTGCAGCAAAACCCATCTTTTCTATATCGGTCATTTCAGTTGCTGTAACAGAAAATGGAAATTCAGTGTTGAAGTTGTCTGCTCTGGCTGAGAGCTCGTAGAGACCTGCAGGGAAAACCGGGCTTGCAGTGGTGTTGCTGAAATCAACAGGAAAACAGTTGGTGATTGCTCTGCCCAAATGGAAGCACTTAACGTTTCCCAAAAGAGAGCTCTCTTCAGGAAACCTGTGGAGACCCCCCCCACACACACACCGCTATTTTCTCCAAATACCTTTTGGGAAAAGTAGTATTTGTCGTTGTAAATCATTCTGAAATTAATCTAGTATTTCGGTATCTTCACACTCACAGCACAAGCTCCGTGCAAGCTTTCATCTTGGCTTCGGTGCTTTGCAGTAAACAAAATACTAAGGGGTCAGTTGGGGGGAACTGTTTGGCTTCAAACAGAAAATGAATTGAACCAGGAGACGGCACCAACAGAAGGGTTGGGTGTTGACCATCAGCAAGACAACCAAGAGCAAAACAGCAAAGGAGCAGGGAACAGTTGTAACCTTATACAAAGGAGGGGGAGCTGTGGAAAGCGGCTCTGACGTTGTACCAGACCACTGGCCACAGCTGGTACTGAGCGAAGTATAAAATGACATTTCCCCAGACGCTCTGCTGAGCCATGGGCACCCACCCATGCAGAATAACTCAAAGGGCTTTGTGTCCACAAATGTGATTCTCTCATTCTCATGCTGAGAGAGGCAGTAAATGGGTTCCCTCCTCATCTCACCCCCCGTGACACAGGTTTTATAAACATACATGACATTTCCTCTCACCTTTTTTCCTGACTGGCAAAGCTCTTTTTAATTAACTCTTCATGCCTGCCACCTCACCACCCATTCCACCCCACAGCCCATAGCCCATGCCATCTCGTTGCCCTTGCCATCCTTGCTGTCTTTCTTCTGATACCACCTAGTCCTCCCTGCACAGCTACAGCGGTGGTGGGTGCATTAGTGGGTCCTTCTCTGGATCCCCATACATCCCACCATTAATGGATCACCATTAACATCATGGATCAGAGACCCAGCCTATATTTTAACCAAGAACATTTAGCTAACGGGTCAGACACAAAGCGAGGGGTTAATGAAACCCCTTACAAATCCTCATGCAGTGGAACAACTGACTCAGATTGGAGAAAAAAGGCACCAAGGCAGTTTAATCCATTTCCCCCACCACACACATCAGAAGAAACCCTACACAGGATGGTGGAAGGCTGACGCCGCACTGTAGGGGTCTGTGCCAGCTTAAATGAAATGAGAGAGCAGCTGCCCAGGTGCACACCCTTCCTGCAGCTCTTACAAAAAACAACAGCGGCAAAACCATCCTCATCGCCCTCCCTTCTGCTTCCCAAACGCACGTGTCATCCCCGTGACAGCACCTCACCAGCACAATTGACATCTCCCGTAAAGCCAGTCGACAGAGAGGCCAGAGATCAGTAGGGCTGGTAAAGTGGACACAGCTCTGGCGCTGTGCCGTGCCTCATTCTGCACTGGATTATACCTGCCAAGTCTGAGGCAAACTCTCAGTTCTCAGTTTTATCCTCTGTGTACAAAGGAGCCCTGGAGAAGAAAACCCTCTGCAGTCACTCAATTTGCTTACAGTACCTGTCTCCATCTGCCTGCTCAGAGGAAGGAGAAAGGCACCATTTCTACAGCTTCCCTTGTCTCTCTGACAGCCACTAATATGTTCTTCTGGCCAAAACAAGAGCCAACTGAACGCAGTCTGTTGTCAGCTTAGACAAATCTATTTCCTTTTCCGTCAGCCCCGGAGAGTCACTTGGATCTGCTGCATTCACACAGCGGTTCTGGAAATCACTGACTGCTCCTCCTGCTGTTCTCCTCAAACTGCATCCATTTCTGGGCTCAGAGAAACCGGGCGGTTGGAAATGGAACCATCTGTAGTAAACAGAGAGCACAGGAAAATTGAAGTGAAAACCACTTGGAAAGAAATAACCGCTGCTTTCTGAAGCGGCGTTCTTTTGAGCGGTCTCCACACACAAAGACCAGCGGAGTTGCAGGTTATTGAGTCAGTGCTTGTGAAATCATATTTCTACAAATAAAAACATGTGCGCTCCGTGCTCCCAGCTCCTGAGCCCTGCTGCTTTTTTCATACTCTGACAATAACAAACTGAAGAAATTATTTGGACATTAAACTCCCCAGCGTTTTCTGCCAGGCAATGTTTGGGGATGGCGAAATCCAAGGGTGAGGAGACGCAAAATACAGAAGAGGAATGGGAAGAGGGCAGAGCAGTGGAGACAGTGAGGGGTGGAGGACTGACAGCAGCATCCAAGGCCTAAACTCACTAACGGCCCGCAGGGAGATGAAGTGATGTCACTGAAAGTCAGCAAGGTGGGCTGCTGAGGTACAGGCAGAAAAGAGTCTTTGGGAACTCGCACAGAAAACACATTGTCTGTGATGGTCTGTGTGTCCTGCCCTCTTCCCACTGCCCTAGTGAGCAGAGCTGTATGAGGGACCCGCAGACAAACATCCAGCTTTAAGCTCGGCAGCGTTTTCCTCTGTTGGATAGAAATGGTAACTTTGCAAAAAGCAGCTGGCTTCACCACCCTGATCAACTAATCCTGTGTTTCAGCCCCACCTGGGATCCAGAAGTTATTACTGCTCTGAGCATCTTACAAACCTGCAGCAGCCCACCTCTGCATGTGCTACCTGAGCCCCAGGAAGCCGAGAAAACTTGAGGTGCACACACTTCTGAGCATGGGCTATCCCCCACCAGCAATCTGGTGTGGTGACTGCTGCCAGCCGTGGAAGGGCATGGTGGCTCTGAAAGGAGCCCTGTGGGGTTGCACCGGCTCAGGAAGAGATGCACTCATCGGGTAATGCAGGTGAAACCACAAGACAGCGATGGGGAGCTGAGCATTGCAGAGCACTAACACCTGATCCGGGGCTGGAAACGCTTGAATAAAGAGCAACTCAAAAAGGCAAACCATCCATTGGGAAAGGGATAAACCTGTCCCAGCAGTATTCTTGGAGCGGTGATAATTTTAACATTGAGCTTGCAACCAGAAGATGTAAAGCTGTGAACATTTACAGACAGCTTCTGAAGCAGTTGGGTCGGGCCCAGCTTTGCTCTTACAGACAGGAACGCGTGGCGGAATCTGTCTGGTGTGTAAAAGAAAAAAGAACAGGGGCAGCCCAGCCTTGGAGCCAGAGGTCCTTCGCCCCTGGTGCTCACTCGTCTTCACCAGTGGGTTACTCGAACACACAAAGCGGGGCAAACGGGTGGCCTGCAAATCCAGCAACTGCTTCAGTCTTCAGCCGACCTTCCAGAGGAATGGCCCCAGAAATGTGGGCTGGGGGGCTCATGCTAGCTGAAAGCACACTCCAGGCACAAAGCCTGCCCAGAAGCGGCTTTAGCAGGAAGACCTTTCATGTGAATTTTGAGGGGGGGAAAGAAAAAGTGTAAGTTAGAACAACATAAACCAGGAGCGCAGAGTGAGTCACTGCTTAGAACAGAAGAAGGGCAAGAGTTACTCTAAAAATATACAGACAAGTGAAATAAATACAAGCACTGAAATTCTTGTTTACATGAGAAATCCTAACTAACACACGGCAAGAACGAGATCCACAGCTTCACCGGCTTCACTTGTCCTGAGGTAAAGTGTAGTGCATAACGGCCAAGGACTGTGCTGAGGAGAGGAGCAGCACAGAAGCCTAAATGTAGGGCAGAACATCTGGTCTGCAGTTCGCTTTGCCTCTCGATTGCCGGCCATCGGTGCTGAGGTTTTACCGGGGAAAGGCTGGCTCTTACAGGCAGCGGCAGCTGGGGAAGCACCATCCAGCAGAGTTTATTGGAGCCGAGCAGGAAGCCCCTGACAGAGCAGAGATAAGACAGAGCTGCTGCACTCCCGGCCAGCAGGAGATCATCAGGCAGCGTGGGATGACGTGTGTGCTGCAGCACTAGGAACGAGAGCGGTGGACCATGACAAACCCCTTCTCCTCCTTTCGGTGGGATGCATCTGTCCCGGGATGAGCAAGGACTGATCACTCGCCTTTTTCCCTTCTGTGGTGAGAAGGTTGGGAGAGGCTTGCCAAGAGAAACTGATGGGGAAACTGAGTTAAAAGGTGCTTTGGCACTGTTCAGAAGAAAACCGGACAGCAGGAAGGGTGCAGTCAGTCAGGCAGAGACTACAGGCAGCAGCACGATGCCATTAACACAGCAGGACACCCCAAAAGCAAAGCGGGGAGACCGCAGGAGAGCATTTCAGTATCACCTGCTCGCTGAGGAGCATCCAGAGGGGAAACAGAGTCTTCCGAAAGTGAGCACCCACAGCTGGCACTGCTGTCTGAGCACGACCTGTACTGTGCCCACTTCACAGGGGCAGCAGCATGGCCTTCCAGGCACGGGGTCTCTTCACAGTGATCTGAGCATAATGGTTGGACTTGAGGGTCTTCAGTGGCACTGCCAGTGCCAACGATCCTGTGAGACAGCCGTGGCAATGCTGTTAAAAGCCGAGAAACTACTCTTGTCTAAGGAGACCCCTGCATCAAACCACATGTCACAGGCTGCTGCCTAAGATCAGCTCTGCTTTTCAGACTCTCTAAACTGTCCCTGACCAGAGCGATCATGGCACAGGTTTCTCTGCGCTGGCACTGACCGTACAGGAGCCCCTCCTTTCCTAAGGAGTTGCAATTCAAACCAAAGCTCCAAGGTGGCAAAAAGACGCCACTGGTGCTGGAGAGAGGTCCCACAGGACATCAGGTGAAAGCCTGCAATTTAGAGCTGAGCCACTGGCTAACACAGGGCACCCCTGGAAGAGGCAAAATGCAGGAAGGAAAGCACCTGGGAGAGGAGCCAGGCTTTTAAGGACTGTGTGCTGAGAGTTTGAAAGAAAAGGAACGAGGGGACGACACAGCACCCCAGCTGTGCAAAACCAGTTGTGAGAGGGTGACAGAAGCAGTCCTGCTCATCGGGTGTTGGTTTATAGACTGAGAACATCCACTGACAGGTCTGAGTAAAAAACTGTCCAGTGACTTGAGAAAGAGGAGGGAAATAAGGACCTCGGGTACAGACAGGAGAATAAATTCAGGTGGAGGCAGGACCCAGGTACTGGTGGATTTAATAGCTGATGGATTTTGTTGACGGAACAGACATTGAAACAAGGGGCAGGGATATTGCTGTGCAACCAGAGAATAACAAATTCAGCGGCTGTGTTTAAGAGCATGCTGTGCTTCAGACAACCACACGCCCATTAGCCTGACCTCCGTGTCACACAGAGGTCAAACTGGAAAGGAAAGAATAAAGAACGGACAAGAGAAAGGGAACAAAGTGCAGCAGACTAAATGAGGTCAATCTGATATCTGGTATGAAACCAGGTAATTAAAGGTCTGGAGTGAGCAAGCACAACAAACCTCATCTCTGGGAGCTTCAGCAAGACATTTAAACCAGACCTCGCTGGAGAAGACAGGAGCTGGTTAAATCACAGAGCTAGCAAGGGATGGTCTTAACACGGAGCAGCACAAGGTGAGCAGCTTTCCTGATGACACGAATTTTGGGGCACTGCCAGTATCTGGGAGAAAGCAGAATATTTTATGGGAATAACTGAATTATCATGAGGCTTGGAGAGATAGAAATAGTTCAAATTCAGAAGTGCAGTGTGCAAAAGTGAAAAGATGGCAAAAATGACTGCTCCGAGCTGACTCATCATCAGCTGAGAGCTAAAAATGATTAAAACGTCTGGGCAGACCAGCGCATTATTAGGAGAGCCACAGTCTACCAACAGAAGGAAAAAACCATAGTCCAGGTATTTATCAGTCACAGCATTTCCAGGGGAGATAAAGATGTGTTAATGCAACCACACAACGCATTGAGGAAACCCAGTCTGGAGGAGAAATCACAGTTCTGATCATCCACACCCGAAAAAGAAAAATCAGCCTGGAGTGCAGGAGGAGAGGAAATCCTTCCTCCCAAGGGCAAGCAGAGCAGCCTGCCCTGTGCTTGTCTTCACAAAAGGAACCCCGAAATTGAGCATGGTTTCATAAAGTGGGGGGAAAGCCAAAAAACCCCAACCCCTAATGGTCACTGTAGTAGCAGAGAGAGAGGCATGAAAACAAGTACAAAAATGCCAGATACTCTCAGACCACAGAGAGGGACCAGTTAAACCATAAAATTAATGGGGAAGGGGCTGGTGGGAAGAGTGAGACCATGAATTTCCCAACAACACAAATTTTGAGGCAAGTCAATAAAAGGGAGTTTAGGAACAGCCTTTGAAAATGAGGATGCAGGAATAAGAAGGATCCAGATTTAAGGTAGAGCTCCACGGGTTCATGAGAGAAACACTGGTACAGCTGGCTGAGCTGAGCTAACAGGAGGCTGGGTGTGCTGACCCTCGCAGTCCATTCCCACATCGCTTCTTCAGGTAGAACTAACTTTATGCTGAAGCCTCCAAAACCCCACGAGTTCCACTGGATTTCCAGAAAGACCTGACCCCCCCGAATGTGGTCTGAGCCAAACCCCTCAGAGCTCACCCACAACTTGAGAAATAACTTCATCGTGAGCCGATACAAAGTGGAGTAAAGATGGGTGTGAAACAGAGCTGGAGGATGATGCTCCCTGGCCCCCTCCATTCCCGACTCCGGGGCACAAGGAATTGGGGAGTCTCCCTGTTCCCTCCTGCGTGCGCAACGCAGCCCTACGATTTACACCCTTTAAAGGGATTCTGCAGTGGAGAGCCTTTCCAGGAGCCCCCCTGGATGCCACGAGGTGCTCTTAACACGCGATTAATGTCTGCTTCAAATTAGCAGGTCTCCCTAATAAAGCTCTGCCGCTGTGCTTATCTGATGCCCCTTGCAGGAAACAAAGAGGCAGCCGGTGCTCAGCAGGAGCCGTCGAACGAGGAGCGGTTACGCAGCCGTGATTAGGGGAACGGATCGCAGTGCTCGGGCTTGGGCGATGATTGCCCCTCTGTGGGCCATTAACAAAACCGAGCCGCTGGGTTTGCATGCAGTTTTAATGAAGCCTCGAGTAAACAAAGTGCACGGCAGTGTGGGCAGGAGGCTGCTCACTCGAGGCGGCAGAATTTCGTGCGTCTGGAGACGGTTTTCTCCCTCTTTTCCTACCCACGGTTCTGGTTAGGCAGGATTAATGCCAGACCTCCTCGCAGGCTGTGGCATTTGAAAAATGATGTCTCCTGACCCCTCCGGTACAGGTTAGCTGCAATTATATCCACGGGCTAGGCTGGGGCTTTATTTATCTACTTGGGAAAACACAGAGCTCCCAGGGAAGAGGCACCGCTCGGTGGCCATGGGATGAGATCAGGGAGGAAGGGATGAGAGGATGAGGCGGGCTGTCTCTCCCTGGCCACTTGCTATGTTAACATCTCTTCACAAATCAGCTGGAGGGGAGGGAGGGAGGGTCAGAGGGGCTTCAGTGCTTCTGCCTTTCTTCAGTGGGTCATGACAACGCTTGAGCTTGCGATTGTGGTAATTAGCTCCGTTTGTTTTCTTGATAAGCATCTAAATAGAGAAAGAAATGCCCTGGTTTCTTAAGCAGCAGTGCCATTGCTCGTAGTCCTTCTTTCACAAACTTCTCTTTTCCAAGAAATCTCTTCAGGAATTCCTAGCAGCAGGCCCCACCACTGGGGCTGGAGCACCCGCTGCTCCAGATTTGGTGTGAAATGTCCGGAATTGGAGACGGCTCCAGAAAAAGAATACATTTCTGTAGGTTGCAAGAAAAAAAATCCTAAGGATGTTTAAGGTGACAGAGTCCCAGGCTGGTGGGGGCAGTGGGGACCTCTGGAGAGCATACACTTCCACCCAGACCAGATTGCCCAGGATGCTGTCCAGTCAGGTTTGGAATCTCTTCAAAGAAGGAGACTTCACCACCTCTCTGGGCAAACTAGAGAGCTGTGAGGAAGAAGATCATCCAGTTACAGAACTGTTCTGTCCATCACTTGGTTTTGACAAGAAATGAGCTAGGCTTTGCAGCAAGAGAGATGCTGCTGTGAGACTGTAGGGATGTGCGGGGTGCCCATTGTAGCGACCTGTGTCCCTGGGATGCTGCGGTGTGTGCTGCAGTGCTGCACGGCAAACCAAAGCTGCCACGGCAAAGCAGCAAGCGGCCAAGCTCCAGAGGGAACAGAGAAGGCAATAGCTGGGTATGGGTTGACTGAGTCGAGCACCACAGCCTCACATGTAATTGAAAGGCAGATCCCAAGCGTTGAGGTTTGAAGGTTAGATGCAGTGACACCCGCGCCCAGGCAGCCCGGAGTTATTAAATGTCCTTTTTGTTTTCTTCAGACGTTTCTGAAAGGTTTTAGTCTGAGCAGAGTCACCTGTAGGTATGCTGGATGGGGGCTATATTGCTTTTTGTGACAGGAGTCCAAATACTGGGAGGCAGATGCCTTATGAGACAAGAAAGTGCTTGTCATCGCTTCACTTCCACTTGATGGATTTTCCACAATCTTTACCTAGGAAATGGACACAGAGCTCAGACTTACCAGTCTGAACCACTGCCCTGACACTCCACCTACACCATCCACCCGCAAAGCCCAGGTACATCCAATCAATACCCCATATCTGCCCATTTTCCATTGCTCCTTTCAGCCTTCTCTCATGCCATGCGATGTGGCCAGTGCTGCTAAAGCCCATCCCGAGTTGGATGATGCACTTCCAAGTTGGATTTGATAAACTGCCTGATGCAAGAGGATGACTAGACAAAAATAGGTTTGATTTAAAACTCTGTAAGTGAATTAAAACTGTAAAACTGACAGCTCAAAGCTGGGGCTGAGAAGCCTTCACACAGAACACAAAATTACTTTTATTGATTTATTCCCTCTAACCTCAGATGAAGTTATTTTTCCTAATTTTATAAATCAGAATTCCTCCCCCTGTCCTGTTCTGCTGACTGGTTGTTCTGGTTTTGTTTTAGTTTCTTAAAAAGAATTGTTTTATTAAATAAACCCGAATAATTCCAGTGCTACATTGACCCCTCAGCAGTGAAGCAGCCTCTCAGAGAAAACCCTCTTCCTCGCCCCTCCTGCAAGTGTCTGCTACAAGACAATGGCATGAGCACCGACAAAGGCACAGACCTTGCAAATCAGGTATCAAAAAGTCCAAGAGGAAAAGGAAAATGATGCTGTTACCTAAAGTTTCTCTTTAGCTGTCAGGAGCTCAGGTTAATGGGAGCTGCCATCTCAGTTTTTAGAGGGCTTTCCCACCCCCCACTTCAGCATTAACAAAAACAGTGAAGGTAGAATTAGGGAAATCACTAAAACGTATTCTGTACCCATACAGCCACAGAGAGAGTCCTCTCGCGTCACTGCATGTCAGACCTGGGAGACTCCAGTTTGGGGCAAGCCCTGCCCTCAACCTGCATCTGCACCGAGACCTGGCTGTGCATCAGGGCACCCAGCACCTCTTTCCTTGTCCTTCTCCATCATCCTGGCAGGAGGATGATGGCATGGGGAAACGAGTTGTAACCAGCTCCCAACATGGACCACCACAGGACCATGAGTCCGCAGCAAGCCACCACAACTTAGTGCCTGTACAGATGTCAGGTCCTGCTTCGGGATCAGGAGTGCTCAGCCCTGGCCAGAGGTATGATGTGCCCTGTGCGATTCACTGTCAAGCCTCTTCCTTTGTGCACAGGAATGTAAAAGCATGTCCTGCCTTCTTCCAGTAGCGTTGGGTGGCTTTAGTTGCCACCACAAGACAAGCAATCTGCTTCCACCCGTGAACATGGTTCTCTTGTTTACCATCACCACTGTATTCTCCAGAATAAACTGACAAACATCTTGCTCAACTGAAGGTGTCTGCAGCCGGCATCATACACATAAATGCAGCCGCAGGGAACCTGTGTGTCTTCCTATTGAATTCCTTTGGCCTCTCAGGGATTCCTACGTCTACAGAGAGGGACCCTCCACTGAAAGATGTAGCAAACACAAAAAATCTTGGAGCTGGCAGTTTCACTCCCGACACCCTATGTGACCTCTATAAAGACGGGGGATGAAAACTCTCAACCACCCCCACGCCAGCTGAGCAACTTCTCTCTTTGGCAAAGCTTTCCTATTCTCTCACGGACCCATCTCCCATTCCTGGGAGATCAAGAGACGGTGCTCCAAGGCGCGTTTCCCTTCAGTCTGAAGGAAAGAAACAGAAAGGATTTCCACGCCATGGGCTGGCACTGGTGCACTCTGTCATTAAAAGTTTGGTTAGCAGCACGGATCGCTGCGTGAACACAAACATAAGGGAAGACAGCGTGGCACAAGTCCTGGCTCCCTTTTCAGATCTGCTTTGTTTTCTTCTTTAATCTGCAGTCTCTGGTGGCAACTCGAGCCACGTTCCCTGCAGGAACCTTAGAAGCTCCTGAATAAAATGTTCCATTCCTGTAGGTTGCCAGCAGAGGTAGAGTCGGCGATTTCACAGCCCTATGAAAGCAGACCTCTCCTAAAGGTACTGCTGTACACTGCCCATTTCCACCACCAATTGTCTCCTCGTAACTAACAGCAGAATAAACCTCTTGGTATCACTGTTAGAGCCTGCTGCTGATCACCTTGTAGGCAGCGAGTCAAGTCCTACAGCGTGGGATTTTTCAGTAAGATTTCAGCTGCAGTCCTCCCTGCAGCTCTCACTTAGCGCTTAGTGCCCACAGAGCACCCTCTCAGGTACCATGCTTGTTCTCATTAGTTTCTCGGTATTTGCGGAATGTTGTGCCTAAGTAGATCTCATCTGCGAGTGAATTCCCACCAAATACGAGGGGCGAGATTAATATATGGCACACGGACAGTCTGCTGACAAGCTGATGGATGGCTTGATTGCAGCTTCGGAGAAAGTAATGTAATAGCACTAAATTCAGAGTGGAAGCAAGCCTGGGGGCCGTCTAATTTTCAGAGGCATGCATCAATTCTAGATGACAACTGGAAACACTGTGTGTATGTCAGACATATCCAGATCTTCCCAAACCTGGCTGCTCGTAGCTTCCTTTCTCTCCACCCAAAATTGCCTTAAAGCCAAGTGGTACCTCTTGCCTTCCTACACACTCACTGAGCTACCGAGCTTCTTGCCACAACAAGGCACCAAATTGACCAAATGCTTATAGATTAAACCCAGCTGGAAGAGTTAGAGGACAGTAAGAATTATAAAACACAACCCTTAATTAACTCACCACCATTAAATCCACAGTCACAAGAATTACAAAGAGCAGAGCTATACCAGGCAGAACATCCAGGTGAGCAGCTCCTGACCTGAATGTGGAAGCTGAGCCAAAGAGGTGCTCAACAAGCAGCAGCAGAGATTCAGACACTGCAGTGGTGAAGCTGTTGCTCTTTGCCAATGGCATGTTACCATCCTCCCGTACGGCTTTGGACTCTCGATAAGCTCCATGTGTGCACGGTCACGCTTCTGAAAAGCTGCCAGCCACACAGATGCCAGTGCAACAAGAGATGGCATCTACTGCGCCTCTCCCAAGCAGAAATTCCCCAGGAGAGCCCGGCGGCTTACTCTTCCCCAGAGCAGAGAGCAGCTCTGCTCCTGCACCGAAGGCAGTGTCCTTCCTTTGCCCTGCGCTGTGCAATAGCCTGGACTGGACTTGCACAGTCTCCACAGAGTTTGACAAAAAGGACTTAGGAGGAGAAGTCCCTCTCCATACTTGTGTCTGAGGCTGAACACCAAAGCTTAAGTACTTGAACATTAAAGTGTAATCACCACATCCCTGGGGTTAGTGAAAGCCAAGTCCAAATTCACCCCCATGCCAACCAGAACTCTGCATTCATACAGCCTGGAGTTATGGCCCCACACTCTCAGGCTGGGCACCACAGTCTGAGTCATCTGTGCTCATACCCATTCAGCAACAGAAAAGGAAAATGCTGCTTAAAAGCCATTCATCACCTCCAACAAACTGGTGTTCTGGTGTTGCCAAGCAACCATGCAGCATCTCTGTGCCTCCGAGACCCATGGGTCAAAGCCCAGTGTCAACAGAAAAGTTTGAGAGTCCAGTGAGGAGGATGGCACATGAATATTGATAAGGGAAAAGGCAGAATATCTATCTGCAGCTGTGTTTTTGAATCAATACTGTTCTCAGTGAGCCCACAAGCATGAGAGTCAGGTGCTTTTTGAAGAACCAAGACAAATACGTGTGGATTTCACTTTGCAAAGACTGGGCTATTCGATCTGCAGGCCAAAGCAAACAGTACAGAAACACTTACAAGGACCACCGATAGCTGGGTCTTGGCCAGAGGGAAGCAGCACTGGTGTTCACCAGTAACAGTGGATGTATGCCACCTCCTATCCCTGCCAAACTAGTTTCCTCTCTCAAGTAGGACCACAGTGTCCTAGAACATTAATGATGTCTGCAGACAGATCACAGACTGCCAGGGTTAGAAGGGACCTCTGAAGATCACAACCCCCTGCCAGAGCAGGGCCAAAATCAGGGCAGGTCACTTAGAGATGCATCCAGACAGGTCTTGAAATTCCACAGAGGAGACTCCACGGCCGCTCCGGGGAGGCTGATCCAGTGCTCTGTAACCCTTACCATAAAGAAGTCCTTCATGTTGAGGTGGATCTTCCAAGAGCAGATGATACCATCCCTTTGCACCTCTCTTGAGGAGCCCCTGTCCCCCTGTACTGTGCACTGGTGAGGACACACCCTGAATCCAGGGTTCGGGCCCCTCACTCCCAGGACACTGAGGGCCTGGAGTGCATCCAGAGAAGGGCAATGGAGCTGGGGAAGGGTCTCATCGGACCTAAACAAGTCGGTGTGACACTCAAGTCCAAGGCCAAACAGTCTCGCTGCCTCTCAAACCCTCTTGCCCGAGCAAAGGACTGTAGGCAGCAGGAGGCAGCGTGGCCCTGCACACCGGGTAATGCCCGGTGAGGGTCCCCCTTGAGTAGGTCACTCACTGAGGAGCACCTGGCTTTAGCTGCTTCTCTCCTGTCCTGGCACACGTGCTCCCTCTTGGGTGCTGCTGCAGGAGGGGACACAGTTTGCTGGCAGAGTTAGGCAGAGGTTTGTGCACTTGGGGCTCCGTAGGAAGTTTGAAGAGCTGATAGACAAGGTAGCTCGGAAATTCAGCAGTGTGTGGAGTCTGAATAACCTCTACCAGGTAGAAAATCAGATAGTCCCCACATTTATGCAGAGCCATGCTGCCCACAGGGATGATTTCACACATCCCTTACATCCTCTAGGGACACTGCCCAGAGGTGAAGTCACATTCTTATTTGGGGATGAGGGAAATGAACACCGCCAGGGTACTGGGACATTACCTGGTACTGCAAGCAAAGTCAGGGAAACCATCTGTGTCCCGTGGGGGCTGTGAAGCCTCGACCAGCTCCTCAGCTAAGGCAGAGTCAGTCGCTGTGGGCTCACTGTCAGGAGCTGGCTATGTGACATTACAACTAGTGAGGCACTTTGTCCCTCCTCCCCTGGGAGCTGGGTGTCCCAGGGCACAGCTCTCCACTCCAACAGCAGCAGCGGAATGCCCAAGAGGACCCTCCCCACTCTCCATGGCGGGACTACGGCCGATTGCCCCAAGCACCTGCCTGCCCTCCCTTTGCTGCACAGAGTACCACAGATGAACCAGGAGGGCAGACACAGCGGATGCCCTGGTACAAAGGGCCACCTGCTCTCAAAAGGCCCCTGTGAGGAATTTCAGGCAACCGACATGACTTTTGTCACTGCACAAGCACAGTGCCTCGCGAACGTCAGGCACGGCACGGCTGTAGGGCCACAGCTGCCACGGCACATCAGGACCAAAGCCCAGCTCTCGAGTCTGCGGTTTTGTTTTGCGTCTGTTTTACGTTGCAGCCCACGGGAAGAGCGGTCTGTAGATAGCTGTAGGGAGCAAGGTCAGCACCGGGAGAATAGACATCAAATATTCAAGACCGTGTGATTACAGGCTGTGCTGGCTTGAGAAGGAAATGTCTATTTTGGGAGTCTATTAACAGCAACCCAGAGTCTTTCTGTTTCACCTCTTATGCTCTGCATGTGCTGCCTTTCTTGACATTTTCCTGCAGCCCGGTGTCCCCTGGAGAGCTGCTGGATTTTGGTGGGTACAAGAGGTCAGACCTGCCAACCTATGCTGGGATAACAGGGTTTCTGCGCTTCCCCCAGAAGCGAGGAGCTGTTATGGGGAGAGTCTCCCTTCACTGACAGAGATGTTCTTACACAAGGCTAAGCAGAGCTTGCAAATGAGTTGGTTGTTTGCCTTCAGCACACTGTCTCTTACCTGTCCCCCTTCTGCAAATACTCATAAACCAGGGCTTCAGGGCACAACTGTTGGCAGGGGACTGCTGATGACAGACATGACTATGCACACCGCGGCACAGTTCCGCGTTTACAAGCACAGTATCTACACCTCATCACTAAACCACCTGAAGAACCGCTGCCACGTGGCGCACCCGGCCAGCGGCACACAGCTGTTGATCTCCAGGCACTGCAGACAAGTGATCCAGAGAGACAGATCTGATGCAGGGCTTTAACGAAAAGGGATTGTGAAGTCACTGTTAAAGACATCTGTGAATTAGAGAGCTTCTGCAAACGCTGCCACAGCAGCAGAGAAAACTGCTGCCATGCAAGTAGAGAAATCAGTTATAGTCACAGGATAAACAGCTATGTAACCCTCTCTGTGGCTTTATCTTCACTTTATAGTAGTACCCACAATGAAATCCTTTCCAGAGCTTCCTGACTTCCAGAAGACATAGACCCATCAATCTCCTGATATGAAAACTCCTTTTGTTGAATCTAGTGCCTTCACCCTAATCATTGCAGCATTTGGTGGTTAAACACCCGATATACCTGCAAAATGAGTCCAGAAGCAAGGACCTTGGCACTGGAAATGTACCTTTCCTTGAAGTAGGACATGCAGCGACACTCCTTAAGAGCAGCCACGGCCGAGTCCTGCAGGGCGCTGCAGGAGGCTACAGTGCATAAGGACACTGAGGCTATTTCATCCACAACTCTGATGCCATCCCTGTGCCTCTTGATGCCAGGTTAAGGCAACAGGGGCTGCAGAGCTACAGCTCTGAGCTGTAACTTGTAAAAGACCGAGTTACTGGGTGAGAAGCCTGCAGTTAGTTTTTGAAGGAGAATTCCTGCGTGGGTCCACACAAAGGGAGCCTACAACAAACCAGAGAGCTTGTGGCAGTATGCTGAACAGAGCATGGCGTTTGGAGTACTGCTCAACGTCTATTTAAAAAAGCCCCCAGGGCAGTAGAGCTTTTGTCAGAGCACAGTACTTAATCTCAGGAGTTTAGCGATTACCCATTTTGCTTCTGCACAGGAGGAAAGGGAAGGCTTTCCCAGTAACTGAGCCTGTAGAACATCTGCAGTCTCCTTCCTCTCACAGGGGCTATTTTCCCACTCCATGCATAACCAACAAGCTGCTTTCTCTTCAACAGACCAGCTTTCAGCCCCACCACTTTTACTCAGCACAGTGATGCTTTGAACTGCGGGACAGCTCAGTCACTTCCAGGGAAGGTAAATTGCTTTACCACCTTCCAGTGCCCCAAGCCTAGACTCCCCGCATTCAAATTTATCACATAAATATGGATGTCCACCTGCCCTGGTACTCCTGGTATTTGTTTGTTTATCTCAGACTGATCAGCAATTGGAGCAAAGCTCAAACTGCAGTGACACGGGACACAGCCAACCTGGCGTCACCTCCAGAGTGTGAGGAAACCCACAGCTTCCCACGTGACGACAGATGCCACCTCAGGGGTAAGGTGTCACATTGAGGATGCCTTCATCTTTAAGCTCGCTCCCACGTGAGTGAGGTCCCCATTATTGCTATAAACAATTTCTCCATCAGTATTTGCCCTGCCAAAGTTGTACACAGCCTTTAGTTTATTTAGGAGATTCTGAACACTTTCATAACCTCAAACACTCAGGCTGCCTGGAGACTGGTTAAAGAACACTAATTGGGCAGCACTGGCAAAGGCTGTTTGCCAGGACTCTGTCAAACGGTCTACAGAGATTGCATATTTCACTTAGTTATTTGTCATTTCATTTCTTCCTGACGTTAGAGACATCCAGTGTTGAACCAGCAACCTGCAATCGACACCAGATCTCGTGGCGCTGCCTGGCTTTACGCATCGCACAAGAGGGATACGGGGGCTGCGTGACTGACAGACGACTTCCACAGAGTGCCAGTCCACATTGTCCCCTGCAGCTTCCTCAGGGTGCTGGTGACAGGGGAGCTGGGAAGCTGTCCTGTGTTTGCTCATTGGATAGGATTGATTTTTGGAGAGAGCATGGAGAAGCGCATTTATAGACCATGTCAGGTCAACAGAGAAGCAGCTTGCCCGTGGAAATACAGCATTCAACACAAGAAATACGAAGAAACATTCAGAAATATGAAGAGGGAAGTACTATGGGTTCACTGTGAAACACACTCCAAGGCTGTCATCTCTGCTGCAGCTGATACCTGTTTCTCAAGCGCCCTGACAAATCACATCACAGATTGACAGAAGGCACACTTGGTCTCTTTGGTGTCAGCTGGAGGCACCACAAAGCAATGGACTTTGCATTTAGGCTGCAAATACCTCTAGAATGAAGGACTTTCTTCTGCTACTTCAGATTTTATTAAAACACATTCCCAGCTTAGCACCTGGGCTTTCTCCAGCATGGTTATGGCTTTTGGACACTCTGGAATCAGACTGGGAGAGGCACATGGTGGTGTAACAGCCTGCCCAAGGCCACACAGTGGATACGTGGCTCAAACTGCATTAGGATTTAGGACCTTTTTGATTTCTAATACATCATATCACCACTCACAGGAGCTCCACTGTCTTGTTGAGGACAGACTAAGACCATCTGTAGGTCAGGTAACATTAGCTGTTTAAACTTCTTGAAAGTGTGTGTGAGTTTAGCACACCAGCATCGTCATTTCCACTGTACCCTGCCAGACCAGCAACTCTTAGTTATTTCTGCAGACTGAAGAAATGTTTTCAACAATTCTTCAAAGTTTCTCGTCCAGTAGGAGAAACAGCAGTTCATACAGCCTATTCTCACACTAAGGATCTGAGCCAGAGGCTTAAAAACATCTGAATTCCATGTATTTTAAGCAAAAGACCCCCAAACACTACATTTGTGAAATTCAGCATCTACACCCACCCATGGGCATTCAGAACACAGATGCCCTCAGTCCTTACTGGATTCAGACAAATTATGGACGGTGCCAAACCAACCTCCTTGGGTCCCAAATTCTTTGGGCCATCAATACTTTTCCTTTTTGCTACCCACCACCTCCAATTACCACTTACACGTTAACTCTGCCCAGCATTTCAAGATCAGCACATAAAACCAGCCACGAGAACAATGACGGGGCGAGAGTTACGCACACAAGCCCTTCCTTCTGCCAGTAGCTTTCTCTGCACAGACTGGAACAATTACTAGGGAAAACCCACCGCCACCAAGAAAACCCCAGACAACAAGCCAGTAAAAAGAAGTCGGAATTCCAAGGCATCAGCGGACTGTTGTTACTTCACCAAGTACCAAATCCGTTCTCTCTGTTAGTTTAAGTCAGGCAATGGAACGTGCCACCAAGAGGGCGAGTTTCTAATGAGTGACAGGGCTGGCTGCAGCATCTGCTGTGCAGACCCCAGGAGGACCACACATCCCAGTAGCAAGAGAGAAAACCCTCCACAAAGCTGACAGCAAGATCACAGGCCAGCAGCACACACAAGTGCCTTTCCCCCACAGCTCCCCAGGGATGGAAAGCACAGAGCACACTCCTGTACGCTCCTACAGAGCGCTTAGACAGCTGCAGTCACAGAGAAGGCACTGTGCAGATACCAATCATCCACTCCTCACTCCTTGGTATCACAGCATTTCACACGAGGCAGGACCAGAGTGAAGAGGCTGTTTCTATTTGAAGGCACGTATCCTACCCACTGAGCCTCACTGGGTCCAATGTGGAAGGGCAAGACAAAAGCTTTCAGCTTCACATCACCTTGTACATGGCTGCTGGACAAGACGGAACATCCAGCACCCCCACAGAACACAGCAGAGCCCCTTGCTTGTCTACATCTAGCCCAGAGCAGAGGCTGAACTACAGCAGTTGCTCTGTCACCTGGGGACCCCTCCCCAGGCAGCAAGGGGAATTGAGAAAAGGAGAGATAACAGATTACGATTAAAATGCACTTAATGAAGCAGCAAAACTAATACTAGATGCCAAGATAAAGCACACAGTGCAGCACTTACACTGGCAGACAGACGGTGGTCACAGCAAACTGGAAAGCAGGTCTCCCGAGGAGGAAGAGGAGCAGGGTCAAGAGCCTCCTAAACAAGAGCAGGAGCCCAGGCAGAAAGCCTTCCCCTACAAATGTCTCCATTTATACTGATGGTGACAGGGGTGGGGGGGATCAAATCCACCTGTAGCCAACTCAGATCAGGTGCTCTGCTTGGCTGGCTGACTCCAAACTGCTGACAGCTGGGAGAGCATGGCAGGCTTGAGAGTCTGTCCCAGCAAAGCCGGGGCACTGACCTGTCAGTTCCTGCATGTGGTTGCTGCCTGGCGTAGCCCACGCCTGAGTGAAAGTTCCCCTGTGGGTTATGGGTGATACTCACTCAGCTCACAGCTAAGGAGATGCTGCAGGCAATGGTCAGGGCCTGATGTTTAGTAATGGGCTGCACCTTACAGGTGAAGGAAAGCCCCAGTTTAGGTGACCCGTCCCTTCCAGCCCCATTGGTGCCTGGAGCGCTCCTACTTCTATCTCCATTTCAAAGAAACGGGTGCTTTGTCCTGTTTGGTCATGAAGGTCTCTTTTTGTTTTCACTGTTCAACTACTTCACTCGCATCTTGTGTGTGGTGGTAGGAGCTTTGTTGTACAGGCTCTGCTCTAATTTACGACTCAAGGACGTGTCCGCAGGCAGCTGAGGGCATGTTGGTCTGTAAGTGCAGCAGATCTGCAGGCAAACGTCAGGAGTAAGCTGAGGAGGCTGGAATCCTTCTGACACCAACACAATCGACAGCACCTCAAACAGAGGAAATGGAAACGTTCTGAACACCCTATTCTGGGGAACCTCTCCTCTCCCTTCCCCTCCCTCCGTGCTCACACCAGGTTTATTTTTAAACCAGCGGGCACAGCAGTGCCATTTCCATCGCTGGGACAGCCAGTGGCTGAGGGATGGCAATTTACATCACAGGGGTGTTCTGTGGGAAGCAGGCTCCACTCTGCTTTACAAGGAACCTGCTCCACTAGCAGGCTCGTACCTAGCACTCTCCCTGCCTGGATGAACCGAGGCATTCCAGATCTAATGCAATTTGTGTATCGTGTAGCCTGTCGGTTAATTAACGACCACTGCAATCAAAGGAGTACCCGTGCAGAAGAAAGAAAGATAAACTCCATCCGAAGTCTCTCCTGAGCCATGGCCATTTGAAATGTGGGTATTTTCGAGGGGGTTTGCTATAGTGGCACACTAGCCTTGCTCTGTGCACACGCAAGGAATGAATTACTGTCTCCCAATATTCAGGGGACTTTTCCTCTCCAGAAAATGTAAATTTCTGCCAATGCCCCCCAAATATTTTCCTCCACTGATGTTTGAATGGATATTCACCCTTGGTTCAAAGCACCTTACCTAGCAGAGCCTCCTCGAGCTGTCTCCTGGAGACATGACTCCGCAGGACAAGCCCAGGCACTGGAGCTCCCATTTGCAATGCTCTTTGCTGCACCTGAATAATTTGAGATGCGTGGTGCCAGTAACCTCTCTGTGAGCAAGGAACTGGCATCACTAGAGTTGGAATAGGAGCATTTGAAATGTAAATTACAGGTATCATACAGGCACCAGTTTTCAACAGAAAACACCTTGTTTACGGAGTGTCTTCAGTATCTTTCATGGAGATCTCAGAAACCAGAGGATACATGCAAACTCATAGGAGTTGTGTTTGTTTCCTCCGCTCCTTACAACCTCACTGTAAAGCCCAGCGTAACAGACACACTTCTCTGCTGCAGCCTTGAGGGGTTCTCACCTCCCAGGCCAGCCTGTGAGATCTCTCCTGTAAAGCACAGCGTAGCAGACACACTTCTCTGCTGCAGCCTTGAGGGGTTCTCACCTCCCAGGCCCGCCTGTGAGATCTCTCCTGACAGTCAAAGGACATTACCTTGGACCCTTCATCCTTGGCAATAGGGCAAAGGGAGACATTTCCTCTGAATCAGCAATCCACAGCCAGGTTCGACGTTAGAGGGATCTGGGAAAGCAAGGAAATCTGCTGTGAGGAAGCATTCACAAGTGGCGAACAGAGCTCTTTATGACAACCAAGGAGAGAGGTCAAGAAAGCTTGCTGAACCACACGCAGCTCTCAGGCTGCAAGGAGCGTCCTTGCAGCTGTTTGCTGGTAGCATGGCTGTGCAGCCAGATGCTGCGGTGCTCATGAGCGTCAGCACTGGCACACGCCCGCACTCAGCACATCAGCATGACTGAGTGAAAGTCAGCCAGAGGAAAGCGGTCAGTGCCAAGCTCTGCTCAGGCACCATCCATCGCTGTAGCAGGGCAGGGCAAACGGAATGGATCCACACGAAGTAGATGCTAAGTTATGCAGGGGAGATGAGATCCACTCCGTTTCCAGTAGCAACAATTTCTGCCCACCGCAGTGCCTCTACCCACCAATCACAGCTCCGCTAGCTGAGGCTGAAGCCTCCGCTGTTTGTACCATCTTTATTGAGAAAACCAAAGCAAAGCAAACTGTTCCAGGCAGTGCACAAACATGGGGTTTCCCATGATTTTCCCCACCATTCTCTTAATGATGGAGCAACACATGCGGGCAGGATGCCCGATGCATCTCGCAGGGTGTCACGAGAAGCCCCACAGCTTATAAGGGATCTGTAAGATGCTGCAGCCATCACTGTGTAAAGAAACCACCGGCTGTTCCTCAGATACACATTTTTTCTCTCTGATAAGTGAAGTGGAGGCAGGAGGGAAGGGAGGAGAATGTTTTTTCATGAGTAAACGCAAGGGGAGAAATGGTGACAAAAAATTACCCCGGTGTTTGATGTGAGACTGGGGTGCTGCGCTACCAGGGCAAAAGCACAGCGATCGCTGGCAGAAAGGCATGTGAAAGACGTGTGAAGGTCTGGCATTACATTAGGGAGCTACACCAAGACACAGACGCCGACGCTTCCAGGACACCACCACAGTCAGTGGCAGGCATTTGAGTGAAGGCCTTAAGGGCAGAGATGACTGCAGCCGCCAGCTCTCACCCTGCCATCGAAGGAGGATGCCCTGTGCTCCACTTCTAAGGGAAAACCACTGCCGTGCTGCGCATTTTGTCTTCTCTCTTTTGTT
The DNA here is from genome assembly GCA_013397515.1 of Upupa epops. Lineage (NCBI taxonomy): Eukaryota > Metazoa > Chordata > Aves > Bucerotiformes > Upupidae > Upupa > Upupa epops. The sequence continues at coordinate 188,246 of VZRI01012831.1, forward strand.
CCTTTAAAGTAACATTTAAAACAGTATTCACTGCCAAGACCAAAGCTGGAAGCTGGGGTGATGCATCTGAAGAGGTTTGTCAGCTGTGAACGGTCGATGTAATTCTTACCTAGGGTAGTGGTCCAGCCACGGAAAGGGGTCGGTGCCCTGGTTTAGTGTAGATTTGCAATCACTTTGGGACTCTGCTTTCAACAGAGTCAAAATCCCTGCACCATATGGTAGGTGTCCCAGTAAGCCTTAGGCCACAGTGGTAAGGTGGTTTGGGTGTTTGGTTCTTGGATTGCCACCAGCATCCAGTTAGAAGTCGATGTGCCTCGGGTTCTGCACGTACGTACAACAAAACAAACCTTGAAAATCAGGGAGATTAGCCTGACAAGTTAAACATGAAACGTTCAAACTGCTTTTTTGGTTCAGATGAAGACCTTGTGTCAGTGGAGAGCAGAAAGGTTCCTGAATTGTTTCTTTTAAAGGCTCCTTTCCCCCCTTTTTTAATTGAGGAGTTATGAAATAAAGGGTTGACCAACCTTTTGCTGTGCACCAAATGAATGGGGAACAGGAACAAGGGACAGCGGAAGGGGGGTGTCCCCACTTGTGCAGGACAATTCACATCGCTCAGTTTGCATTAAGGAAAAACAATGAACGTTTGAGCATATCTCAGTGCCAAAGGTCATCTCTGCTGCAGCTGAGCAGAGCAGCCCTGCTGCTCTCAAGTCAGACTGGTGCTCTTGTGCCCAGCGTGCTAGGAATCCTTAGGCGATGCCCCCAGTGCCTCTCTCTGCAGTTTGATCAGAAATCCTTATAACCAGGAAGCCATCAAACATGCAGCATGGACCACCGCCGTGAGATCACACAGCACATGACTTGCCTCTCTGTCCTCCTCCTGCAGGGTATGGATGATGTCCGTAGTTCGAGTTTGCTATTTAGTGGCATCGCATCTGAAATTAATTAGAGGGTTGGCACTTTGTGCGCGCTGTGCAGATCTGTTTCCCCTGTTACTACATTCTCCGCCACACATTAGGTGTTGGGATGCGCAGCACATTGAGGCGAGATGGGTGTTGTTCCTACAGAAATAACAAACTGTGAAGTGGAGATGTTTTTAATGGCTCAGGATACAGCGTATTTTTGGATCATACGGACGATCCATGAGACTCTCTTAAAAATAAAGAAGCAACAAGTCCTGTCTTCTTTTTCCTACCCGTGCTGTAACGATTTAAATTTCTCAAAGCATATGGTGAGAATCAGAATTATCTCTTCTCCACCTACTACTCACAATTTCTTGCCTACTGATTTCAGCACCTAATCTATGGTGCTAAAACCAATTAGCAAGGCATCAAAGGGGTTTGCAGTTGTAAATTTTGGACCACTAGAGAACATTAGCACACGAGCTCCTCATTATAGGCGCGGATATACGTGATCTTTGATCCATGTGATAAAAGATACATTCAAAATATGTTTTCTTTGGCAACTTTACAATCTTCTAATTGAGGAAAAGAAGCTAATTATATAGTTCTTGGCAAGGCTGGAATCTGTTTTAATAAGGATTATGCACAAAAAACTAAGTTGTAAATGAGAAAGGCTAATTTCACACTTCTCCCCTTTTTCCTGAAATTTTTGCTTTCTGAAGTTGCAGAAAGTTGTTTTTCCACAAGTCAGTTGCTGCAGTGAATGGTCTGAGGCTTCGTAGAGGTTGCTGGGTTGCAAACTTCAGTCCCACAGATGTGCTTAACTTTTGGCAGAGAGCAACCCTGCAAAAGTCAATGGAATAAGTCATGGCCGCTAAAATTAGGCTTCGGAGCACAGAATAGTAAATGCCAGGTTCTCCTGCTGGTTCCCAGCGTGCCGCTCCTGTCTGCATGGAGGGGAAATCACCGGGGAAGCGCTCGGGTGCTCAGGCGCGTCGATAGGCTGCCATCCCTCCTCTCTCCACAGAGCCCTCGCTCAGTCAGAGGTAAAAATAACAAGTGGAACACTGCCATTTGGTATTAGATCACCAGGAACACTTATTTATAGGCCTTTTCTTCCCCTGGGAGGTATTTTTCCATCCTGTGGAACCTGTGCCCATGCATCAACCTCAATACCCTCAGCAGAGAGTAGTGCTTGGGGCTGACGGGAGAGCCGACGGGCCGGGCAGCCCGAGCGGCACCCACCGCATGCCAGGGTGGGTGGGAAGGAAGGGCAGACTGCAGTCTCCTGCTTCTTCCTTTTGATTTCTCCAGTCTCCCCAGGAGGGAGGGAGGAGACAAAGAGGGACATTAAGTCCCCAAGTCTCCGACTGAGCTGCTTTGCTTGGCCGGCGAGACAGACCCGTTAATGTCACAGCCACAGAACCGCTCCGGGATTCCCAGCAGAACCGGGGCTCAGAGGAGGGAACAGGAGCCCTTTTTTTGCAGCTCTAACACTTTGCTACGAGAATTGCAGGAATACGTTGGACATTTTCCACTCTTGAGGAAATTTCTGCCTCCACCACTTGCAGGAGGTGGCTCCCTGTGCTGTCATTTCTTCGAGATGGAAGGTGTAGAGATTTCTGTTAACAGACAAGGTCGGATTCTTGGGTTTTGGGTGCATGATGAGGGGATAACACCAGGAAAAAAGGGTACTATTTAAAGGTACTAAAGCTATTCCTTAACTTGTGTTCACATCAGGTTAGTTCCCTTTTCCAGCTTTACACTACAGTAGGACCCTTGAAAGTAGCCTTTGGGGTACCATCAGGCATTCCAGGGTCTTCACTGCATCTCCCACACGTCCTCTCACTGGCAACAGAGGATGACTTCCACATTGCCTAGTTTATCTATCTATCCGGGGTCTTCATGTCTCAATATCCTCTAGCAAAGGCTCTCCCTGATGTAATTAGGGGAACTGCACTGCGTACCCCTGGTATGTGACGGTGCAGACCGTAGGTGAGTGAATATTTGGATTCTTTTTCTGGGTTGCTCTTCCTCGTCTATTGAAGCCCCCTCATATGACCTCTGAAGTATCTAAATTAAAGCACAGTTAAATAATCTAATCTCTTTCTTCATCTCTCCTGCTGAATGGCACAGGATAAATCTAATTCAAAAAATATTTCTCTGGTTCGGGGGCAGAAAGCACACGGATTTTATATTCCTCCTCCTTTCCTACGACACCCACTTCCTCTAAATTTCATTTTCTCTCCATGCAATAAAAGATGAAATAACATTGATTTCTTTTTACTTAATTCTCTTCTCTTTTCCTAGTGTGCCTATGTAACATGACAGTGAAGAGCAGCAAGCGCCAGGAAAACAAGGACACAGCACCTCTCTGTTGATTCGTCTGACTATATCCCTTTACTGCAAACAAAGTTGTTTGCTTGGGCACAGCTGGTGAACCAGACAGGTTTGAGCGCCTGTTTTACCTCTCACTTCAGTGTAGTTAATGACTCCTTAGACAGCTTCCCAAAGAGACCTTTCAGTCGCAAGACAGCTTTCTGCCTGGCGTCCCTCAACCTCAGCCACACCTCACCACCTCACGGTAAAGAAACACACCAGAATCTCTGAGGATCTGAGCTCCAGACTGAGCCTGGACTGGGGCATGCTGTGGCCACGGAGGGTGGTACCACTATGCCCTGCACAGCTTTGCTACACTGCACACGTCACCTCAGCCAGCACCGCTATCTGAACCCATTTGCTTTCATAGGTCTCACCCTATGAAACACAGGGGTGTCTCTCTGCTCAAGACTGCCTGACTTACACTGGGGTTGTCAGAAGAGCAGTGCCACCTCGTTTAAATATGTAAATGGGTGTTCACACGCATTTTGCACCATTCTTCCAATGAGTATTTTTAGAGATAAAGTCACACCTTTAAATAGTTCCAAAAATACCCTAGAACGAGGTTACAAGGGTTGTTAATAAAGGGAAAAAATATAGGCAGAAAGTTGGGAACATATTGATTGACTCACCAAGACTTGCAGACTTCCTTCTGAAATCAGGGAGTTTGGAGAACCCCAGTGGCTTACTCCAGATTACAAACCAGCTCCTTGCCCTCTCCCAGCTTGCCAAGAGGGCTCCCCAGCAGCTGCTTTTGGGGCTCTTTGTGTCCCCAGGGCTTGTGAAAGTCCTGTCTCAGTGAGGACCAGCAACCTCCAGCCCTAACAGCCATGTGGCACCTCAGGGTGGGAAATGCTCAGGGTAGAGAGAAGTGGCAGAGGACAGGTGGTGGCCGCATGATGAGGATACACCCAGTTTTGAGGAAGGTTCCTTAGTAAATGGCTCCTCTCCCCCGCAAGCATTGAGCAATCAGCTCCAGAGTCAGTCACCTTGCCTGCCTACTTCTCCCAGACTCCTGCTGTGTTTGACCAGCCACTCTGATGGTTTGGCCATCACCCCTGAGGTGAGGACGGGCTCCACTCACTCCGGCCACAAGATGCCTTGGATGCTCCTGGAAAGTGGGAACAAGCTGCGGAAATCCCCTTTTGTGTCTCACCTGCATATGTACAAAGGCAAAGTGAGACTCCGGAGGGGCATCTAGGTTTCCTCTTCATTTTGCCCAGTGCGATCCTTCGATCCTTCGAGATAGTGAGCAGGGAAATGCAAATACTGAGTGCTGGGAAGAGATCCCTACCCCTTCACAGAGATGTGTCAGGCAAGGACAATACCCACAGACATTTTACACCCTGTATCATCACCGGGGTTTAGGAGATTTGACAAGTTTATGGGTTTATAATTCCTGCAATGTATCAAGAGCTTAAATCTTCCTGAAGTTGATTCACTTTTGGAGAAATAAAACCTCTGATGTTAGAGTGAACACAGCCCAGAATCAAGGACTGATTCTCGGACTGCATGGCTGCAGAAGCACAGACACCTCAGGCCCATCCGGCACAGCCCAATCTGGTGTTCATATCAGAACACAGGTCCAGTGGGGGCTGTGTCTTGCACACTAACCGTCTAAGCAAGGGCTGCAGTCCCCTTTCTTTGGAACCACGAGCATTCTTTCCCTGAAGCATCCCCAAAACTGTCTAAACCAGCAGTGAGCATTATGGACATTATCAACACATAAACAAAGCAAAATGTTTTGCAAATGTCTTCATGCATTGCTGAGGGATTGTTTCCTTGGTCTGGCCGTGAAGAAGTCAAGCTAGTCCTGCTTGTGGTACCATTCCAGTGCAATAGGAAGCATAAGGATGAGCGCCCGTAAGGGATGGAAGTGCCAAAAGCGAGGCTGGGCCATTAAGTGCTTAAATCTAAAAATGAAACAAACAAAACCCATTTGTGACTCCCTTTTTGACCACAGCTTCTCACAGTTATTTACAGCAGTGTCTTTCTTCACACTCCAACTTCTCCAGTCCCTGCAGCTACAATTTTATCCTCTTTTATCGCAAACTCAGTTGGGATCCAGAAACCGCACGAGCTGGGTATCCTAGGCTGTCTGCACAAGCACTGGTAGTCTCTGTCTTCTGCCTCCATTGCTTGGCCCACTACTTTCCCTTAACCATCTTTCTCCTGCAAGCAGTAGCAGCCTCTGCCTCACTCTTGGTCACAGACACATCTGCTCAGCCTATCGGTCCCTGTCTCCTTGCACTGACTTACAGCAAACCTTTCAATCCTTAGCTCTTCTTTCAAAGCATCTAGTTCCAGACTTCCCTCCCCAAAAGACAGCGGCTGTCATTCTCTGCCATTTCCCTGAGCTGTGAGTTCATAACCGTGGGTGGGCACCTTTCCCTGTCTGGACCCTGCGTGTCCACAGGAGAGTCCTAAGCTACGCAAAAGAAATAACCTCTCTGCTCGTAGTCCTGGCACTGCTCCCCAGGGGATGAGAGCTGCAAGCGAGAGCAAGCAGGCGGATCGTTTGGAACGAACAGACTTTGAATAGAGTGGTGACAGAGGACAGCACTAGCATGAAAGCACAGGGGGTCTACTGCTTCTCAAAAGAAAATGCACAGGATTTTAATGAGGAAAAATGATCCTCTGGCCATGGCCTTGCTTTTAGGAAGGTACCTGCCTGGCCTATTATTTCTAATCAGATAAGCCAGCTTAAGGAGAAGCAATCCTATCGTTTTCTCCAGAAACGTAGACATGCAAACACTCTTAGGTGTGCACACACGGGAATCTGCTCAGTGAGGGGTACTTTGGGTACCGTACGGCTGATGTTTGCACTCACCATCCCCGTTTCTGTCCTTATTCCTCCAATGATTCATTTCTGCCTCACTGTTTGTTTTACCTCATCCTCATGCAGGTGGGAACCTACCAGTCATCTTTCACCTTGCAGTTCACCACAGATTTCTGTGGCTCCTGTGTCTGCAGCTCCCTCTTCCACTTTCTCAAAGGGCACGAGCAGCGGTGGTTTGCGCCAGAGGTAGCCCAGCAGAGCAGGCATGTCAGGGGGTAAGTCTTGAAGACAAAGACTGCTCAGATACATCAAAAATACCTTGCCACCTGCCTAAAGCCTAATAAAACTCTCCGTGGTGCCAATGCACCTTCCCCTGCACTCCCTGCCCTGCAAGCTGCTGTTGCTTACGTTACACTGCTGACACAGAGCCTACAGCATCATTTCAGTCTTTAATGGACTGAGACTCAGGGCTTTTTCATATAAATGATGTCCTAATATTGGAACAACAATAACTCTCCAGTTCCGTGAAGGGAGTCACAGAGTCCAAAGCCTTTAATTGCAGCCACAGTACTTTCAGCTCCTCCTGTAACAGGACCATCACCTGGCGGGTAAGCCAGAATGAGAGGGCATCAGCAGCATTTTGCCTTTCCCTTGCTTTTACACAAGGGCTCAGGTAAGTTTGTCAAGCTTTGGCACACGCAGATGAAGACCCAATGCAAAAACATGCAGACTAGAGGAGGATTCAGAATAAATGACATATTCTTAAGCAGGCCTGGTATTCCCAAGATGAAACTGCGCAATGCATGTTTATAAATACAGACAGAAAATTCAGCCTGTGGAACCAAGGAACAAACAGCTGTTGGATCCAGCTTTCTGCTTTTTGGAGGGCTAAGAGAAAGGCAGCTTGAAAAGATTTCCTGGCCAAATGTTTGAACGCAATGGCATGCAATTGTGATGTTTATGTACCTCCCCTTCTCCCTTAGCCCTTTGACGTCCGCTGGTTCCAAACATACGTCTTCAATCTACCCGTAACTCTTCAGTATAAGGATTAGCTGGGAAAAATGTGTTTTGCTGCCAGAAGGAGAATGGCTTCGCTCATGAATCACCAAGTGCTGGGGGCTACCCGGCTGCAGAGCAGCTCAGCAGGCAAGGACCAAGGAGTTCAGGTGGACTCCAAGTTGGACATGAGCCAGCAGTGAGCAGAGAAGGCTGATGGCATCCTGGGCAACATTTCGAGGAGAATCAGCAGCAACAGGCAGAAGGATAAGCCAGAGGACATAAATACCTGCTGCTGGTGCCATCTCTAATAGCTGTGGCTTAGTAGCAGGGTGATCAGTGTCCAAATCCAAACTGTTTATCTCGCACTCCTACTGCTGTTATTGGTTTCTGAATCGTCGGGCAGTTACTGTGAACTAGTTAATCACTACTCTTCTCTTTCACTGCTTTCAATCTCTTTGGTTAATACAGACCATCTAGACAACGAGCTTTCCTTGTCCAAATAACCTCAAAAAGGAGAAAATACAACTTTCTAATGTTCCTTCCCCCAGTTCACAGAGTTGGTCTCCGGAGAGGTAACCAGACACAGAGATAAAGCTTCTGAGAAACAAATCCAAAGATTAAAAGAAGACTCCAGCAGCTTGAGAGCCAAACCAGCTGGCAGCCCATGCAGGGGAATGAAAATATTCCCATTCTCAGTAATCAGCGAAGAAAATCCATGGAGGAACCCCATGCTCTTCTCTTGGCATTTCCATTCCCGTTTTCATGGTTTCTGGAAGAGACAACGGGCTGTTACGAACATCATCAGGAGACAGGGCCTTAACACAAGGTACTAGACCTTCTAGGACAGGACTGATTTGTCAAAGCAGACAGGTCGCAGTGAATCCCCTAAGCCATGCTAGAACAGGCCAACACAAGCAGGGCTCCGGATGGTTCCAAAGCTGCACTCAGGTCTCACAGGTTTATCAAGCAGCTCCCAACAATTCATCCTCGCGCTTTCCAATAGGTGTTTATCCTGCAGATGCTCTGAATCCATGAGGCTACACGGGAACCGTGCTGTTTATTTAGCAAGGAATAAAAGCTCTGTTCCTAAACTAAACAAATAAAAGTGCATGTTATCCATTCCACATTTATGAATGGTGTAAGCACACCGGGGAGAGAACACCTTGGAAAAACGCTCTGTAGGAGCTGTGCAGCTGTCCTACGGCCTCACTCCAGCGGTCTGGCATTACAAACGCCAGGCTGCTGACTTTTGCAAACATATATGCCATCACCCTATGGAAGCTGCCTGCCTAAACAGGGAGTTTGGACGTCATAGTGCCTGGATAAACTGGCTTTTCCATGTCTTGGTAATGAAAACACCTGTCAGAGAGCCTCCCGAGAGCGACCACACACCAAAAGCCTACAGCAGCCTCTCCCGCATTCTGATGCACAGAATCCTGGCACAGCGTCTGCGCCTTCCTTTGCGCTGACGACCCACCAGTTGAGAGCACCCTCACACGTTGGCTCTGAGGTTGCTCTGCCTTTTGTAAGCACGTGGAGGACTTCAGTTCCTTCATGAGTTGTCCAGGGTGGAGTATTCAACCACCCTACCCCCCTGCGACCTCGTCATGAGTCAGGTAGTGGTTGTGGACAAGGACCCGCAGCAGTGGGGCGCCTGAGCCGTGGCTGGCTCACGGCTGAACGCTGCTTTGAAGACTGCCAGTAGCAATTTCTCTTTCCAGGGGCAGAGTTCCGAAAAGCAGTGCAGCGACAAGGGCCAAGTGCGTGTGATGTGCAGATAAAGCAAGGAATGAGAAAGAGTCACCTTGAACACGGGTAATTCTTGTTGTCATGGTGTTTCTGGAAACCTCTTCCTATCGGCTTTGTTTCCCCAGTGCCATTAACGCTCATTCCTTAGGAACCTGGACACATCATTAGGGGCCGGGCTGTGCACAGGCTCCAGTGGGCTCCTGGTTCCGACGGAGAAGATGCTTCATTCAGAGCTCACGAAAAGGCATTTTTGAAAGAACATTTAGTAAAAATAGAATAAATCCAGATTATACTGTTTGTTTTTATAACTGGCTTCTTACCTCTCAAAGCTTGAATCATTCTGTGTCACGAAATCAGTCTCTTAAATATTTTCAGTGCGATGTGAAGCCATTAATTACAGAACTCTGTGATTCTGTAATTAAGTCACTTACCGTGGCATTTCCACCGTGCTCTTGGACTGGCGTCAAAAAGATGAGGAAAAAGCCCTTTCCATGGAGAAACCTGTGGTGAAAAAGCAGACACAGCTCCGTCTGAGCTGGACTCGGAAGCTGACAGCTGCAGGGCCACAGGAAATCAATGAAATCCCAAACAGGCTCTGACCTTGTCATCACTCTCGCACTGTTAACACTGGAAAAGCCTTGTCGGGCCCATTCAGTCCATCTACTCCACAGACCAGAAGCAGAGCCTCACAGCTGCAGTCACAGCAAACCCAGAGAACCGCCCAGCTGGCCAGCACCGCAGGTCTCGCAGGAAGAGGCACAGAACCCACTGCAGCCCGAAGAGTGGAAGTGCTAAGGGCCACCGACACGTTGCCTCCTCAGTCCGTGCTTTCCACCGCGCTGGACCGAAGCAGCGAGGAGGCAGAGGACCGAAGAGGCAAAGGAACATTAGAAAAGAGCGAGGGTGTGAAATGGGGAAAGGAGTGAAAGACAACCCGGAGAGACCTCCCAAAAGGAGAGAGAGGAAAGCAGCCACAGGTCAGCTGCTGGTTGGGCCACGCTGTTAAGGTACCAGTGCTACCAGAAGAGAGCACGGGAAACAAGCAGAGACGGACTAATTTAATTTATGAATAACAAATCGATTGAAAATCAGGTCTCAGTTCCCCTTAAATTCCTCACAAATTCTCACCAGGTGCAGCTAGTGCTTGGGAAATAGTTTGAAAGTGGGCAGCGAGGCAGGTTCTCTGCGCTGGGGCACACACCCAGGACAGGGCGAGACGCAGTCTCCTCGCTCCTCTGAGCACACCTGTTGCTCACTCAGGAGCATCCTACCTAGAGGCTTCTGAGGTGAAGGCACTCTCATTTCCTCCTAATGAAGCTCAAGGTATGATAGCTGCATTTTTATTATGCTGGAGAGCTGCTGGGCTAGAGAGCTGCTGGAGAGCACAGGTTGGGATTACCTGGTGTCAGGTCCCACATCTGGGCCGATAATGCCTGCCTCACAAACCAGCAGTACCCTTGGCTTCAGACACCAGTGTTAGAGACACCCTGCACGCCCCAGGGCCTGTCCCTGTGTGCTGATACTGACTTTGGGAGCCTGGCTGGTGCCTGCTGCACCCAGCTGTACTTTCTTCCAGGGGAAACTGAGGCACAGCAGGCCATGAAGCAGTATTCTACCAGGTTAGGGTCCACTAAGGCAAAGCAAAGCAGTGGGCATGTGTGGTGTTAGTAGAATGGGAATGCTCCTGGGCCCCACAGATTCCTAATAGACTTCTGAAACCGTTTGTGAGCTGCGAACATGCTCAAACTGGCTTAAAAAACGAGAAGCAGATAAAGACAGCATCTCCCACACACTAAGGGCACTACACTCTGTTGCACAGCTCTGGCTGGATTCTTGAAGACATCCAAGCATTTACTCCCTGGAGGCTGCAGTACAGTTACTGTTTTGGTGCTCTGCAGGCAGCAGGGAATGCAAGCGCTGGTCGGCATCGGCCGGCTCCTTACGCGGCAGAAAAAGCCACTGCTCTTTCAGGCGTTTGTGTTGCTGTAATTACACTGTCACCAGCCTGCCTCTCTTCACATTCCACACAGAACGTTTGCTTCTTCTCACGGCTTGATTAACAATAAACATGTCAGGATGAGCGACTCGAGTCAGGTTAAATTACTGTGTTCGCACGTGAGAGGGTTGTATTTATCCCCGACTCAAGGGAGGACGTCAGCTCTGGAACACCTGCACAGTGCAGGAGGGGCTGATAACTTTACAATACTCGAGATGTTTGGGTTGAAAGTTCGCAGCGTGGGCATCTATTTCAAAATAATTTTTCACACAGACATGCCCGTGCACACACGGTTCCAGGGGAAGAGATTAGTTCTCTCAGGGAGAGAAGAGAAGTGGGAGCTCTGCAGGAACACACTTCCCTCCAGAAGCACTCACCTTGGACCCTGTGCCTTGCACATAGAGCAAGGGGGTAGATGTCAGACCAGATTTATCTCTTTTCACGTCTGCAAAAATCCTAGCTGGATGTGATTTTTGTCTTTAGAGGAGCCCAAGAAACCATTTCACTGACAGCCACCAAGCATCCTAAACTGTGGCAGCTGAAAACGCCACAAAAGCATCCTGTTCTGGGATAAATATTCAAATGCTGCAGAAGACCAGCACCTCGGGAAGTTAAGCTCAGTGAAAACTCCCGTTGCCGCTGGCCTCACTAGAAAGGTGGAGTGAAATCATCACAACGCAGCGGACGCATCTGGGAAAGTTCGCAGAACTACCCGATCACAGTAACACAAATTCAGTCTCACTTTTAGAGACTCGTGAATGACCGCCTCCACCGCACAGGACTAGATCTTGAAATGCTCTTCTGCAGTCTGCTCCGATTACAACCCATCGTTACAGCGCCTTGCTCAGAGGCCCTGCCGGATTTACCGTTACGCCTGGTTGAAAAAAGGGAACAGGCTCACCAAAACGCTGACGGTACCCCCTCCCTTCCCTCCGGAGCCCAGCTGTAGTCCAACCAACGGGATCCAGGGGGGCTGCTGTACACTGCTCCGTTCTGCCCTCTTGCTCTTACCATCTCGCCAGTTTTCCAGACTTTATTCAATCCACTCAACAAGAAGTCACCAAGCGACAGAATGAAGACTCACGTGATTTCCTTTGGGTCTGCAGGCTGCTGTTTCTAGTCGAAGTGAAGTGACAGGGAAGGAAGACACGAGAGCTCAGTGATCCTCAACTGTAGTGTAACACTCATTGACTTGCCCTCTGTGAGCGTCGCTCCTTGCAGAAAGAGATGTTTGACAAAGAGAAGGGGAATAAGTAGCAACAAGCACAGACCGTGAGCAAGCGCGAGGGTCAACTCCACTCCTGCAAGGTATTTCTTATGCTTAGTGCATTCCCTAGGGGAAGAGAAATACGTTTGTCTGATAAACCTTCCTGGCAGCAGCGTGTGCGTGTGAGCATCTTACATGTCTGACTCTTCTTGAAAAATACTGGTGTAAGAGTCAAGAAGTTGTCCAAATGACCCTCAAGAAGTTTTGAATTTTCAAACCATTGTCTCTGCTTTCAACAGCACACTACGGACTGCACTGGGATTTCATCCTGAGGTCAGCTTTCCCTGCGGCTCAGCCCGAAGCAGCACAGCCACCAAAATATCCGCACTCGTTTCGCAGTGCGTATCCCTTTCCTGCAAACGTGGAGTTTAAAAATCGGGTGACTTCCTTCTCTCTGTGCTATCTAAAAACTAATGACCTCTCTCTCTCTTCACTGAGCCAAACTGTTAGGAGTCAAGAGAAACAAGATTAGGTAAGAAGACTGAAGAAGGTAAGGCAGAGCTGATCTGTAGAAAACGATCAGACACGCGATTGGCTCATGGGGAGGGTTTACTAGCTCTAGCTCAGTTTCTAAATACGCTCTGTACTGAACGAGCCTTGCAGATGATCTGCAATAGCCTAGTCCCCAAGACAGAGGAACATAAATATAGGTCAACTGCTATAACTCGCTGCGTTACCTCTCTGTTTTGGGGCAGGCTGAACGCTCGTGGAGGTGTGGATAGCACACACACGCTCACACAAAGGGCGAAGGAAAGGAACCCGGAGTTTGCGTGTGGTTATTTTTTTACTGAATTTTTCTTTGTGCAAAGACAGCAGGCATGAAGGCATCTGTGCCTGTCTAAATTCAGCCAAAACCATCTGCCAACGAGTTGCAGCTAAAGGGTAGAAAATCTAATTGTGACTCAGAGGAGTTAGAGGGAATGTGGGAGCGAGGGCCCAAGCACTGAGCTGCGGAGATGCGTAAGAGTCAACCGGGAAGGGACGGGAAGCAGTGAAATGAATGGGGACAGCTATTCTTACCACACTTACTCTACATGAACCCGATAATTAAATGAACAGCTACGACGCAATGTACCGCAACACAGAGCCAGGGTTTTCAGATTCATGCACGTACTCTGCTCTTTCTCCCATATATATCTCCTTCCTCCTCAACTCCAAACCAGCAGCACTTAGAAACTGCCTGCAGAGTAAATCTGTACAGTGAAAGTTACCTGAAATCAATGCTGGCTCCCCGTTAGGGTGTCTGATTGCCCTAATGGAGTTATTATTTATTGCATCGCTATTGATAATATTATTCCACTCAGCATACTTTTCATGTTTCTAATCATCTGGATTAGAAACTCATGAGGGAAAACACAGGTAATTATTAGTATGTTTTCCTCCTCAAAAGACTGTTATGGGAGACAGAGCAATAAACACAGGGTATAAAACCCATAATAAGTAAAACCTGCTTCACCCCTAAAGCGGGTCCATTATCTCAAGTGAGTTATCTAAAGACAACCTCTACTCATTTTCCCAGTGGTCTAGCACCGGTCTGTGTGACAGGGCTTGTGCTTTTTTACTGTAGTGGTAAATGGGAACAGTATTAGACACAAACACAGCTCTCAAGACGGTGCAGAAAACCCTCTGGTTAACTCAAGTCTGAGGCATCAGACTCTTCCTACCCAGCCCGGCGAGTCTTTGCAGCCGGTGGTTTGCCTCAGACGTAGCCTTCTCCACCTATGCAGAGCACAGCTGTAACTGGGGACAGAATTTACGAGCTCAGCACAACTTGTGGGACAGTTGAGCAGTCTACTGTAATCACCAGGTTTTGGAAACAGGGAGGGATCTTAACAAGGCAGAGGATGTATGCAGGGACAAATATAGGCTCTCAGGATGAAAATGTGAAAGTGTGAGAGGCTATTACATTTGCGATGAAAGATCTAGGAGAAAGTGATTCATCCTGCATGTAAAGAGTGCTTTTTGTCTAGTGCTGATCATCTCTGCAAAGCCTGTGCAAATACAAGGAAGGACTTGCGTTTCAAAAGACACTACTCCGCAACACCTGAGCACTTCCTGGGGAGTAAGAACCTACATTTGGACTCTTGGAACAATCCTTTAAAGCACAAATGTTTTAGAAAGCAAATCAAGAAGTGCAAGTCCATTCTGAAGAACTGCCTCTCAGGACACTACCAGGAAAACAGGTATAAATTAGGTCCCTGTCAGGCGAAAGAGAAAGGAAAGATCAAATAAAAACATGAAGTGCGGAAAAGCAGAGTCACCTGTCGGTCTGCCTGGTGTTCCACCAATTTTGTTCCTATTAAGCAGGATGCTGAAGGTGAAGTATGTCTAAGAGAGCTATTTACTCAAGAAAATAACGTTTTGTGTCTGGAAACGAGAGCACCACCACAGAAAGGAGGACAGGAGGTGAATACCAAATATTCCATCAGACTGAAAATATGAAGGTGTTCCTGTGCTCAGCGGCACTTGCAGATCTAAGACTGCAGTTCCCTTCAACAGGCAGAGCATGGACAAAACAACCCTGGAATAAAGCTCTTGCAAAAAGATATCCTGCATCTCCTGACGACTCCAAGCACCCAGGAGTGATACCTGCAGCCACGGTCCTCACGGCAAACTCAAAAGTCATTTCATCAAAGCAGGTGAAAAGACCTTAAAACAAACATCCACGTCCTACTGCACAGTCCAGAAGCAGGAAGCAAGCTGCGTGCCTGGTGACAGAAGCGGGAGGCTGTCAGTGAGCCTGAGCCACCACAACATGAACAGCTTCTCAGTGGTCCAGGGCCACTGGGGGTACTGTCTGCTACGGCCAGAAATAAAGAAGCTGAGAGTCAGATGAGAATAGTGGGAGTCACACCAATAATTAGCACTAGCATAGAGCAAAGGGCAATGTTTTCCACAAGACCATAAAAGCCCAGGGAGCAAACAAGGTCTTTCCTAGTTCTCTGTAAGGCAGAAGGAAGAAAAATGAAGGTTAATTTCATGTTGATCAATGCACATAGACAAAGCCAAGCACGTCCATACACGTGGCTATTCTGTCTTTGAGATCTTCCCCCAACACCTTCATGCAGCAGACAAGTCTTACTGCACACAGAACAGGATCTATGAGTGCCCTTCTTTGCAAACCCTAGTTACTTGCCCTCCGTGCCATCACTGCCTGACCCGTGATCCTTTATGCAATCTCTTCTCTTAGGAGTCCTCTGAAATAGGTGTATCTTTCTGGAGGCAGCACCGGCATGCACTCGGCTACTCTCTTTTCTGATACAGTCTGCCCGGCTGGGTGATGGTCTGCATCAATTGACATGATAGCCTACCCAACCCTGGAAAAACAAAAGCTAATAATAGCCATCAACTGAGTGGTTGCCAGTGACAGAAGAGTTCATCATGCACACAGTCTGCTCCCTGCACTCATCCAAGGAGTGCCTGGAACAGAGCAGACAGCACAAATTGCCACGTTTTTCATTGCCCCTATCTTCAAGCTTACTCAGGAATCAATACTGGAGGCTGAGAATCCCTGGGCTTGTAGCTGATAGATGGGGTTGAGTGCACAGCTCATGCACATTTGCTACCACCGTCTGACTTGAGAGGACTGAGGTGCACACTCTTGGTCAGGAAGACCAAGACACTCTAATTGTGTCTTCAGAGCAGTTGCTATCGATGTATGATTTTGTTTACCCGCCTTCCAGGGTGTGCAGCTATAGAACCATTAGGGATCGGAAGGGACCTGGAAAGATCATCCAGTCCAATCCCCCTGCCACAGCAGGGTCACCCAGACCAAGTCCAGGCGGGTTTCAAACGTCTCCAGAGAAGGAGACTCCACGACCCCCCTGGGCAGCCTGTTCCAGTGCTCTTACCCGCACTGGGAAGAAGTCCCTTCTGATAAAAAGTTCCTTCTGATAAGCAACTAGACCACGTTCCTCACCCAGGCTTGGACTTTAACCCAGCTCACAGAGGGGAGTCTTTCCATAACAAGGTCCTGCATAATAAATGAAAAGGCCAGACAGGTTTCACAGCGATGCCTGTTATTTGGTTGACATAAGAACAATGACCACACTCCTTGTTCATGGTGCAAAGGCTGTTCCAGGTGCTAACACAAACTCTCTTTGTAACCAGAGACAAGAGTTTCTCCTGGATGCTCATGACAGAGTTTTCATTCCAGTGCTCTGCAGTAAAAGCTCCAGTGAGGATAGAGCACCACGAAGTACACATTGCAGGGTATCACAAGTTATACTGTGTGTAACACAACACTCCACATTGCGAATGAATGCTCAATACAACCATGAGAGGCGTTGAAATTAAAGGAAGTTTTAGAGGCCTTCACAACCAACAAGAGTTGAAAAGACTTTTACAATCCTCGCGTGCAAAATGCCCCACCTGTGCCAGCACAACAGCAAGTCCCAGTCAGCAAAGCAGCAGAATCACACTGTGCAGAGAGAGGCTTCCATCATATCTCAGACCTCCCTTCAGGGCTTACCTAAATCACACTCAGAGCTGCTCCTCCTGGAAGCAACACTAGCAGCAGACTCTGTAAGGGACAAAGTCATCCTCCTCTCCTCTTTCTGTTGCTTCCCTGCCTCTTATTTCTTATAAACCAGTTCACATTACTACAAACAGAATACCTTTCACATCAGGAAAAGGGCAATAACCCTGGGAAAAGAACTGACAAGGCATCTTCTAAGACACGTAGCGGTAAGATCTCACCTGTGAGCCTGAGAAGAACAAGTCAACCTAGGAAATCAGTTACTCTGGAAAACAGCAAGATTCTAAACATCTTCAGGTTTGCAGCAGGGATCTCCTGACTTACATCCGCGAGGTCCTGCGTACGAGGACAGAAAGTCCTCAATAAATGTTGAGGTGTCAAGCCTCAAAAACTCTGTAATTAAGATGAGATTTTGCAGAAGATGGGAAGTCATGGCTTACTGGAAGCACTAACCTGATAAATCTTTGGAAGTACACCAGCAAATTGGAAGAAAACAAGATACTGGCAGATGTAGCATCCCTGGTTGTGCTGACTGGTATGTTTTCATACGTGCTACCGTTCATGGTTCTTTTCAGATGGAATGCAACAGCAAACCTTTACAGCCCCCACCGGGAAATGTAAAGAGATCTTAAAATAAGAAAACAGAATTTAACAGCAGCCCTTGATGCTTACAGCTTAGGGTCTCTGAAAATTATAAACCTATTCAACCGTTGGTCTAGTGTTATTAAACTGCTATTTCACTTTTATTTTACTTCAGAAAAGCTTCATGAACTCTCAACGAGCTCCAAAGGCGGGGTAAATCCCACTGCCTCATCATTTCAGACAGTGGACACCTCTTGATGGAGTGTTGCTGACAGCAGTCTTGTGTGCGGTATCGGGAAGCTGGAACCGAAGGAGATGCTGAGGTTTATGTCCTCCTCAACACATTTCTTCATTGCAGTCACCAGTAGACTTTGAGCTGCACAACCAATGAGTTGTACTAAGCATTCTGCTGCAAGATCAACCTCACCTTCTCTCCTCATTTGTTGTTTGCCCCTTACAGCTTCTGGTTTCAAACAGCAAGTGCTCTGGGACACAGCCTGGCACACCCTCTGTGCTTGTGCAGCATCTACTACAGTGAGGCCCCAGCCTGACAGAGATCACCTGTGCGGAGTTCTTGGCAAGCCCAACACGAGCGATGTTGGAGGGTTTAGGTTTGTCAGAACTTTAATTCCTCTTTATACACTGACCCGAGGGACTGGTACCCTTAAAACATTTTACAACCCCAGGCACAAAAGCCAGCGGTAGAAGTGACAAGGACAGGATAGGAGCTAGAATGACTCTTTTTCCTGATGTTCTTCAACTGAAAGGTTGATCAGCATAATCTACAAAGCAGCACTAAACTTGTCTTCATACGCTGCCCTCACACCTTCAGCCCATCTGGCTGATACTGGTGGATTTTTGCCTATGTGCTCCAATGCAGGAGACCTCCTAGCACAAGCCCAGTCACAGCACAAACAGCAGACACTAATGGGAAGACAGCCCTTTGTGGTCAGATGTGCTATTGACTTCAGACTTCTGCATGACTCACTGGAGTTTGGAAAATAATATCCTGTTGTTTATAGGGGAAGTGGTAGGAGACCATTAATCTGCTCTCCCTCACGCACAGCGCATTCTGTTACCTTCAGCTGCAGACTGCCCACCTAGCACCCTAGATTATATTATCTTTCACTTAGAAACGGAATGCTTAGAACAATATGCATGACAAAGTTAGGCTTCTCAGCAGGTACAGAGTCTATAATCCTGGTTATTTCAGTACAGCGGAGTGTACTGTTTACTGACTGCTTAAAATTCTAAAGGATAAAGATATGGCATGTAAATTACCATGGTAAATAACGACACGTGTTTAGCCGAGGACTCATACCTTCCCTTCTGTTCCCAAGCGAGCACAAAAGACGCAAAACCTCTCGCAATGCAGTGCAGGGGAGCAAACGGCAGCGCTGCCTCTCCGTGGGGCAGCCAGCGGCCGAAAGCCAGCGCAGAACCATCTGATTCCTCACAGCAATTTCACTGGCAGCCGTAAGCACAGCTCCGTGGCAGTCAGATCTGTTTGGGCTGGTGACACAAAAGGGATTCAGCAGGTGGGTCCGCACTCAGAGTGGATCCCCATGCCAGAATCCTCTGAGCAGGGAGAGCAGAGCAGCAAATCTCTGCTGCCATTAGCTGTGCAGCGTGACTAACAGCAGCAGCCCTCCAGTGAAGAACCCCTGCACAATGCCAGGTGAACTAGCCCGACACAACAGCTTTTCCTATGCAAAGTCACTCTGTTTAGCCTTCCCTAACCTCCCCTCCGAGCTGCAAGCAAGGCCTGCCTATGATGAGCTGGCCCCAAGGGAGCTGCACTGAGGCACGGGATGGTTCGGTTCGGTTTGGTGGAGCAGTGCCATGTCCCTCGCTGGGTTTCAGTCATGGTTTATCCCAAACCCAGGAAGATTTGGCTGAGCAGACATGTCAGGTTTGGGTCAGATTAAATATCATGGGATAGTGGTACACCATGAGATAGTGCCTTATAGTAACTCTGCACCACCGTGGAGAATCTGTGCCTCTCTCAAAACACTGGGCACTCCTTTTCAAACAAAACCCAAACAAACCATGTGTAGTGGAGTTGTTGAGAGAAAGGTTATTACTAATAAAAATAAAATAGCTAAGGCTGTGTGAGCAAACATGGGAACAAATGCATACCCATATGGAAGTCAGCATTAGAGCTCAAAGCTTATGAAAACACCTGCATCTCAATTTTGACCTTAGACTTCTCTCCTTGTTGTATTTCCCCAGGCTTAGCCAAAATCTGCAAACAAACAATCCAACCAAACTGCGGGACTTCTCCAGGAATTCACTGTGTCCATCTGTTTGTGAATCAGTCACAGGCAGAATCAAGTGAACAATAAACACACGAAGATGCAAACAAGAGGACTTTGGTGAAAGAAAAAAACCCAGCGTAGCTCCTGACGTCAGAAATTTGGTGTCTTCTAAAACTTCACCTTTGTTCCTGGAGAAGGAAAAAAGACAGCAGCTGGCAGGCGCCCTGAGATTTCTTAACACTCGCTCCTTCATCTATTGCTTATTCCCTTTACATGTCTTCCTCAGAACAGAATTTATGTAACCGTTCTTTATGTTGTTATAATTTCCTCCCAGCTTGAATGTTCACAATGAAAGGGATCCCATGGAGCTTGACAGAGAAGTCTTAATTCTGTCTGGAGCGTTGTTAGCTATTAGTACGAAAAGAAACCTTTATGACAAGGCACTGAAGGTTTTGAGAGGAATTTTAGGATGAGGAAGACCAAAGGAAGAAAACATATAACTGTGCTGAAAAGTGGTAACAGCGAAGACACTTTTATCTCCCTACCACGGGGGAGGCTACAGGAAAGTTTAAATTGAAGCAAAAGGAAAAGTTTGTTTCTCTATTTGTTCACATTATGAATTTAACAGCAGTTGGGGCATCATTGCTGCTTTTGCCCTGTGGCCACTTTTACCCTGCTGTTCAAGACGGGAAGAGCTCTTTCTCTGCAGCTCACGTACTGCCAGGTGGTTGCTCCCTCCCCACACACGCGCGCAGACACTGTTCTTTTCCCAAGTAGTCCCAGGTATTCAAGCTGCTCAAAAGCAGCTCAGAAATGCTGGCGTTTCTGTTTCATATTCTTACCAGAAAGACAAAGTCAAGACTGAGACCATGCTATCTGGAGAAGATGCATCTCCTGCCATCCAGCACAGTGATCCTTAAAGGTCTTTAAATTATTCCAGAATGGAAATGGTTTTTTATCTTAACAATAACACAACACCCTCGACTAAAATCACGTAAGCCCTTTTTCTGATCACTGACAAACGTGGTGTGTTCTAAGCCTGCAAGTCCCCATGAACTCGGCATCGTTTTCCAATCGGCATGGTCCAGGGACCAGTACCAATGCACTTTCTGTGCAGCCCTCTCTTTTGTAGCTTAAGATGGTTGCTAGACATGAGCCGGTCCCAGTCCATTAAACTTCTTTTGGGTAGCCTAAATATAGATTTCACCTGCGTCTCGGCGCAGTCATCAGCTTGGGTTTCAGAGGGCATGTGAATAAATAAAAACCAAACAACACTGAACCCAGTGCAATAAACAGTGTGAGAGTTAGTGCTGGCTTTCGCTACAGCAGCAAGTAGAATCATCTCCAAGGAATCTGCCTCACCCCTTCTCCTGCCACTTTTCAGTAGGAAATTCCCAGCTTATTTTTTAAATGCCATAAGGCTCATTCTTACAGAGGGCATCCACTCCCACGAGGAGATAATGGACTAGCAACCAACAAGCGAGCTTTCTAGATTTGCCTTCAGGCTGGCGTGTCCTGGCTGCCCATACACAAAAGCTTTAAGGACCATAAATCAGCATCTTAACAGCTGTTTCTAGAAAGGAGCAGTCAACAAAGTCAGCCATGGGAAGTACAAACAATAGCTATGAGGAAATGCACACCCAGGCTCTTGAAAGAGCATGAGCCTTCATCATGAGGTGGCTCAGTCAGCCATAGCCTGATTGAGCCTTAATGAAACTGAGAGAGGTCAATGAAACTCAGGTTTGATTCTCCAGCCATTCCACAAGGGCTTTCTCTGAGACCTCAGCACCCTACTAGGACATGCAGCATCTTCTGTAAACTTCAAATGACCTTAAAATAGGGTGAAATATTGTGGAATGAGGGGATTAAAGAACAGTGGACCAACAGTGCCAGCTGAAAAGCAGAGTTTTGGAGAAACCACAAACATTTCTGCTTTGTGGTTTTTGCTCCTAGAGTTTTAAACTCTCCCTTTCCTCATCTTTATTCCCCTCCAGGGATGCAGAAAAAGATGGGTCAGTGAAACCTGTTACATAAAACATATATATCCTCTGGATGGAAGGGAAAGAAGACTATGCAAAAACCTCCTGTATTTATAACTGTAAGATCAACACTAAGGGTACTGCCACATCGCTCTTCCCATTTTCCTCTTCAATCTGTATCACCACGTGTTTCCTTTCATCGAGATATGGATCAAACTATCTTTACATGAGATGGTATGCTGTACCTAAATATAATTGGTAGATATTCTGCAGATATTCAAACATCAGGAATCATTCATTCAAACTTAATGATCAGCATTTAAATGAGAACACTAACAACTACTTGTGTTCTCATAAAATAGGCTCAGTGTGCAGACCTGAGAATACCAAAGGGCACGATCCATCAACAGAGAGTAATCCTCTGTTGTGCTATAAACACAAATCAAGGGAGTATGAAACCTATGTGGTGTCACGGTTTTATATTAAAACATAAATGTTAGCACCAGGATAGATTTTGCTTCCAAGATACAGATCTGTTTTGCATTGCCCCTGGGCGAGCTCATTACATGCCAGGTCGGCTCCAGTTTGGTTAGCAGTGGTTTTCAACAGGAGCTTTCTGATTGTAGAGGGGGATGATGTGCTCAGCTTGCTCTGGCATGAAGTCTTTCAGTAGTGGAAATTCCCCATCTTGATAAAGGCTGTGAGACCACCCCAGGATGCCACATCCTTGCTCTGCCTGAGAGACTTCCACGGGTAGCTAAACTTTCAAAGGGCGTAAAACGGCAAACACTGATGCAGATTACTGTTTAGAACAGAAGGGAAGTGCACAGACCCAAAAGGCTTGAAGTTAGAGGCCCAAATGGAATTCCCTCCTTAGAGGAGAGTTTAAAAAGTTGCATGTTTGCAAAGTATGCTGTCACACGTGTCACTGTACAGCACGCAGTACTACAGAGAGAAGCAGAGTGGGTTTGGTTGTGAGGTGTTACGGTTGATTTTCACCCTCCTTCGGGGAGGCAGAATGAGCAGCAACAGCCAAAAACTATTTCTTAGTCTCACAATTAGTTCTTAATCTCACCGTGGGTTTGTCTTACAATCAATTTTACCTCGTCAGACCCTAATCCTCCACAGTGTTGAAAGACCACTAAGCAGTCTTCTTGTAAAGAAAATTACCCAGTTCGAAGAGGAAAAGTCAGTATCCACGCTGCTGGATGGGAGATACTGTGCCACTGCACATCTTTGTTTAGTGGCAATGTGAAACGTCTCCTCTGGGCTCAGCTGGCTATCTGGGCTGTAGGTGGCAGAAGGGATGGAGGTTATGATAACACTGGGGACAAAAGCCCTGAACATGTGCCTGGACCAAGGTCTGCCTCATCAATCTTCAGCACGCCAGGTAGAGCTAGCGACACTTGGCAGTGGCTGCAATAGGGTGGCCAGCTACAGCAAACTTTCCCCTACAAATTTAATCCTCTCTAAGTGACACTGCTGGAAAACTCTCATTTATGGCATCTCAGGCACCAGCAGCTGAAAGCTGACAAGGAGCAAAGGCTCTTTAGCAGTTTTGAAAAAAGAGAAGGCTGGGAAAGCAAATGGCCAGAAGGTAAGAAAACAGATCTGTATTGATACTCAATAGTCATCCACCCAGAATGAGCGCAGCCTTCTAGAATTAGCAAAACAATCAAACAGTGTTGAAGGGTAGCAGAGGGGCATCCAAGTGTGTGTGATTCACTTCCTACCAAATCAATCCATTTAGTTTAAATTTAAGCAATCGCCCAGTCATCACAGTTTCACAGTATTTCAGCGCTGGTTTTTTTGGAACTTATGTAACCTGCACACGCAATGCAGCGATGCACTGCACTGTGCTTTACCTTCTCTCTGAAGGGCAAAACCTGTAGATTTCATAAGCTCCTATTAGACCCAGGAGGTAACCCAGAACCAGTTCAGGTAGCCCCACTGCTCTGTACACCCTCAGCTGTATGGGGGGCCGCTCTCTGTCCCCGACAGATGCAATGCAGAGGCAGCCTGTTGCTACTTTTCCAATTCAACTTAATGGGAAACACATCACCAGTTTTAATTGCCTTTAAACTCTGCTGTCCAGTGTTGCTCACCACCTCTACTAAGAGCTGTTCGTATCTCTAGCCTGGAGATTTTCCCACCTATTGTCTCTCATTACATGATTTCGCTGCTAGATGCAGTAAAGAAACATCTACAAGGTAAATACTAGAGGCGTAATCGTTAGGCTTCCAGCCTGCTCTCCAGCAGCTAACGGGTCCAAGTTGCTTTAGTTTTTCTAGATAACATGTCTTTCCAAAGCCCACAGAATGACAAAAAATGCACAGAGGCTGTAAGCAGCCAGCAGTCAGGAGCGGCTGAGCATCTTCCACAGAGCTGGAATAATCTTTGCATTCTAATGTACTTGCTCATGTCAGGTTGTTCTGCAGTGGTACTCCATACGCTGCAATTGAATCGTCATGATGGGGGACAATGTACGGACAACTTCTCAACAGATCAAACTCTTTCATGACAGGGAACTGGGACTCTTGCTCTTACAAATACACAGAAGTTGAAACCTTCACTTTTCAGTGGAAATAAACTCTTATTTAACCTGCTCTGTGTACTGCTAAGGCATTTAGCCCTGGAAGCTAAGCAATGGCACGAGTTAACAGAAATGTTGTGGTTCCTCAAGCTTTGTTCTTGATTTTTCTAAACTCCCAGTAAAAGCCCTGGCAGAGTAGAGGGCTCTCAGAACTGCTGTACCTGTGTACCACTCTAGCTGAAAAATTCAAAGGATGTTGGCTACACAGAGACATAATTTTTCCCAGCTGCTTTGCTGCCTACATTAGTCGATGCCAGGATGTTCATAGCGCTGGAGAGTATGTACAGAGGCTCTGGTGGATTTATGCCAACCTCTTATGGCATCCACTGCATTAGGTTTACTCAGAGGCGGCACTAGGAAATTGCCTTTGCGTGGAAAAGTAAACTGTTGCCTACTCTGAAGAGTTAGAATTCTACCTGCTGGCAATTTTATTGGGATATTAGAGAACTCAAAACACACTGCTGGGGAGGAGATACTCTGCCATTAAACATCTTTGCTACGAACAGTCTAGTGGCAAGCGGGAAAAGCGCAGTGGAGCTAATGCACCTGTTTTCAGGTTTATTACACTTAACACAGGGGAACAAGGAGTAAATTCATAATGCAACAAAACCACCTTTGTATTTTAATGCTCTTCGCTGAAACTAGGACCAACCACAACTCCCTAGTCTTTCCTCTTGGGCTGCGGGGCCATGAAAACTCATATGAAGTTGCCAAAGGCAAAGCCAGGAGGAGAAAGGCTTGGTTAAATAATTAAGATACGACAAACCAGAGAAGAGCCTTACAGGGTTGCACTCTAACAAAGCTGATGAGTACATGATAGCTACTCTGTACGGCATTCTTGGAATAGAACAAGAACTTCTGAGTACGCTGCTGACTTCCTTTCAAAATAGCTTTCTCTTTCCATTCAAGCTAAAGCCAAGTCCTTTCTTTTGAAATGAAAGATGGTTTTGTTTTGCTGTCATGACCTCATTTCATTGACCTGTACTTTCAAAACTGAAAGAGCTGAATCATCTAATAAATTTAGCCATTAATATAATTGCATTTGTCTCCTCTTAAATCCCGCATTCTGCTCAAGATTCCTGAAATTTGTTTTTCTGACATATTTTGATTCCCAAAGTAAATTCTGAAACCATTTTGCACTTCCTGTTGAGAACAAAGCGTCGTTTCCAGGAGCTGTAAATTTACATTTTTCCAGAGGAATTCAAGTTTTTCAGGGAGTGCTGAGTGTGGGGAGGAAAGGAGGCAGGAAAAGGTAGCTGAAACGCCTTTAATCAGTTAGTCAGTTCAGCCCTAGAATGCAGGCAAACATCAGCAAGCAGCTTCTTTCCCGTTTCTAATACAGAAAATTATCCTTGTTTTCAAGGTAACTAAAGCTTTAAAAGAAGGTCGCCTGTCACCCATTTTGAGACAGTGCCTAAGGTTTCAAGCGAGAAGACCCCTGAAGCAGGTAAAGGAGGAAGCTGAGGGAGGCTGGAGCAAAGTTCATCAGCCTTTGATGTTGTTTCTAAACAGAAGAATTGTACCAGATGCAGGGCCCTAGTAAGCAAAGGTCTTGCAGATGTATGCAACGCACAGTCCCCTTCTCTTCTCTCACAGTCTGAAACCCGGGCTCTCCGTTTCCAGCAATGCCAAATACTCAGAAGCCTGTTTACTTATGGGAGTGACGTAAGAGAAAGAGAACCTTGTTTTCTTTACATCTTCCCCACTATTTTTAGCCCGATGACAGTCAGAATTAACTGGATTCAGTATCCTTTGAAGCACTCATTTGTACCAAACCGTCCTGTGGAAAAGCACACGGAATTAAAGGCTGACAGTTCCACTGCCCTTAGCCTGTTAGTCATTCAGTGTACGAATAACAACTTGTCTTTGTCCACACTTCCAAAGCCCAAAAATTGGAAAGGAGCGGTGCATTTGCATCAGCTCTTTCTTCTGAAGTATATTCTCACAGAGAAACTCCATATGGTGGAAAGCAGCACAGGCACAATGAAAAGCAGCGTTATGCAACATCTATTAAAAATCAGATGAGTCACCACACAGAAAGTTGCCAGGCCTGAAAGAAACTGAAAACCAGCTAGCCTCCCCATGGCAAACTCCTGCCACTTCTGGAGAACGTTTGGCATTTGGTAAAAATGCTCTTGGTGCCAGCAAAGTCAGCCTTGTAGAGCAGATGGGATTTCACTGGAGCGCACCTTTGCAGCGCTTCAGGGGAGACAAAACGCAGAGGTCCATGGAAACCTGGAAGCAGTAAGACCATAAAGAAAGAGAACTGCGTTTGGACTTTCACTCCTTGAAATGCGAGAAAGCATGCTTGTGACGTCTGTGATTTCCCTTACAAAGGAGTTTAAAGGATGAGATAAAAAAAGGAAGAAAGTCAACGCAGAAGAGCATAAACTTTTCAATTCATTGGGTATCCTTTTAAGAGCAAATCAGAATTGCTAGGAAAGGCTCCCGAAACAACGCCATCCAGGTATCTGAACGCCAGCCAAGCACCATTGTTCAGGGGAAACTTGCCAGGTGTTCAAACAGACCACAACCTGATTTTAAATGAGCCCCAAAGCAAGTGTCTCTGCACTCTAATCTCAAGATTTCAAAACCAAGTCATTAAAATGCTTACAAAGCTGCACAACGTACAACTGCAGTTCCGTATCCCTCAGACTGCCTTTGGGGCAGGAGCAGGAGCCACCAGGGCCCCTCACCTCCTCTAGACAATGAGCCTGTGGCTTCATTTGCAAGTGGATCCCGAGGGCTCAAAGGCAAACATCAGCAAGTAGCAATCCTTCTTTCATAGGTATAAACCCTGCAGCCGAATCACACAAGCTGGAGTCACAGCTGTACTGTGGGATTCAGACACAATTCTGTTACGCTGAGATAGATGGATCACCTATTCCCAGTAACTTTATTATGTGATACTGATGAATCTATCCTGAGAAACAAACAGTAGAAGGGACTGCTAAGTTCATGTATTGGGATGTCTTCATCTCTTATGAATAAATACTTTGAGCCAGAAGTACTCAAAGGGGAAATAAGGAAGGACCACATGAAAAAGTACCTTCTGGCAAATGGGTCAAAGGCTCAGCTATTTCTTAATTAAGCCCAGCCTGGCCAGAAGAAAAGCCATCCACACTGTGCCAAAGCTGCACCTTTACCTCAACCTAGCAGACATCTCCAAACTAACTCACCTGAGCGAAAGGCAAACAAGAAACAAGACCAAACCAGTCACAATGGGTTCCTTCAGGCATGGAACACTAAACACTCAGAGAGATTCCGGGACTAACAACAAGCACTGGTTAAGGAAGCTGG
Organism: Upupa epops; assembly: GCA_013397515.1. Classification (NCBI taxonomy): domain Eukaryota; kingdom Metazoa; phylum Chordata; class Aves; order Bucerotiformes; family Upupidae; genus Upupa; species Upupa epops. The sequence goes on from VZRI01012831.1 coordinate 215,506, forward strand.
AGCTGTCTGTCCTCCAACCAAAGAGAAAGCAGAAAGCAGCACTTGCACAAACAATAGTTCCTTGACTTACTTTTTTAACTCTTCATCTCTGGGCTCTTTGTCCACGTTCCTGCTACTGTGAGGGGCCAGAAGCACCCCCAGCTTTATCTAAAGCTTAAAATAGAGCCCTGCTACCTTGCATGTTTGGGGACCAGTCACCCACTGCAAGTCACTCATCTCAATTACAGCACCTGGCTATTGCACAGCTAGGCAGAAAGGTGGAGTCTGCGTCACGCATCGTCTTCACCACACACGTCCGCCCTTCAGTGCGTTCTTGAGTAACCCCAGGAGGGCTGATCCTGAGGGACGATGGGGCTTTGGACTATTTGACTTCTTCCACACCGATTCTGATTCAGTGGACTCCTGTCTCAGTAGTAACACCATCGAGAGCTGGTTCTGCTCAACATCTTTCTGAAGCACAGCTTAAAGAATAACGCCCTTGTGTGGAAGGCAGAATATTTCCTCTGCCTCATTCTCTGGCAGCTTCAAAGTCAGAAGCTCCGTGGATATGTAAATTGCCCTTGCCCTAAATATAAATCTGAGAAGAAAAATCGAGCTTTAGTCCAAAACTAATTACCGACTTCCACTGCAGGGTATTTCTTTTCTGTGTGTGAGGCCTGGGGCTTGTGTTTCTGTCTCCTTTTGTTATGTCCTAAAACCTGGGTCCCAGGAGCAGGCCATATGTTTTCTGCGATGGGTTTTCCTTCTCTCTCGTGCATTTACAATGTTTTCAGTACCATGAATTATTTATTAATTATTCACCGAAGGAAAAGCCATTTAGATGGCGTTTACAAACATGATCAGCCAAAAGCAGCTCCCAAGGTTATTTATCCAGACAAAACCCAACTTTCGCTGCCCGTCTCCAGTAGGTACTCAAACACAAACAACCTATAATAACCACCCCTACACCACTGGCGAAGGAAATCCTCTCTAACGACGAGCCCAAGGTCTTACAAGCCTGCAATCCTTTCTGCCTCACGCGTGTGCTCTGCTCTCCAGCTGGACACAAGCCAGCTATAAATTTCTTGGCTCACAGACGAAAGAGACGATTTCCAGCCTTCCTTTCTGGAGGGCTGTGACTTGTGATCTCTGAGCATTTGGGCAATTGCTAGCATTCCATGCAGCTACAGTCAGAAGAGCAGAAATCAGAACAGCAGTGACAGACAACCCCCACTTTGCCAAAACATTCACCTGGGTTTCCTACTGAGTGGGCTGCGGGTGGAAGTGTCAGTGTCCTCTTGAAACACAAGCAGCAGTGCCACGTGCAACTTACACGCTGCAAGTTTTGATCCTCGACTGCACCAACAGTGAACAAAATACAAGTAACAGCAAATGCTGACCCAAAATTCACGGCAGTTTATTGACTACAGAGCAGCAGAAGAATGGACTGAGCAGTCCACGGCTGCTACTCACAGCGAATTCCAGTGCCAGAATCAGGTAACTTGGGTTAAAGCATCACGGTTTATGGCAACAAAAAAAGAAGGAAGAAGAAGGAAAAAAGGCTGCTTTGATGCTGCAGGGTCGCCTCAGATGCCGATCACATCACCATACCTAACACTCACCATTCTGGCTTTTCCAGGGTGAACAACTGACACCAGAGGGTCTACTAGTGTTACGCCTGCCATCGCTTTCATTTCCCTAAGGAAGCAGAGGAAATTCTTGCTGCTCAGTAGTGCACAGACAGTGATTCCGCAGTAGGCACTGGCGGGGAGAAAAAGACTGGAAATCACGATGACTGTGCATAGGCTCCTATGCCCCAGTAACGACAGTTCAGCCCATCGTACAACCTAGCTCTTCCCTTTCCTAGCTGAACTCCACCTGCTGCAGTACACTGCTCTATTAGGCACTAACAGCACGCCACGAACGGCTGCTGCATAACTGAGCGGCAAGTTGTGTGGCCTTGACAAGCACAACTGCTAGCAGGGTCACCAGCTGAGCCTACAAATACTACAGCATTTACAGCCAAGTAGAGAAGACACAGGGAGAAAGGACTGCATTCCCTCTCCCAGCAGCAGAGCTGAACCGTAAGCTTCAACTCGGTCATGTACAAACGCTGCAGCCAAAGCTAACGAACAGCCCCCTTCCTTACATGATGTGCTAGTTTCAAGCCAAGTGCATTAATTCCCAATTACCTTTCAGCATTACTGAAACGAAGATGTGTGGATAGCTGCTGCCTAAAGTTTAAAAGCCCAGCGAGCTCCTCGCGGGGGTATAGGATGTCTTTTTTGAACGGTGCTACATGTCACTGTAAAAATAGCAATTGCCAGAAATAACGTATTTTAACTAAGTGTCTTGAAATAGTGGCTTCCTATATAATCGTTATGTTCCAGTCTTCCGGGCAGTAACTAGAGCACTGTCTGTCTTATATAATGGAATATTTCTGACAGCTCCAGGAGACATAATGGTAGTACTAGTCAGATAACATCAGAGTCATTTATCTGACATTATTTCATTCATCTTCCACTCCGCCACTACAAATAGAGTGAGAAAATGTCTATGCTATATAAAGATTTCTAAAACAAGGAAAGTTGCCTACTGTATCTCTATTACTTGTACAAAAATAAATCTTCTTGATTCATCGTTCCAGCAATTTGCCATGAGTGGCATGTCAAACTCCAAGTTCCTTTTAAAATTTGGCATCTCTTCTAGGCTACAGAGGGGAAAATGCCTGGGGACTCAAAGTTCAAAGCCTTTTTATTAACTGAAGTCATGATTTAATACATCTTGATTGAAAGGCAGGAGTCCAGCTAAAAAGATCAGAGGACCCTCTTAAAGGGGAAAACAAATCCGTAGCAGTGAATTACATTAGCAGCAAATGTGTTCCACAACGGCATTTGGGTGAGTTTTTGCTTGGTTTGGGTTTTTTGTTGGATTTTTCTTCTTTGAGGAAGCAACTTGCAACCCCATCGGGGAGGATGAGACTCTAGGCTGTGGACACCATCGTCACGGGTTTTTGTGCAACTGCGAGGTTAGAACTGTGCCGGTGTTCCACTGTGATGCAAAAGAGCGCTCCACGGCTGGTGTGCAGCACTGCATCCACGACACCCACTGTGACTGGCACTGCAACTACACTGTCACTGCTTTGCCCCAGCAGGCAGGCTTTGCCACACTTGTGCTCTGGAGAGGAGGCGTGCAGGCATGCGAGACATTCATGTTGCTAAAGAGACCACTGTTCAGGTGGAACCACTAGAGAGACCTCACACAGTTTGGTTTCTCATTTTCAAAACACCCACATCAATTGCCACCCTGAGAGGGAGAGTTTTCTCCCGAGCACACAAAAATACTCTGCCAACAAGCGTAATGATGGCTCTGCAACAACAATATTTGTGGGTGAATTAGTGCTCTGGATTAGGATTGGAATCGCTGTCGCTAGGTTCAATGGCATTTAACCGGTATCTGTGCTCTGTGAATAGGTATCACTGACCCTAAGCTATGCGATGGAGTGCAGACATCAAGGCAGACAGGTCCTTTAAGTGAAAGCACTGAGGTTCCTGGAGGTGAGAGAAGCAATACAGAGCACACAGCTTTCCCTTCCTTGTCACCACTTTTCCTCAGTGTTTATAAGCCATAGACTTGGCTTTTTTATTATTTCCACTTTCTACCAAAAGAAACCCAACTTCTCTCTTCGGTACCTGACCTTCAACTCCAAAAAACAGCGACAGAAAGGGGAAGCACTTCGGGATAGTTCTGGGTTTCCAAACCATCAGCTAAACAAGAGCTCCATAAGAGAGAAAGAAGATCATGGCATGTTCTCTGCTACTCTCTTGGAGTCTCATCACTTTGGCATCCGCTCTCGGGGATCTGGCTGTGGAGGTTTTCTCCATTCCCTTTATTATCTGATGTGCAGAGCCCAAGGGTAAAACACCCACCACCTCTTTTCTCTTGAGAGCGAAACCAAGGATCTTCTCTCCTGGACATTGTCTGGGCCAAAGTTTGATAACAAACGAGCGTTTATCTTTCAAGCGTTTTACAAACACAAATGAATCGCCAAATTCTAAGCATCTAGGAAAGTGATGACTTTGCAGCTGGCACGGGCAACTGAAACATTGATCCAGTGGCCACCCAAATTCAGAGGCTACAAATGAAGATCAGTAACTCAGACCCCGTACGATTCACCCACAAGGTGTGCAGTCTCCAGCGACAGCATGTGGATGACAGCGGAAAGATATTTCCTGCAGATAACGTCACCCACCGGTACTGTCCTACGGCTGCCAACAACTCTGTGCCATGGAGGACTGCAGTGAGGAAGGCAAGTTCATAGAGTGACTACATCAGAAGAAGAAACGATGCATCAGCTTGAGTTAATACGTACATGTAACTCCAATACAGGAAAAGGCTCATTTTCAGTATTTCAACGGAAAGGACAACGCCCATCGTTAACCTTGCTCACCGAATAAAACAGACAGAAAGATCCAGCATTGAAAAATCTGCCACTTTCTTCAGCAGAGAGCACTGCCTGGCACATTGCTGGGAGAGGTAATGTTCATAATGCAGCTATCCCAGTAGCAGCAATAACTTTAATTAAATCAACAGTGCTTAAAACTAATTAATTGTCAAACCCAGAGAAACGTGGAAGTACGTGCTGAGGGCTGCCAAGCCAGGAACATAGGATGCAGACGACATAAAACATGATCAAATTACAGTTTACAGGTGCGAGACCTATTGAACGTTAGGATTGCAAAGTACAGATGCTCCCAAGAGTCCAAAGGGTACACAAACCTCAAGGATATATAGTTCATCACTACTGCTGATATAATATCTTTAAAGACTTAATTGCAATTAATAATTGTTGCCAGAGTAGTAAACAAATATTTAATTAGCCCGTCTCTTCCCAATTAGTCTTGTTCCGTAAACGCATTGTGGTTTACTCTGTGATTAAAAAGACACCAGCAAGTATTCAACAAAAGAAACCCCATTATAAAACAATCTGCTACCAGGATTGCTCTTTCTCAGTGCAGAGCTCAGAATCTGCAGCTTTTCTACACTCCACCAGTGAGTAGAAATTTACCTCCCTGTCTGCACGGGAGCTGTCTAACGGAACTCCTTCACTAGGCAAACACGACATGCTACCTGTCCTTCATTGTATTCCTGAGCCCTCCAGCACCGGACTTGTGTCTGTACCTGCCTTATGTCTCACCCCACCTTGCTGGGGATCACCTGTGCAGCATCCCTTCCCTGAAACTTTACCTAGAGATCCAGCTACCCCTGGCCTCTCCTCCAGAAGCCTGTATGCGTGTTTATGCAATGAAAAATACTTCTTTAAAACCCCATTCCTTTTTCTCTTTTACAAAGAAGGAAGAAGAACAAGGTAAACAGTCTATGTACACACCGCTGTCTTTCACACTGACCTAAGCAGACCTGCTTGTCATGACAGTTTAGGTAGTTTCTCTGTACTTGTATCACAAGCAGACTCTTTCTGTTGAAAAGGCCTTTTTATGTCTTACCAGAGGCTTTGTTTGTTGTTTTGCTACGGTTTTGCCTTTATCCTTTCTTATGTCTTGGCTTTGACTGCTTTGGTCAAAAAGAACATTCCTGTGGCTGCAAAAACCATCACAGCTTAAAGGTTTTGTTGCTACTCCAAAAGAATCCCTACCTGTTTGCTGTTTTGTTCTAAAACGTGTTTGTCCTTGTTGTCGGTTTTGGCAGAGAACAATTTCCCCCGCTCAGCCTCTGTGCTCACATAGGAACTGCCTGATGATCAGGCTAATTCCCACTCCTAAAAACTGCACTGCCGCCTTTCCAGATCCTCCACAGGCATTCCAGTCAGCCCTTGTTTTCTCCCTGTGCATATTTAGGGATATAACACCGGCATATCCAGACCAGGAGCTCAAACTTTCGCATCAAACCACAGGATGCCACCCACAAAATCCTTCAGAAAGGGCTAGATCTCCCCCGGCGAGCTCCAACCAGGCTGAGAGATGGTTTTCCAAGGCGAAATGAAGACCATGACAGGTGCTATACATGTAAGTGAAGGTAAGCTGTCACTTGAAAAAAACTGTCACGAGTACACAGAAGGTCACCAGTCCCTTCCAGATTAATGACTTGCCCTGCTTCGGCAGCCAAAGCCCCTAAAAATGCCACTCATTGCACAGGCTGTTGTTCATTAGCAAGAAAACTCAACCCTTCTCTCTTCTCTCATGCTCCCGAATAATAAGGTTTGACAATGCGATAATAAAATGTTCTCTTCGGCGCGCGCTCTGAAAGAGATCGACTCAAGCTCATCTGGGCCACTGTGAAAGGGGCAAAAGACAGAGGTGCGGGAGCTTGATTGCTTTGTACACGCACTCCAGCCTACCCCTCCACCCCTGTCCCTGGGCCCAGCCTGTGGATTTCTGAGCACGCTGAGCTGTAGAAAACTCAGACGCCTTGAAAACATCGAGATCTGCTGTCTCCCAGATTTCCACAGCCCCGGGGACACTGGCTGTTCTGGGTGCCGCCGTCTAGAAACTCAGGGCTTTTCACTACATGGGCAAGAAACAGCCGGACCGAACAGGATGGCAGCAAGAACGACCACGGTTCTGGAGTCTGAATAAAGCACTAAACTATGTGGGGGAAGCAGCTGTGGCTCTCAAAGCCTTAGTATGTCTGCTAGCCAACAGCTACCCCACACAAATGAAGTTAAGGTGGCTCTGAGGCAGGGAACAGTCCTTATCCTAACCTAAGCTGTGATGCTATGCTTCTTTTCTTCCTTTACAATGTCTGCTGCTTAAGTCTTGAAATCTTTACGCACCCCATCTGCTCAAGACCCCAGGAAACCAATTCCTCACGCAACCAAGACTGTAGTGATGTGCTGCAGCATTTTAGAGAACCGATGCGATGTGGGATCACATCTTGACTGCAGTTTATCTTTTTCTTAAATATTAGGGTTATGACTAGGGCAGCTGTCTTCATTAAAACTCATTCTGATTCTCTCAATAAATACAATTAAATTGAAATTCGTTTAGTTTATTTAAAAACACTTCCCTGTGATAACTAATAACTTAATTGGTTACTGGGGCATGAATGTGACAGCTACCAGAGAAATAAATAATTGGAACGCTAGCAAGCCACTACACTTTCTTTCGCTCCTCTGCTGAGAAAAGTGCTAGAATTACTAGTTAATGAGAGATGCACATAGTCTCATTGGCATTTCTCTCTTATTGGTACTTAATGAGATTAGATGAGAAATAATTAGACAAAACAGCAGTGCAAAACCCACGGGGAATAATAAAACGGCAGGCATTTCACTAAGCATCTTACAAATCCGCCATCAATTCTGATGCTATCATAACGTTAGGAAGCTAAAATCTTCTGAGTTCTTTCTTTTCCTAATACACAATTGTAAAACAATCAAAGCTTAGTGTTTGTCACGCTGCAAAAGCAGCCATTAATATGAAATTATTCAGGGGTTAATAGCTGAGAAACTACATCTATATTCTAGGTGTTTCTTTCTCTTCAAGCTCACCACTGCTACCACAGATGCCTGTAAAGTCCATTCATGCACAGGCTCTTCCTAAGCAACTGCAACAGGAATCACGCCTAACCGGAGAGAGAACAGGTGCAATGAAATGTGATCTAAGCAAAACGCTTCACTTGCTCCTTTCAAGTTAACAGGCAAGGTCTGCCTCTGCTTCCTCCTAGCTTCCTACAGCCTCTGTTCTGAAAATGATTTTAAATAATTCATAAATCCACTGAATCTGCAGTTTGTTCATAGACGGATACCGTGCACAGCAAAATAAATTTGATGGATCTCCTCTTATGAATTATTCATCCTTCTTCAGTAACATTTTTCTTGAATTAGGAAAAGATAATGGTCTTTCAGCGTCCTAATGCAGATGCAATTGCTGTAACAGAAGCACTTGGCCCTCAGGACGCAGTCCAAACCAGGCAAGCTTGAAAAACCAAAGCACAAACAGCAAAACTCAAACTAGCGTCACACTGGCACTCCTGCTGTCGTACACACGTGCTTGGACATCCACGGGTTCTAACGGAAGCTTATTTGTGGTACCTCTAAAAAGCACCAGTTGGCATTAATCAAAACCAGTAGGTTGACGTGCACGGCGTTTGCTGCAGAAAAGGCAGTGCTGGTGCCTAACTAAACCAGAAAACAAATACTATGAATGGCACGAACACAGTGGCGGCTAACAGGAGCAAATGCACTGTCTGGAAGTGCACCCTTCGATGCATGCACACACTCTGGGCTTGAACTGTGTCAGACCTTGATTTGAACTATTTCCAGCTGAACAAACATACTCCTGTAAGGGCAGCCTGGTTTCCCAGTGACACTGTGCTCAGCCCCAAAAGCTGCTCGGAAGAGACGGGCTGCAGACAAGGTGCAAATGCAGAACACGCTCCAGCTCCCTGCCCGAAATGAGCACAAATACGGTCCCAACCTGCCCATTCTCATCACCCAACTAGGGATAATGGAGATTCAGACAGGGGTGAGCTGAGTACTACAGGATTCAGCAGGAAAAAACCCTAAGCTGAGGCAGGACTCGATGTCTGCTGGTCACAGCAGGTGTCAAGAGTAACTCAAGTATTAGTTACAACCAGTGGGAAACACACAAGAAACTTTAACTCACAGCTTCACATTAACTCTTATATGAATCATAAGGTAAGAAGCAGCAGCTAGGGAAAAGGGGATCTTAATAGATTACAGGAGCTCAGCAGCAGCCAAGCTCCAAGCCCAGCTCTTGTAAAAAGAGGCTGTTAGCCTAAAATTGGGTATCGTATTTATCAGTCAGACAAGCAGTGTGAGCACTGAGCAAGAGACTATGGCAGGCTTGAAACACTTAGATCAAGTTTCTCCACCGGTGTAATTCAACTGCAATCGATGGCACTGCCAGGACCTGAACGAGCCGAGGAACTCCTGCTGGGGGCCACCCTTTTTCAGAGCTCTCTTCCAATCTGCACAAGAAGATGGAGGGAACTGTAAAATCACAAACTTGCTTGTGGCTTGCAAATTCCTGTGCTCTAGTAACTTCTAGAGGCATGCCAGAAAATTTCAGCGGAGGTCCAACTCTTTTCAATCAGTCAGACCAGGGGTTTTTTTGTATACTGGCTTTGCTTTTTAAAAAATGAGCCTCAGTTTACTCAGCTAAAAGATTCCGATTAAAGGCTGAATCTATAAGATCAAAGCAGGTCCATGGCCACCTTCAACAGAGAGGCAGAGGCAGCTGCCCTGATCACTTGGAAGCGTCAGCCTCTGCCAGCTCACAGACCTTCATCCCCAGCCACCGGGTGGTTATTTCCACCACGAGAGACTGTTTGTGAGAAATACCTGGCTGCAGTCTAACTGAACGACAGAGAGCTGTTTTCTCTCGGAAACGTGCTAGACTGTATATAAAGAGTCTGGTGTCACTGTTTTCATAAAAGAATGAGTAAGGATGATGTCACTGGCACAAAACCTGAACAGAGCAGTCAGCTTTTCAGTAATAAAAACGGCAGTGAAGAAAGCTCAGAAGTATTTTATGCATTCATATTTGGAATAGTATCGCATCACTCTCTGCCAGTACTCTGGCTAGGAGAGCAGAGCTATTCACTGAATACATGCTCTGCAAACAACAATTGGCAGTGATATTTAGCTAGCTGAAGAAACAGAGACACGTCAGTAGCATCTCTGGCTTTTCAGTCAGAACTTCTTTTTCTGCTTTCATAATGACAGCTCCTAACCTTTGCAAAGGCACTGTAATTCTTACCAAACAATTACGTAGTTGTGCTTAAGATGTGCCTGTTCCTTGACCTCTTTGAAGTTCAAAGCCTTGCAAGGCCTTAGAAATCACAAGTGGACAAGGCAGAACACCTCTGAGGCTTTATTCACACTGAGCCTCCCGGGGGCTTTGGCCCATTGAGCCCGGGACCCCCTGCCCAGCTCAGACTGGAGCTGAGAATCCTGATTCTATTTTGACGAAATGCAGCTTGTGAGAGGGAGGCAGAAGAGCCAGGTACAAATAAGCGAACGGACACATCATGTCATGCTGCTAACAGAACAAAGACAGTCGGATGGAGAGGTTGCCTTGGCTCAAATTCCAGTTTGTCCAGCCCCACCAGGACTCAGTGTTGCTTTTTCGCCTTCATTTGAAAATGCAGCTCTTTTGATCAGGAAGGGACAAGACACTACTTGTCGCCCATAACATCTCCCAGCTGAGTCCTTCGTGGCAATCGCGCTGCATCCCAGATCTAAATGCAGTGGACAGATCAGCCTCAGACAGACGAGATTTCTAGGCACTTTTCACTAGTTATTCACTCAGCATGGGTTGGGTAAAGCAAATATAATACACTGAGTGCAACCAAACACCTCCCCCCGCCTCCCAGTCTCTGCTGCTGCAGTCCGTCACATTGCTGAATCCACTGCCATGTGTGCCCAACACGGTGCAGGGAAATGGTGAGGCACCACAGCTACCAAAGCAAGAGCAAAGAGTGCATCCTGCAGTCTCCTACTGAGGCACAGGGAAAATGTTCAGCTGAACTGGGCGCTGCACTTTTAAACGGATAACCTGACCGCCACCTATCAGACCGCACTGCACACAGAAAAGCAGGTTTCCACTTCCTCCCGGTCAGTAAAATTCCAGGTTTTCATGGGAATTAACTTGTTCTCAGAAGGGTCTAACAACCACACAGGCAGCAGTCAAAGTTTAAGAGCAGCGATCTCATCCAGATCAGAAATTATCCATCACCAGTTCCAGCTGAAGAGTAATACAGAGACGGCATCCTGCACTCGGGGCACATCTGAGCACCATCCTCGCGCACCTCCATTACACTATTATTAAATTATTAGTTAATTATTATCACAAATGTTTGTCTTTCAGTGGAACACTATCCTTTCACCAGACAAAGAACAACCATTCTGAAACTGCAGTGCCTAGTCGAGACATGTCTTACAAAATCTGCCAGCGCAGATGCTGGGCACCCAGGCTGTGTCCCTCCGCTGAGCCCAGGGATCCCTGCATTCTGGCACCGCTCAGGCAGGTTATGAGTTCTGTCCAAAACCAGGTAGTGCTCTTCTCCTCTGCTTATTTCCATAGTCATTGCAGCCTCTGCCTTAGGCCTATAGCAACGTACTGCCAAGGCCTCAAAAACTCTGCCAGCCCACCCCACATCAGACACCAGGGCTCTGCGCACACAACACCACAGGCACAGAGCTCTCAATGAGACATGGAGGAGCATAAGCACTGCAGTGATTACCATCACTGAAGAAGGTGGAAACCATCTTTCTGCACTACTCATGCAAGAGTTTGTTTTTGATCACTAGAAGCGATGTAACCAAACAGGAAAGCACACGTTCATGTTCCTGGAGCCTTCATGTTCTGGGGGACCTGAGCCTCCCCCAGGCCTGCTGTATTCTAGAGCCAAGTGCTTGTTACGTTTTCTTGAGTTTGCATGGTGTGATTCCTCACCTTTTAAAGGGGTGGGAGGCCTCGAGCAGTCTGATTTGAACAAGCTTGCCAGCACAAAACAGTCACCAAGAAACAGGTGCAGAAATCACTTCTCTCTCTCTGTGGAACTGTTGTGGGGTGACCTCTTTGTCACAGCATCAGAAACTAACTCCAAAGGCAGAAGCTGCACATCACTGATGACAACTAACTAGCATCTCTGCTGGAAAAAAGGAACACGGGCAAATCAAAAACCCCAACAAACTGCGGTTCCTAGTGTCATTCCCAAGGTTTTCCACAGGTCGTTCCAGGAGACTACAGAGGCGGCGGCAGCTGTGTTAAAAATGCTCTTATTTCACTGGCTCCAGTCAAGAACACTTTAATATGTGACCAAATGGAGTCTGCAATCGCCAAGAAGTTCAGAAACAGTAGGAATTCGTTAAAAAGACTCAGAAACAAAGCTGTTAGTCAAAAGGTATGTGTTCAATCTGCCACGGTTTTCCCTTCATACTCCACAGAGGTGATTCCGGGCGTTAGCCGATACAAATCGATTCAATTGCTAAGGAATCAGTTTCTACTGCGATAAAGACAAACGCCTCACTTGCCTTGCCCACATTGCCTCCATGACTCTAATGAAATCAATAAGATGACTCCAGGGGGAGATGAATTCAGATGTGCCGAGACCCCGTGAGATTTTAGTTAGATTCTGCCACAATAAACACGAACTCTGCTTTTCTGCCCCTGCTCCATCCGGAGCTGCTCCTCAGACACCGTAATCTTGCCCACACAAAGGGCACCAGGAGTAGGACATTCCTTGTAAATTCAGGTTCCTTCTTGGTGGAGAATTTACTGCGCAGACAAACCCCAGAATTGATTTCCATAGGTGGACTCACACACAGCAAGGAAACTCGCACCTTCATCTAGGGACAGAACACTCTCTAAACTCTCGAACAAGCCCTGCTCTGGAGGTTTCTGCCCTGCGATCACGTGAAACCCCGGACAAGCTGCACGGCTCTGCAGGAGCGCACGCACGTTTAGAACCCCCAGGATGTCCTCTAAGGCAGCGTTTTTCTTACTGTGAAGATAACTGGGTAAATATAAGTACGAAACATCACTGCTCCTGGAGGAAATACTGTCCTGCGCAAGGAAGCAAACTCCGTGTGTGACGGCCGGGAAGAGCCCGAGTGCATTCACCGCGTCTCCACTGGGTGGGGAGGGGAGCAGCGAGCGCTCGCCGGCGGCCGGTGGCTGCCCGGGGCGAAAGCAGCATCCGCAGGCTCAGCGGCCAGCAGCAGCGCATCGGCACCCGCAAACTCATGAAACGCCTGTAACCCCAACTGTGCTACTCGCATTCAGAACTAACACAGGCAGCCTGCATCTCTGTCTCTGTGTTCTTTTGCGGCACTGCTCACTGCCGGAGGAAAAGAGAAGCGTCCGTTTCAGCCGCGGGCAAGCAGCCCCCCCAGTGCCAACAGCAGCCACAGCCGAGACAGGCAGGCGGCACCTGCCCTCTGCTTTCGGCTGAATGCAATCTCTCTGATCTTTGTTATTTTTCATTTGTTAATTGTGCTAGTACATGTGTGGAAAGAATTCCAAGGACTGTGTCCAACCTTTTCCTTAATTGTTGTGCAAGTCTTTTCCCACGGAGCATTACTAATGCCAGTTCCACAGCAGCCACGTCCGATAGCGACTGGTGATGCTTTCCAGGTGGGGAATCCCAGTGACAACATTATAGCAGCATAACCTGTGTCAGTACTTTTGGGTCTGAGCCCTAACTTCATTCTTCCCCACTTCTGAATATCCCTGTTGAACAGAAGCCTTCTATTTCCAGAGAACATCAAGGCTGAGACCTGAGTACTCCAAAACTAGAGTTGTTCTGTCTGGTCTGTTTGCTGACTGCAGTCCCATCTCCCTCCAAAGGGGAAGTGTCAGGCGATCAAGCCACAGGTATCAGCACTGAGCAATGAAATCTATTTCATTTCACATTCCTGAATTGATTCAATACAGAAATTAAATCAATAGGATCAACTAGTAGGATAGTTTTGCCTAGAGGTACAGGACACAGAAGACTCCCACCATGTCCACACCAAAGCTTCAGTGAAAGTAAAAAATCCCCTTAATTCTGGAGTGGAATCAGCAGCAGCCTGAGCTCCTTTCACTGTGATTATTCATACTACCGTCTTTAACGAAATAGTAGCCACAAGATCAATTACCTGGACCAGTATTACAAGACATTTCAAACACCTCCCGAGCCAAGTGCACACAGCACAGAGAGGAGCAGAGGCCAGTGTGGTATTAGAAGATGCTCCGTACACACACACACAGGTCACAAAACCACGTTCCTACACTGCGTGAAGGGTGCAGCTCAGCCTGAAGTCTGACTTTCATTTAATCTCAAAACTTTAGCGGTTGTGGTGCAGCTACAGCATTTATTTGTTTTCTTGTTTCTGGCAAGAGAGAGAAAATCACTAACTAAGATTAAATAAGAACAACAAAATATGAAAGAGTACACTGCTGAAGGGTACAGCACCGAGCACTTACTGTCTGCAGACAGCAGCAGAGGCTTGAGCTCATCGAGCCAATGCCTCAATCACTGCACAGCCTCGGGTTTCCCAGGGAGGACAGTCAGCTGCAAGTCACCCTGGGGAGACACACCTCATGATGGGCTGCAGGAGAAAGGGAGAAGGGCAGACACATCCTGAACTGCTCACATTTCCCCCTTCCACCACCACAGCAGGAGCTTTATTCTGCTACAACCCAAGGGCCTGATGTTCTTACACACCCCTGTGCTCAGTGTGAGACCAGCAGCTTGCAGCTGGCACCACGCACATACTTAGGTCCTGGGAAATGGGCAGCTCAGGTTTTCATACTGCTCAGTTTCCCAAGGCCTTTCCCTTTTGTTTTCCCTTAGAATACGCAGGCAGGATTATTGGGTTTGGGGGTTCAAACCATTTTCCATGAGGACACCAAACACCACACAGGATTTATGGTGAGATTGAGTACCAACAGCAGAAAGTCATTCAGGAGCTGGGCTTTGTCCGGAGCAGCAAGCAGCCTGCTCCCCAGCCACTCCAGCCTTCCCTGGGGACT
>VZRI01012831.1:232457-327282 GCA_013397515.1 Upupa epops
AGCCTGCTCCCCAGCCACTCCAGCCTTCCCTGGGGACTCCAGCCAACACACAGGCCCTGCTGTTTACTGTGGTCCCCAGGAGATCGGGAACACAGCTGATGCATTGCCTTCAACACACAGACCCGGACCCTAGAGACTCCCTTCAGGATGACATGAGGAGGGGACAGACTGCTGGCCTGTGTAAGGGAATCCCTGTCTGCTTGCTGCTCAGCTTTGCTCCTCTGCTGCTGTTTGGCTCCCATTTTCTTTGGGAAGCACAGAGCTTCCCCCCATATATATATATATATATATNAACCCTCCAGCACCAGGCTGTATTATCTGTGGCTCTAAACAAAACCACCGACAACTAGAAACAGCTTTCCCCTCAGCCTCCTCTCACTGGTATTGGCCAGGGACAGCTCGAATGAAGGACGCCGCTGTCTGCTGGCTTTGCTTGCTACCCAGTGCACAGGCAGGCACCTTCAGGTGGGGTTCACGGGGGCTTTACGGGAAACCCTCTAAGCTCCCGTACTGGAGACGTAACGTCTGCACAGGGTGACAATGCCACACTCTTGCTGTGGACTGGGCTGAACACAGCGGAGTCACAGCATCCACAGCTCATTCTGGAATGGAAACTGTCTGCTGGTAACTGAAGGAACTCTCTTGCTCGCTCTGCTCAGAGTGTTGCTGAGCAGCGCCAGATCTTCGATACCCTGCTCGCTTGACTGGTTTGTACAGAGTAGGATTTAGGTGACATCTCTTTCTCCGCACGTGTTTTTGACACTAGCAAAGTGCCTGTGACCCTCCTGATCGTGATCTGCGGGTCCTATTCCTAAATCCTGAAACTGCACCAGTGGGTCTGCCAAGTGCCGGGGGGGCTGCAAGTGCAAGGCAGCCGTGCAAGATGGCAATTTTAGCCTCGCAGGGGAAGTCTGAAGCCTAGACAGCCACACCTGGGCAGAACAGCGAAAGCACGGGTCCACACAGCAGGAACAAGGTGTCTCACCCCCACTGCGTGGCATTTGATCTGATCTTCCTCATTGCCTCTCCCACTTTTTTATTCTCAAATCTTATCTGCTTCCTTCACCACGTGCAACCTCAATGCCAAACCGGCTCCTCAGCTTGTAGGATATGTCTCTCTGTTCCCTCTGTTCCTCACATTCCCTTCTGGGGGTTTTCACTTCTTCAACCCCATCATTTTACGCAGGAAATGCATCTCTGCGCATAGCAGTCAGCAAAACCAGGCCATGCTGATCAAGCAAACCGTCCCTAGCACAGGGCTGTTCGCTGTTCAAACATGTATAAACATGAGCTGGCGACACAAACTGACCTCAGAAAAGCTTGTGATAACCCTGAGCAGATCAACAGCCAGGACCTGCAAGAGCTGGTCAGAAATAGCATACCATTACATAGCCACGACTCCTGGACCACCAGCTATCTTCCCAGGCATCTCCTCAACACTGCTTCTCTTTCTGCAATCCTCCCAAGCTAATGCAGGCACGGGGTAAGGCCAGTGACCATAATTTACGATGCCCATCAGCTCAGAAGTTATGCTTTGGAGCACAATACATACCACAACACTCCTGTCCCTGTGCCAGACCTTGATCTTTCCCTCTGACTCACAAAATAAAATGATCCTCATAAACATAAACCGTAATCTTAGAAAACAATCCTTCCATCAAAGCCCGGAGACAGAGCAGCCTCCTGAAGATGTAAACCTACCTAGGAACACCAGTGCCTGTCTAAACCCAAAAGCTGTATCCCTCTATACAGCAGTTCCCCCTTCGCTGTGCTAAGCTCAGCTCTGTAATAACAAAGTCTGCCCAGATCATGGAATTGGACTCTGACAGAGTGAACCAGTACCACAACAAAGTGCAGCAAAACTACACGCTACTACAGGTCACAGATTTTCTTGCTCACATCTGGGTCTTCATTTGATAAGGATGGTGCCTTGCATGCACAGCTTTCAGACATAGCCACCCTTTGTTCAGCAGCAGACCCCAGCACATCCTGTCTCTGCTGTAGAGAAGCGTAAGGTGCTCTCTCCAAGATGTTAACAGTGCTTTTGATAACAAAGTTCTGGAGACAATGCATCTCACTTCATCACGCTGGAGATTTAGCAACGACAGGAGCATACAATTTAATTTTCCCATTCATTTTCCCCATATCCCCTGTACACTGCAGCTCCTAAGACACCAGAGAAGTTGTGAATCAGCGCAGGTAATCTTGTCCTTCGCATGCGTGGACACGTTCTCAGTAACAGAGTGAGGAATCAGTGCGAATAAATCCATGGATCCCTTTCACAATTCAGCCACAAATCAATTTAGCATAAGATGTACGTGATGTTGAGAGCAGCAGTAGTGGCTGGAGCAGTGATATGAGTAGGGATGCTTTAAGTGCTTGGGAGGAGAGGAATTAAGAAAAGCATCCATGAAGCAATAATGCTGCTACTGCCTGCACAGTCCCAGTGCCCTAACCTGTTTACCCATGAATGGTGATTAAGATGTAGTCGCTCGCAGTGAAAACAATCATTCCTTCCGTGGACCACTACAAACAGTAGTTCTTCCTGCGGCCAAAACTGGCCACGGGTAAGCAGCTCGCACACACAGAACGCATGCCACGGGAGAGGCCAAAAACCCAAAGCAGAGTCAATCCAATCGCTTAGTAAAAGGACGCGACACGTTCTGCAGGCAACCCAGCACACGCTGCCACCGACACCAGGCGACACACGCGCCAAAATGCCGACACGCAGTGGTTTGTCCCCACAGGTACACTTCCCTCGCCCTGTAAATACAAGGTCAGAGGCATCCTGCACTGCTGGAAGTTATTCCATGACAGTATAGCCGCTGTAGTGAGAAGGCACATGGCTCCTGCCTCTTTCTGTTTCCCCTGCACCCTGAATATCAAAATCCCACATCTCCCCTGTCCAGAGCAAACTTGTTCAGAGCTCCACGTGTCTGTGTCCCAGTTTACATGAACCTACTCAGCACCAGCCTGAAACAAACAGGATTCACCTTCTACTCCATGCTCTTCCCCACACTGCAGATGAGCACTCTGACGAGCAGTCCTACCTCTCTCTGAATCAATCGTACTGCTCATACCCCGGGCTTCGCGCGCACGAGCACTTGTACACTGTGCTCACCAGCACTTTCACCTTACAGTCAGCACGCTCTGACGTTTTATTGTACCAGCGCCGGTTTATTGTACCAGTTACGGTTTGAACGAACACTGCAGACTCGCTGGCAAGCAGATTGGGTGCCTTGTCATACGGCAATAGCTGGTGCAAAGACAGGCCCGTTTCCTTGCTTCCAGCCATATGGCCGACCTCTTCCCCGTGAGAATGAGACTTGGGTGAGGGAAGCTCTGTAGCCCTGCTTACAATGGCATAAAATGTTTAATTCTTACTGTACAAAGTCTTCCAGCTCAGCCTTGCCGAGGACACCAGTAGTTTATACATAGCCATAGGTGGAAAACCCCTACAAACAAAGTCTCCTTGGCATGAACAGCAAACTGTAAAGCATACGTAGTTTTACACACAGGACTCCAGAAAGGTCAAAGACAGCCTGTGTCACAACAACCAGCATTTCTTTCCCTTCTTGAAGCCCAAGACTTCAAGAAAAAGCTTCAAGACAAAGTAAAAAAAACTTGACAACCAGGACTGACCTCTCAGTACCTGGAAAGCCCTTCTTTTAGGAAGAACAAAAGACAAGCACAGGAGCCAAGTCTGAATACCTGTCAGCGGGCTGTGTGCCAGATTCAGAGCCAGTGCACCTGAGCTGCTTTCACACACTCGCCCTGACTCACAAGTGCACAAAGTAGATAAAAATAGACAACATCGTGTCTGCTGTATCATTCTCCTGCTAATTCATGCTAACGTGACTGTGAAAAAAAGCATATGGAATATGAAAACACATTAGTCTATTCAGCACAGATCCTGTCAGGTTAAATACATACCTCTCTCCAACATCATTAGTAAAATAAGTCGTATAATTAGTAATAGCAAGTAGAAAGAAATCTGTCAGAAATAGTTCTTCCCTTGATAACAACCTTCCAGCACCCATCTGTAGAACAATAGTCCATCTGCTCGCGCCTGGGAGAGTTTCACGTTACCCAGCGTCACTGGTTAACATGCGAAACACTGCGGCTTCCTCACCAGTCTCTATACAAGCCCGGAATTCCTCACAAGAAACATAGGTTTCAGTGACTGCTTTTAAAGCTCCTGTCCAGAACTGCAGTGCCTGTGTGCCGAGCGAGCATGCTGCACCCAGCCTGGCTAATGCCACGCTCACCTGAGGACAAGCTAACCCCCAAAGCGTACTAAACCCTAACTCCGTGTTGGGGGAATCCTGTCCCAGTGCAGGTACGCACATGCAGCACTGCATTCACCAAGCAGCCCACACACTCCCTTAAGGTGGTGCCAGCACCCCAGGGCCACAAGTTGCCCAGCTGTCTCAATCATGTCTGGCCCCAGCTCAGGCTGGCTGTGGGCATGAGCAGCAAAGGGGAAGGGGCTGCCCGCTGCAGCCGTGCACCAGGTGCTCCCTACAGGAATTGCCCTCCCAGGAGGGCCCCAGGAAGATGCTTCATTTCCCCTTGGGCCCCTGGCAGCAGAGACTCAAACATCCTCTCATGAGTTGTGGTGGCCTTCACAAGAGTGAAGAAACAATTTGGGGAGTCATTTTCTTGTAAGACAAACCGACCTTGAAACCGAGAGCTGATGGATAACAAACATTTCCTTTGAAATATGGAATAGTATGGAATCTTTTCAGCTCTTAGCATTGTTGAGCAAACGCTCTGAGTCGTCCTCTCGCTAGCCCCATTGCTGCAGAAGCAGCCCTTTGAAGATAAAAGTGGCTACCCAGAAACTACGGCAGGCAACTCCGTGGAGGAGTGCTGTTTCACCCCTATCCTTGTGAAACGCTTCATGACCTTACCTGTTGTGAATATGCCAACAGAGGATGGTAATTTGTAAACCGTATAGGTGCTTTGTTACAGCTTCGGGGGGGCTATAACATTTCCCACAGCCTTATAGCACCCAGTGGGCTGCGGATGAGTTTCTTGAATTTAGCTGTCTTCAAAAAGTTTAATTGTGAGGATGCTTCTCTTGGACTTTCCTACTATTTCCACACTGTCTGTTTCCAGAATGCTTTCACAGCTGGAAACAAAACGTTAATACACCGAAAGAAGCTACAGGCATATAACTCGTGCAGATTACAATCACTTCATGGTAGAGCCAGTCCTGCTTATGTCTACCAGGGTCTTTTTAATAAAGCACACAGCTTACTGGTGTTTGACTGACACGTGTGGCATCACTTTTTCAAGAGATGATGTTTGATCTGTATTGTCTTGTACAAACCATTCCACAGAAGCTCGCCAAAGTGTTTTTAAATAGCAGTATTCTTCTCACCACTTCATACTTCCATCAGAGATGATAAATTCGTACGGCGTACCTGAGGCGTACCGCTTGCTGGGTGATAGCAGTAAGATATCACAGGCAGCACTGATAACAGATTGACAGCTAAGCAGCATCTCAAGTATGACTTTCTTAAGAATTCCCTTCCTGAAGCACTAGGTGGGAGAATAAACTCTATCAGAAGAGGCAAAATGAAGTACAGGAGAAACAGGCGATTCTATATGGATACAGGTGGATGAAGCAGTAGGGTACCACCTGAACCGCTATTCGTGCTTTCACTGGTACAACACATTTAATCTGATTTTCCTCCTAATCCTCTTCCTGCCACATGCTCCCTTCCCCAGGACTCCGAATGATTCAGCTAACATTCCAAAACTCACTAGTTCTACAGATAAGAATCTCCGCTCCTCACTCCTCTCTCTGTGCATGACAGAAGTTCCCAGTGACCAGCACGGTCTGAACTGTGCAGGCTACAAACACACGCAAAGTTTCTCCCCACACCCCACCATTCTCTGCTATCAGGGTCTCAAATGCAGCTCCCACTGAAGTGGGAACAGAAAACAGGAATAGAAAAGATGTGCATTACTTTAGCCACACCTTTGCAATCGCTAGCAAAGCCCCGGAAGATAGAGCAGAGCGGGGCTTTGACCCTAAGTTCTGGAACTCTCAGTGTGAGACAAACCGGAGATATTCCAACCACTTAAATGCAGTAAATTCAGAGCATCCTCCAGAGCCCTCATTCTGCACCTGCTGCCTTGCTCCCCTGAAGAAATGACCTGAATTCATGTGTGGTTTAGCTGATCCCCATGTAGGCACCCACAGCACACAAAGCACTTGAGTCCCATCTGTGCCACATTGCCACAGGAGCACCACAGAGGCATTCCCCCTTCTGAGGGTACCATTACAAACCTGGATGAGCCACAGAGTTGGTTTTTTTACTGAGTCATGAGACTGCTTCTCCACCTCTTGGTGGTCCTGCGTGGGTGCGTTTTTAGCTGCTAACACAACAAATTAAAACATTCTACTGCAAATGCTCCTCTTCTCTCTGTTCTGGCCACTGCTCTGTATAACCCAATAGCTTCTGCTGACACAAGGGTGCAAACAGAAGCTCCCTGTCCCCACAGCTCAGTGGTAACAGGCCTGGTTGAGAACATCTGCTTCACCTTTTTATCCATCCTGCAGGAAGATACAGACAACAGTCACTGGTTTCCTCAGGGTGGTCTGGTAATTCACCGCTGCTTCTTCAGTAAGAAACTTCAAGTTTCTTTCTTGGGCCATATTCTGGCCCCCTGCAGCTGTCCCTAGGTGCCTAAGAGTAGTTTTTAGAAGGGGTAGAGCTGTGAGATTTTGGGTTGGTCTTTTTGCCCACTAACAGACCTGGTATGTGGCATTATAATAGTACCCTGCCTCTTCTACTGGTTGTCTTTGTGAGTCTTGATTGTTGCTGGCAAGTGCCTGGAGAATTAGGATACCATTGTCTGGTAGGCAACAGGAACTGCATGCCTAATTTCCCCGTGCACTGGAATGAAAATGCACTTACTAGTGTTTGCACATACAGACATGCTGCCAAGCGCATCAGCAGTTACTCGATTCACAGCATCTGTTGAGTTTCTGACTCATGCATGTGGCCTTGAACATAGTAAGTGGGAAACAACTTCTGCGCTTTGACTATTATGTATTTACTTGCCACAGGGAGTGTGAGGTGTGTGACAGTCACCAGTGTCTCATTAACACAATCATAGCCTTCTTTCCATCCAACATCCCTGGACAGGGACTAGAAAGAGGCTTTGTTTGTGCAAAGACATACGAGCACATTCAGTTGTCCCCTGGTGTAAAGGTAAGGTTAAACAGAAAAGTAGCCATCCCGTTTTCCCTCTCCCCTGCAGGCACACCAGGATACCTTTCTGCACTTAACAGATGTATTTTTGGTTTCGTGTGTTGCCATACTGGCTGCGAGAGGACAGCACTGCTATTTGGGGGACATTAGCAGGGTGAAGAGCTGGGCTGACAACAACCTTGGGGTTCAGCAAAGTAAATGCAGCATCCTGCCCTAGTCATGATTTTATCACTCACAGTAGACAAAATCTGAAGGCAGCACCGGGTAACTGGATACCGTCACAAACCGGGTCTATACATTCCGACCTCTGTGTGGTGTTGGGTCCACTTTGCCCGGTATTCTATGTGACTCGCTATTTAAATGCAGTGAGGACAGCAAGTGCAGCTGTGGGCAGCAGCACAATCTGTAGCAAGCCAGTAACTTTTACCAATTACAAAGAAAGCATCTTTTGAAGGGTTTAGCCTCTTCACCTGGAAAATTATGTTATTTAGTGCTGCATAATCTTTTGAAGAATAAGAAACACTAGGCTCACTCAAAAATCTGGCTACACAAAACCAAAGCAAGAGCATGAGATTTAGATACAGTCTTCTCAGGATTATAGAAACCCTCTGGCTTAATCCCTGTAAAGGGATGATCTCTGGATTAGTGTGACATTAGATAAGTACATGTGTAGCCCTGAGCAAAGGAGCAGGCAGTCGAACCATCCACGTGGATCAGACCTTCAAGGTACACTGTGACTCAAGACCTAGCGTTTCCCTAATACTATGGTGTTTATTCAGTCATAATCCAGTGTTTGTATTTTTAAACCATCAGAGAGAAAACAAACCTAGGTTTTGCACACGGATCTCTATGCTCAAGCCCTCCTCTTTCATTGAAAAACCACGATGAAATCATTCCATTTAAACTACGTTCCCGTTTTGCAGACTCCTTCACTTCAGGAGTCAGGTCATTCAAATAAATTCAGACCAGATTCTCCCAGAACTACTGAACTTTCCCCAACAAATCTTCTTCTCTTTAGGCACTCTGAATTATTTCACCCTTGGGAGACTTTGGGGCTGCTCAGGTTGCCTTTGCACCTTGACACACATTATGCAGGTGTGTACATACATGCACAAACTCTTGAGAAGGGTAAAACATAGGAAATCTAAATCAGAGGAGAAAATCCTTCCTAGGAAAAAATGCTTTGCTCTGTTTGTTAAGCTGAATTAACAAAATTCGGCATTTTAGTGAATCCCATTCAACTTCTATATTTGTTAGGAACTAGGTCCAGCTAGAGAATGATGCCACACTAATATCTGACTGCAGAGCATGTCCTCCTCAGCTCACAGCAGCTTAGTGATTCCATGAGCAACAAATATTGAAATTCCCCAGCAACAACGTGAATCGGTTGATATTAATGCTGTGCTGTCATTGTCTAAACAGCCAGTTTGGAAGGCACGGGAGCCTTTCACCTACTGAATGACCTCATTGTCTTGTGCCAGACAGGGAACTTCACTAAAGTCTGTGTTGTGTCAATCACAAAATATTTCAAAACCTGGCCGGGGCCTTCAGGTGCTCTGACGGTGTCAGTGGGAAGGGATAACAGGCAGTAAAACGAGAAGACTTTGTTCTGTCGGATTCACTCTTTGAAAGGGTATGGGGACCCTGAACCTCCGTAAAGGAGAATTATCCAGTGTACAAGTCAGTCTCTAGCCAGGAGGGAAAGAGGCAGCAGCTCATGGGAAAAGCCTCAGGCAGGCCTAGAACCTCAGGATTTTCCGAACCGGAGCTGCTCAGACACAGGACGCTCTGCCTGCAGAGGCTACACAGTCATTCCAATGCCATGCTCAGCACCATCCGTCACTACCTCAGCACCGCCCCGTTGTGCTAACAACTCCTGAACTGCTCTCAGCAGTTGCAGGTTTTACTTTGCAGAGGAGCTGAGGGCACAAATACTGTACAAAACCCCACTTCTCTTACTCCCATAAATAACTGCTGCCTTAAAATACAGCTGTTTACTTTCTGTTCCTGCCGTGGGCTGCACAAGGGGAGTCCATTCCGTGACTTCCCTTCTGCTAATTTATACAAGTATTTACACTCTCCAAAGTCTCTAGAAAAACAAAGCACGGCTCTCCTTAGTGAAGACACAAGGCAGGCAGTTTGATTTTCCTCTTAGTAAAGTATCACTAGTTTGTCTTCATAGGTCACTGCCTTTGAATTCCCCGAGTGTTCTTCACAGTGACTACCTCACACCAGCTACTACAGTGATGCCTAGGAAACAAACACGTGAGCTGCTAGAATGAGCCAGACGGTACAGGGTGCCTCAGAAACTACGGGTATTGATATGGGAACCAAAATCCACTCACCCATGCATTTCAGAAGTGTGACGACAGGAGCTGGGATTGTTATCGTGTCTTTCTGACACACAGGGCTCTCTTTAGCTGCACTTTCCTCATCCAGACACTTTTCTGTGTGGTTCTTAATGGGGAAAGCTCACGGAAGCAGCCAGAAGAGGTCCTCACTCATACAGCGATGTCACGTCCATTTTTGTGCCTCTCCCCAAGCCTGATGCAGTTGTTCCAAGAGCTTCTCAGGAGCTCAGAGAAGGGAGGTGGAGCAAAACATCGTGACAGCTTGACAGCATGGACCGGGGATGCTTAGGAACTTGTAAACCTTCACTGACAGGTTGTAGGAAAAGACTGCAGGGATGAGTAGAATTGTCCCATTGCAGGGAAATAGCTTAATTGCTTTTTGTTCCTGAACACTGACGACTGCAGAGCCCTGAAGAGCGTGGCAAATTCAAATCTCATCTCCTTTCCACATCCATATGACAGTGTTAACCAGAGGCAGAGCTTACACAAAACAGGAGAAGGGGCTCAGGAACAGAGACAAGAAACACATGGAGAGAAGTGAAATGTGTCCTGAAGTGTGCAGTGACAGGCTCCAAAGCTGTTACTGTACGTGTGAAAGAGCATCAAGCCACTGAAGATGGCTTTGAGAGACAGGGGAGGGAAATGAGAATCAAACAAGCTAACAACATAAGGAAATAGAGAAAAATTTGTCACCACAGAAACCTAGATGGGGCACACTTTACTGAGTGCAGTGCCAGCCATCACATCTTAAAAGATGCAAAAAGCACTGAGGTGGGCGGGAGGAGAGGGGAACAACAATAGAACCTTGACCTTTGGCAACCTTCTGACAAACGAAATCAACAGCAAGAGGGGAAAACAGTGCTATTGTTCAGTGCTTTCTATGGATGCTTGAGCACACAAATCTATCTCCAGTAACTGATTATTCATACTGCTTTACATGCTTGTAAGACAAGGACTTCCTTCTATTATTATTTGAAAGAAAGAGCACTTACCCATTCACACTGCATCAGAAGGGAGGGAGGTCTGATTTCAAGCTTATTTCACAACATTCCTGGTGTTAATTAATAACATCTGAACCCCCAAATAATGATCCATCCTGCCAGACACACGCATCTGTTTATGACTCTACGCTAGCAGTTATGTTTATGTACTGCACAAGCATATACTGTATAACACACTGTATAATTAAATAACAGAAGGAAAAGATAGTAAAAATCAAGCTGAAAAGGAGAACAGAGCTGCAAATGCTCACGCTTATGTGCATGAGCATGGAAAGGAAAACCCTGCTGTGGGTGACCCGAGATTCATAACTACCCTGGTGAGTATTTTCTCAGTTAAATGCATTAGTCCAAAACTGAGCTATTTCTGTTAGCATCCCACCACTCACCCCATTTTTGCTTCACTATATTTAAGTGGCACCACTGAAATCAGGACTTTTACCTGCTCTTTAGTTCACAGTGAGCTCCTTTTTAAAGTATTCCCAGGAATTTCTCATCACTGAGAAGAAATATGTGTTTCTCATCTTCCTTTTCTAATTCTCTGTGTAATTCTTCACAGGGTTCTGCTTACTTCTTAGCCCTGACATGAAACAAAGCAACAGAAAAGACTTCTCGTGAGTCACCTGCTACTCTCTGAGCAAAGCCTTCTGTGAAAATTGAGGGCAGTCTCCCACAGCACTCCCCTGACAGGTGGGCTCATTTGAAACTTGAACTCTAATGATCTCTTTATCAGTCACTCAACTACTTAACTAATTTCAGTTACTGCGAATCTTTACAAGTGCTATAGCTGGAAAGTGAGGGGATATTTTTACTTAAGGACTCTAATGAGAGCTACAAACACCTCCTCTCACACTGGTAGGAAGACTTGGCTCTGAGACCTACTACTTCTCTGAAATCCTCTAAAGCCATGTTTTGCAGTCAAAAAAAGAGATTCAGTACCAAGGAAAAAGCAGAACAACTAATTAAATCGCTGCCTGGTAGTCAGCAGAGATTTTAATAAAATTTATGAATGAGGTTTGAGGTACAGAAGATCTAAGAAAACAGCCGGTGTAATCACCATCATCTTCTTTAAAATTCATTCCCTTACAGTTGACAAAGCTGTAACACCTAAGAATACCTGAATATCAAACATCTAATTTCTGAGGGCATTTTGAGAATCAAATAAGATAATCAAATAAAAGGCTTGTTGAGACTGAAGTCAGTGTGGTAAGCTCAAGCTGCACATTACCTAAACAAGAGAAGTCTGTTGTACAACACAAGAGTGAACAAGGAGAGACCGTGCTTTACCTGATCCGTGTTCTGACTGCATTTGTGCTCTGCAGCAGATCAGTATTTAGCTAGTTGTTTACCCCGTAAGGCTCAGTACAGGGATAGAGGTTGCACACTAGCTCATAGATTTTATGACAGTAGCAGAGTATCTGAGAGCAAGGTTTTAGTTTAGTAAAAGCAAGAGACAAGTCTTTGTGCTTAGCCATGCAGACAATTTAACCCATGCAGCACCAACCAGGTATCAGTGAGTCAAGGAATTTTCCATCCTGAAAGAGAACTTAAATTCTTACACTATTGCATGTGAGGAAGTGTGTACGTGTTTGGATAAATTACCATTAGGAAAGCAGAAGGGAAAAGGATCTGGCCATCACTGTCAGAGTCCCATTTCTTCCAAAGAGGTTCTGGAATTACACTTTTAAAGACTAAGATCAATATAAATGTGTGTGTTTTATTTTATTTTATTGAATAAATATACCCAGAAGGGTGGAAAATTCAACCAACTGCTCCATAAGGGCTTGCTAATCATCTGTAAGTATCTTGAAATCTCATTTTGACAGGACAGTTACTCTGTTTTAAGAGCATGGATTGAAAAGGATAACAAGGAGATGCCAAAGCTATGTAGTACCATTTGCCTGTACTACCTCACTGGGTGGCTGTGCGTCACCTTCTATTTCAATAGCACTTTTCTGTGCTGGCCATATCAAGACAGGAGTGCCATGCACATCGCACGCTTGGTCACCACAGGGGTGTTTCACCTATTGAAGCAAGTGTGTCACTCACGTTCAGGAAGAGCAGCTTTTCCTCATGCATGTTGATACTTCTAATCCTACAACACAACTCCAAGTGTTTGTCCTGTCCGTGATACAAAAATAGCCACCAAAACACTTGGATTATGAGACAGTACTTATACTACAGAAACCGTGCTTACGGAGCCCATGTATTTTAGCTCATATTATGCTTTCAGCTCATGCTGGTGTTGAAGGATTCATTACAATTCATTTAGTGTTTTTCTGAAGATGTCCACTGAATAAAAAAAAGTGCCAATCGCTACAAGAGCTGTGGTAGAACAGGTGTGGAGTAAGAGAAACAGTGAGGCACACTACATCAGAAGTTAGTGATTACTCTTCCAGACACAGCTTTCATGTGGGTCAGACACCATACTGCCATCTAGAATGGCAGCAGGTCCTTCCAGCCCCTTTTTCCTAACCACATCTGCTGTTAATTGCACCTGTGCCATTCAAAGTGCTTGTACCCTTCCCCTTGTTACCTGTATAGTTAATACACATACCCCCTCCTCCATCGCTCAGACCACAGACGACAGTATTGCACACACACAGACTCAACACCAATGTCTTGAGAACCCCGTGAGATCAGTTCCTTCAGTTTCAGCATAAACAGCTGGTAAATACTGCGACTGTTTTTCCCTCAACCAGCCACACATCTGCTTTGTAGCGGATACCTCTAGACTGTGTTTCTTGGCCGTTTCAGAGAATGGCATCTGAGGGAATATTGAGAGCTTTTAATGAAGACTTGCTGTTGATAACTGCCTCTCTTCCCTATGCCATGACGTCACAGGAGATAATTAGACGAGTTTGGTATGAGTTGTTCAAGAGATGCTTCCTCTTCTTGATAAAGGGGTCACTTGCCTGTATTCCTCTGGGTTCAAAAAAAAGATTGCCCAGCGATTCTAGATTTAGATCCTCCACCCCTCTTGCTTCTCTTTTCTCTTTAAAAACCATGATTGCAGTTGTCTCCTCCAGTCTTCAGGAGCCTCATCCACGTCCCATGCTGTCTTGAAGCAGCAGGCAAAGCCTCAGCTACCTCGTTAAGCATTCCAGGGTAAGTTTCATCAGGCCCTGCCAATTTACAAGCATCTCTAACCTGTTTTTTTCCCTGACACTAGTTAGAGCACTTACCCATCTGTCACCGATGTTCATTGTGTTAGCCATCTGGCCACATTTATCCTGGTTAGTGGAGCTGAAGCAAGGCAGGCACTTAAACACTTGGTTTCCCTAATACCCAGTATCTTCTCAATGAGATTTGTTCAGTGCTTTCTCTTCCCAGCAGTGAAATTTTCTAGTGGTTTGTTATCTTTCCCTCTCCTGTTTGTCTCGACTCCACAAAGCCCTGGCATTTTCCCGTGCGTTCCTGCGTGCTGCAATGAATTGGGTTTTCTGGTGAGCAAAATATCCCAGTCCTTCAGTGTTAAAAAGTAACCCCGAGCCAATTAAGGACTTTTAGAAGGCTGAATGACCCCAAACCAACTGCTTCAGGAAAGCAAGTTCAATAGAAGTCCAGGTTAACTTACTATGGCTCAGATCTGTTTGTCTGCTTTGCCAAAAAATCAACAAGCAAACAAACAGAAATATCAGCTCAATGGAGCTTTTCCCCTCCCCTCAGAGAAAACCCATTTCTTCTGGACCATGAACAACTTGAGCTCGAAAACAACATGAGTTATAAGGGGTTCATCTACCTCCAGTGCTACCAGTAGCCTCCAGTCCAAAAACCCAAAGGTTACTACTGCATAAATCAGCTTCCTTTGTACTACTGTGTAGGAAAGATCCTTATATGCCAGTCCACAAAACCACTGCTTCCCCACTCCCCCCTGCCCATAGTCTCTCAAAATAAGGCCAAAGACTTTGCTACAGCTGGCTTGGTTTTGTTCTGTTGTTCCTGAAGCAATCTTAGGGCTGTAAAATGGCAACTGAACCCACTCCTGTTTCACAAACACACACACGGGGCAGATCACCCACAAAATTACCTAAGCAGAAAACAAGGGGGGAGGAAATTGCAGGTTTACCCAAAGGTAAGATCACGCATGTGCCAGTACAGCAAGAAGGATGTACATCATCCAGACAAAGCTATTTGCTCCTCCTCTCAGATTTGTGTCTGAAACATGAGAACACAACAGATGTATGTTACTCATTCGGCGTAACGTACACACTTAAACCGTGTTTCTTTGTGTGGTGCAGCAGGGAATAGGGTCCTTTCCTCACTGGTAATTAGAGGCTGCAGCAGATGGTGAGCATACTTACTGTACTTGGTAATGTCCATTAGAGGAATCCAGGCTGCCAAGTGATTCTTCATTAGAAGAAGCACCTTAAGGTGTGCCTAGGACTTCTCCTAAGGGTTTAGGAAACTCTCTTGTATAGTAATATCCCGTTAAAATTATTATTCTCATTCCTATTGAATGAGTTTTCCTTCTGGCACCAGGAACGTTATTCTAATTAGAACATCTGGAGGCACAAAGCTGTATGTACACATGGCCAGAACCAATCTGTCACTCCCCAAAAGAGCTTACAAGCCAAGTAGAAGAAAGAAGTATCATCATTGCCCGTATCAAAGCCAAATGCATGTAGAGGTTAGATCCGGTTAATATAGCAAGAGAGCCATAGACTAACTGGGCCGTAAATTCAGATGTCAGGTTTGTTGAGCCAAATGCAAGCTAATTTCAGCCACTAGTCACTTAGCCTTTTCAACTTCATCACAAGCCACGTCTCAAAAACTGACGTACCCTGTCTTGAGAAGGTTCTTCTTGCAATGTCACGTGTTCTTTCTGCTGTGGGGGATTACAAAGGAGCACATGCAGAGTTGTAAAATGATTGGTGATTACTTCCTGTCCTGCTCATTGCTTGGGATAAATAAGAATTCATGTCAGGGGGTGAAAAATAATAACTTCCTTCTGTATGTGAGTCACCCAATTTACTGCTCCGTGTATACCTCCATCCTAAATTGAAAGGGGTTGCAAATTAAGGCTTTTCAATATTCCTTATGTAGCTTCCATGTAAGTTCATAGCATTTCTTAGGGGAGTGATGGACAGTAGAAATCAACATTCATCTTCTCCCTTTAATCTAGTCAGAGTACTCTGCTAATAGCTTTCTCCTTGTAAAGGAAGAAAAGCAGTTCTACTCACCCTCAAAGGGTGTGAGATATAATAGGCATAACTACCACACTGAGTTCAAGTCTGTACGCCTTCAATTTGTTCTACAGAACTCCAGTTCAGAACACGAACCCTTTGATCGCTTCAGCTTCTCTGCAAGTGCCACATGCTCCTATGCAGGTATTGCATGCTGCTTCCCAGAGCAAGCAGTGGGAAAAGTCTTACCATAAAGGCACATCTAGGCATTTTTCCAGTCACACCAATTCCTGGGGCACAAGTATTGGTATCACAGTCTCACAGTACTGATGAGGCTGGAAAAGACCTTAAAGATCATCCAGTCCAACCTAAATCCAACCCAGTCACCCTAACATCTGCCATCTAGCTCATGCCACTCAGCACCTCATCCAGCCTGACCCTGAACACCTCCAGAGACGGCGACTCGACCCCCTCCGTGGGCAGCCCGTTCCAAACCCGGATCACTCTGTCAGTGAAAAAACTTTTCCTGAAGTCGTCTAAACCTCCCCTGACGGAGCTTAAGACTGTGACCCCCTTGTCCTGTCCCCAGTGTCCAAGGAGAACAGACCGACCCCCACCTGACTCCAACCCCTTTTTAGGTAGTTATAGACAGCAGTAAGGTCACCCCTGAGCCTCCTCTTTTCCAGGCTAAACAGACCCAGCTCCATCAGCCTCTCCTCATAGGGCTGACCTTCCAGCCCCTTTCCCATTCTAGTTGCCCTTCTCTGGACTCGTTCGAGAACCTCAACACCCTTCCTAAACTGAGGGACCCAGAATTGAACACAGTACTCCAGGTGCAGTCTAACCAGTGACGAATACAGGGGGAGGATACTCTCCCTCTCCCTGCTGGCCACACCATTCGTGATACTACCTCCTCAGTATAGAACCAGTGCAGCACTTGGCTTTATTGTCCCTCAGACAACTGGCTAAACCAAACCAAAACGCTAGGACTCAACTGCGATGTGTTTTTAGCCAGTACTGCCACTTCTATAGTCCTATAGTCTTACCTTAAGAAGACAGACCCACTGTGCTTTTCTTCTCCCAACAAGAATCACCCAAGAATTCTTGAGGGAGGATGTAGCCCAAGCATTCCAGTTCTTCCCATCCAACTGCACCTTTTTCCTGAAGTGTGCTGAGCTAGCTGATGTTTCTACAGTTGTGTTAGTTCTCCACAGATTTCCCAGTCCTGGACTTGTCCAGTCCCCCTGGGACACAGAGAAACCTCTACATCCTTGATAGCAGAACAGTTCTATCTTCTGCATGAAGAAACACATGAATTGTGTTGCCTTTGTCTTCTCCTACCACTGGATCACAGGCTCCTTTCCAGTAAGAGAATACAAATAGGCTTTCTGCCTTCTCCATGCTTCATAGACTTTTGCTACAACTCCCACTCCCAGTTTCAGCTCTTTCCCAGAAGGAACCCACCTTGCTGGTCACAAACCTGTGATTTGGAAGCCATTTGAGATTTGATCATCCTTGCTGCAACCCCCTAACCTTCTTCCATTTCTGCTCTATTCTTCCTGGGAAGAGGGGCACAGGATTTAAGCCACCAGTGAGGCATGAATTAATACTGAGTCACAGTAGTGATGCTCCCAGCTTTAGTCTTTATTCCTCTCTCATGTTTCCAAAACTTTGAATTGCTTTTTTTACCAATACCCAGCACTGAGTTCATGTTTGCATGGAAGTATGAGTCATAACCCCAAGATTTCACTCCTGGGTGATGATGGGAGCTCACAGCCCATCTTTTCATAAGCAAAACGATGATTGTTTTTCCCATGTGCATGACTTCATATTCATCAATTTTGAGCTTCAGCTGCCTCTTAGTAAGCATTCTGATTTGTACGAGCTATCCATTACTGCCTTCCAGAATATTCTTATTTGCTACTGTAATTGTTCCATTCAAAGCATTCATTGTATTCAAAATTAATAAAATCTGTTTTTCAGTAATGATTGTGCTAGCAATTTCCCCAATACATTATTAACAAGCTTTTTAATTCAATTAGAGACTAAGAGACAACTCGTTGTCTTTTGAATTAGAATACTTCAATTGTTGGGAAAGGGAAACACGGGCAGAGGCAGGTCCCAAAGTTACAGAAAGTACTGAAGTGGTCTTTGGCAGTTGATCAGTGGTAACTATTCGCGTTTATTAAATTAACAACAATCGCTGAAGTTTAGACTACAGCTGAGAGTTAGTTTACATTTTCACCTGTTCACTCTCCAACAGTGCAGGCAAGTTTCATCACAAACAACACTTACATTCATAGAAGTAGCAAATACAATTCTCTATATCCAAATAAGTCTCTGGTTGTCTCTCCCCTGGTCATGTGATAGCAAGTATTTTTCCTGGGCTATATGGTCTGAAAGACACAGAGAAAATCACTGAAGAGAAGCAGGGCAGGAGACGGCGAACAACTGTTGTTTAAAATCTGCTAGCTGCAAATTAAAACTCCTGGTGTTGATCCCTTGCACTCCCACCTCCAGCAGACAAGGGAATCGGGGAAAGGGAAGGGCACCCAAGGGTCGAAATGAAAGTGGTTTTAACCAAAGAACCAAGCTAACACCAGAGTATGTAAACCAACACTCACCCCAAGCAAAGTTTGGTGGCCACAACAAACACAAAAGCCACGCTCAGGGGAAGGGAGAGAAAGCAGAGCCAGAAGGAACCCAAGGAAAAGGAGAAGCCAAAGCAACAGACTTTCCCTACCAAACTTGCCCCTTTATATTGAGCGTGACATTGACGCCATGGGATCCACCCGTAGCCAACTGCCCTGCCTGACTCCAGACTGCTGACAACCGGATGAGCACGGCTGCCCTGGGAGTCTGTCCCAGCAAAACCAGAACACCTACATTAATACTTTTTTCTGAAGATTTGATGAAAGAGAGGTTAACAAGGGTCTACCACATAGCTGCACTCCCAGGTTGTTACGGAGATAACAGATACCAGGCATAGTAACTCAGAACTAACACTGACATTTTATACGCAGTGTGTTTTAAAGGAAGAAGGTAATTTTCAAAAGAGCTTTTGATTTTGCTGAACATTAACCTCAGAGAGAAATTCATTACCACCAGAAGAGATGTAGAGATTGTCTTACTGAGGTGCTGCTCTGAAGTCTGCAGTGGAAAGACCTTGTTCATTGCTGGGGAGCAGTGGCTATGTACTTTGAATAGGAAACGAGGCTTTGGAGTTCTTACTGGTGGCATCATATTCGGCCTTGGATAAAACCTCTTTGCCTACAGACTGTAAGAAAATTCTCCTCCCTTACAAGAAAGGCCAGGCACAGCCTCGTATGTCCGAGGTGTGGGCCGTCAGACTCCAGGTCCTGGGCTTTGAAATGACAGCTGGGAAGCTGCAGTCCTTGCCTAAGCAGGGCTAGGCTCTGAGGCCGGCAAGCATGGGGTTGCCATGGATGGCAACACTGCTGATGCATATGCAGGGCAGCATCTCCTGCCCTGCTGGGATCCACCCTAACAGAATTCTTGTGACGGCTGGAGCAGAGCAGTGATTAAGCAGTGAAGCTGTGGCTGGTGCTGGCATCACTTGTTTTGCTTCCAGCTAAGGAAAAGGGACGTGTCAGCAGACCCTGAAACAAAAGCCACGAGTCTGGGAGCTTTAACCACCTACCTGATGTGCTTGCTTACAAGAGTTTTGGGTGGTTTCACACAATTCCTCTGTCAGGGCATAAAGCCACACAGAAGGGCAGATGCGTTTTAAACACTCTAGAGCTGCAGCAAGCAAGTTTTATGCGCATTACAGAACTGTACTTCCTTTCCTGACCAACATTTTCCTAACTCTGTGTTTCAGTGAGGTTAAATCTCAACTTTACCAGGTCAATAGAGCCCGTGTTCTCCCGGCAGTGCTACACCAAGGCAAATACCAGCCTTGACAGGCTGCTCTCCCCAGGTGCACTTTGTAAAGGATCCATCACAGAGGAAGAGGTGGAGCCCCTTCTCAGACATGCACATGTGTCTGACACGCTCATCTCTTCTCAAGACAAGTCCTGAGGAGTCGAGGAAAGCATGAAGACGTTTGAGTCACATTATTATCCTGTGCTGTTTTGCAGCACGTGGTGCCCAAGATTCCACAAACAGAATGTGACTGGAAAGTCTGGTGCCTTCCCTGGCCTCCCACAGCACTATGAGAAATCAAAAGAACGCTTAGCAATGCCTGGAAAAAAGTTTTTGTTGTTGCCCTTACAGCATCCTTCTACATTAAGAGCATTGTAATTCAATTTTAATGCTGGAAGAACAAGGCCTGCATTGTTCATGCCTGCTCATTAGAGTAAATAAGAACTCGTTCTGGGGGAAGACACAGAATGATGGTCCTTCCTGTGCCTTCAGCCCTTCTGCCCATTCATTACACGCCTTTCAAACTCGAGGGAGACTGAGGCAAGCAAAGACCACAGCAATTCTTTCACTCGGCTGGCTCAACTCACTCACCAAGCCTCTCCCCACACCTGGCCCTGTAGGAAACCAGCAAGTAATCAGCCGTGAAAGAATACAGAGAACTGCACAGAGGTGAGGAGAGAAAGGTGGTGTAACATCCACGGGCGCAGGGCTTCAGGAGATGTTGTGTCTAAAGAAACAAGCTCTGGGCTGCGTGCTGAGGGTGTGCCCGCAGGAGGCCCCTAAGTTTGTAGGAGAATATTCCACTGTGTCACTGGCATCAACAAATAGTTAAGCAGGACACTTCTGGTCCTGTCGTTTTCTGTCTCTACCCATGGCATGTAGGAACAAATGTGAAATGACCAACTAGCATTCACTTTGAGAGAGCACTGACAAGTTATTGATCTGCTTCTACTTCCAATCTGCTTGTAGCTCTCCTAAAAGAAGTAACACATGAGAGGGTAAAGTGAATAAAAATACCCAGAGGCAGGTTCTCAGCAGCAGCAGGAAAAAGAGCTAAAGGCAAGATGCTTGAAAGCCCCTGAAGCCAGAGAAAATGGGGAACCAGGTGGAGATAGGAAGAGAAGGATGGGCAGCGCCAGGATCCAAGCAGCAGGGAGAAATGTGGTCTGTGGAGAGTGGTCAGCACAGGCAGTCAGCTGGGATGGGCAGGGGCAAAAAGTCAAACCTGAAGGAAAGGCAAATAGAAGTAAGTACTACTTGATCAAATCACAACCCAGTGAAAACTGAGAGCAAACTCTTTTACCTAAATCCAGCTGGTGCAAGGGGTGGAGCGTATTAGATGGTCAGTGGAGATATGACAGAGAGTGAGGGATGCCTAGAAAAGGGCTCATTTTCTGTGCAATCAGGAGGCAGAGAGATACAGAAGGTCTGCAGACTTATGTATATAAGGTCATAACAGAGGTTTAATCTGCCAAGCACTATATAAGCATCAGCCAAGGAGCACTTGCAAAGTCTGTTGATTTCTGAGCCAGGCTTATATCCCCCTTAGCTGGTAAGATGGATATTTTACACTTGCAATCTGAATAACTGGCTAGGGGTTTCCAGATTTGGTCATTAAAGCAGATCATGCCTCTTAGCTTCTCAAATGCCATCACATTAAGTGGGTTACTAGGGAAATAAATATGGGAGCGTTTCTGCAGACATGAATATCTCTAAAACATGGAGCTAGGCTTTTGAAGAGTTTGCAGCTTGCCTTAATTCAATGCACTGTGTGATGCCGCACGTTAAAGGTAGTACAAAAATAGTACTAATACAAAGGCAATACTGTCCTCGCCAAGGCAAATCCTCAAAGGCACTGTTTCCCTCTACGCTAATCCAGATGTTACTCAGTTTCTAGTTAAGGCAGCTGATTTTCATCTAGGTTTGTGATAGCCTGACTTCACAGTGCCAGAGAAGGGTCTGATTGCCACAGGGTCAGTGTGTAAACTCATGAAATACACTTTGCAATTAGTTAGTACACCTGATGCTAATGTGGACAGTACCTACAGGGCCTGTTTGTGACATTTCTGTGTCTTGTGTTCCTCAGCAACACAAAATTCTTTGATCATTGTAGTTAAAAGGACAGATGATCAATTTGTCACAGGAAAAACACATTGATGAATTCTGTGGATTACCTGGGTAATTGTGCAACTTCTCCAACAGAGCACTAATAGCCCAAACCCCAACTGGGCAGAGACCATGTAAGTGAAGACAGTAGATCCATAGTCAGTAGCAACAGTAGATTTGTAACTACTAACAAAACCCAGAAACTATCTAGGTATAATTTCTGAAGCAAGAGGCAATAAACTCTCCAGAAACAAAAATTAAGTATGATATTAACAGAGAATTCCCAGCAGAAAGTTCATCTGAAACAAGTAAGGAAGAGTGGAGAAGTATCGTCTCAGTCTTGTGTTCCCGCTGCTGTGAATATACCATCCATGTCTGTAAGGGTCATTTCCAGAGGAAGAAGTGTATGTTATTTCTAAATCATTTTCTGAGCTAAAGAGAGTGGAAACAAAAGGGCAATAACTTGCTCAGAAATTCGTAATTGAACATTTTCAAAAGCATTAATAAAGGGAAGTTACAGCACTTTCTCTACCTGTAGGCTGATGGAAGCTTATGAAGCACGTAAGCTAAATCAGGGAAGTCCATGAGATTTCCTGCAGGCTTCGTTTTCTCGTTAATTTTGCTGTCCATGCAAGCGCTAAAGCTGTCTTCAAAACAGTGAGCAAGCAGAAGAAGAACAAAGGACTCAGGATTAATAACCAGGTAGTTTATGGCACTTCCGTGAATCACCGTCTCTATGTCTAGAAAGTAATTGTTCCATTGTTTGGTGTGGCCTGGAAAACTGGTGGGAGCAGTCCTATTTTGTACATCTCCGTATGCTCTTTAGTCTGCTCTTTTCAGGAATTCGTTGGCTGCTTCCATTTTCTTACATTTCAGTCACTCATACACGTGCTACGGAGCGTTATCATTCTCTCCCCATCCTCAAAGGATGGCCTTGTATCGCTAATGCGATCAGTGCTTCAGTCTGAGGGAATAAACTCTGTCTCAGACTTCCTACTGTCTTGTGGTTGATTTGATTTTGTCTCAAAGTACAGTCATATCAAGCAATATTTTGTCGTATCTCTGACAGCTCTATTGCTGGGGTGCTTCTTCCTTCTTCACTGATTGGAGTGTGCTCATATTAGACCAGTATTTATTGTCATTTCCTAATTCGTGGTCAGCAGATCCAGAGTGATGCTGTAGAGGTGACAGGGGTGTATTAACTTGTGCCTCATGCAGGCTGTCACTAATTTGAAGGGATGACATTTGTGCCCAAGACAGCATTGATTATAGTTTAGTAATAAATATTCCTATTCAATTTAACTGCAGAGCCTGACCAGATGTCATTAAGTCCAATTAACTTTTAACATTTTATTCCGCGTGTTTATCCTGAAGTGTAGCTGTCACGTGGATGCCAGGTAAATACGAGAGAACCAGGCTAAATTTCTAAGTTTTTGTATTAAAAATGGGAAAAAAATAAATGGTATTTAATTCTGAAGCCCATGCTCAGATTCTAAGAAAAGGAACCAGAGTGCTAAGTTAGTGCTGAAGAATTTGTCTGCTCTTCATTAGTTGGAACTTCTTTACAACTTGAGCCGGTGCTAGTAAAAATCTGTGGTTAAGCATCCGCATTGATTACCTTGCTTGCTAAACCCCTAACTCCTTGAGGTCTGCGGCTCCCAGCTAGTTCAGTCAAAAGAGCAGCACAACAGGAACACATCTTAATCCAGAGCACTGTGCACACAGGGCAGACGTGGATTCTGAACGTTACGCTAGAATGGACCGTCTAATGTAAAAACCCAGTCCTAACATTTGCTGTCAAAATTAAGGGACAAGCAGACAGCACGAAATAGAGTGAAGCTGCCTGGTGACCGAAACAGAGCGTGTTTTGTTTTAAATTATAGTAGTAAAAATGTCATGGGTGAGGGAGATATCACTTTTGCCCATGTCTTGGAACACAATGTGTTCAACCAAAAATTAAGATGTCTATTCTATATCTGCTCTTTCCATGTTTGAACAATGCTGCCTCTTCATGAATTCTGAAACCAGAGCAATTTCTTTGTCAGACTCTTTTAGCCTGGTGACTGTGCCACATCCTGCTATTCAAGATCTGGTGTTTTCTGTATGTGTCTAGTACATGTGTTTGATGCTTTTAGGTGAAACTGTTTTCATTCTGTGCTGTCCAGAATGATATCTGGAGTCATGCAGCCATTGCGAGTAACAATTTACTGGGGAAGGCTCAAATAAGGAGAGGCTGTCATGTTGCAGTGACAAACCTAATAGGTGGAGCAATCGTGTTGCTCTAAAAAAACCCTATGCAGATATCTTCATTTACAGCAATTATAAAGGAAGCCATTTCAGGACATCTGCTATCCCAAGTGCCTTTCCCCGTTATCTTACTCCATGGCAAAGAATGCACTTTTCTTCTAAAAGAATCAATATTTTTAATCCATTCATTCTCATTTTTACCTCAAAGGCACACGATTACACAAAGTCCTGTTGGGACAGATTAAGTTTTGCCCAACTTTCTCTGCCTCACTGACAGAGACATCCAGGCGTTTCCAATAATCCAAGCTCAAACCACTTAGACCAAACCAGCTGGAAACAAACGAGATAACTTACGCTGCCTAAGGAACACCCAAAGTCTGGGAAGAGTTCAGAGAGTTTAGATCGGTGGCAACAAGTCTGTCAACTCCACTGGAGCCTCGATTAGGTGTAGGAGAACATATTTCTAATCTAACCAAGTCTGGCTGTGGCAGACATTGCTTCAGCAAGCTACAAGAAATCTAACTGGTGAATAGCAGCTTGACTTTTCACCTGATGTAAATGCTGTGTGAGGTTCTGATTGTCAAGGTGGACAGTTAATTACACTTAATAAATGAACCACATGTGCTGAGCCAGAGCAACATCTGATTGCAGAGCTGACCAGGACATTTCATTTCTGAGCACAGCCATCTGAAGTGCACTGTTTCACAAGAGGATGCAACTACACTAAACGCTGGTATGTCTTAGGAAGGAACTCATTTATTTTCTGCAAAATGCGAGAGATTTTTGTCTGGGGAATATATCCAGCAAGGGAAGTATTCCAGAACAAGAAAGCCCTGTCTGCCCTAACCTATTCTTCATTATCCACCAACTTTCTCAGCCAATTTATCAGCTCTTGTTTATAGAAGACTGTTTTCTCTCAAACAAGAAAGACCTCTCTTCAAGCGTTTGGGTCATCTTTGTTTCACTCCTTGAGCAGTTTTGTTCTTTTAAACTGTACATTTTAGCCTCTGAGTTGCACAAAATTTCATGTGCTCCATGAACAATCCAATTCATTGCACTTGGATTGCACAGTTTTGAGACCACGGTGTTGCTGTTGTGTCTTAACATGATAGGGATTGTGCACATTCAGTGCGACAGCGGACAACTGTGTTCACAGGAGGGCTACACTCACAGTGGCTGCCTAGGCTTTCAAACCAACGATGCTGCTCTGCTGGGTCTGAACCTTTGAAATCCAAATGTATTTAGCGGTGTCCAGATCTGATTGTGTAAAGTACAGAAATGAAATCTGTGCTGCACTCATCATGGCATGTCTGCAAAAAATCTCCGAGGAGAACAGATAGGAAAGAAGTGATAGGAGGAAAAAGTAATGCCTAAATACTTTTCTGATCATTAAACTTAAGGGGAGCTATTTAGACACAGACATTCTCATGGGCAGGAGACATACAGCTTCTTTGCAGCCTGTGGCTAGACCTGCTAATAGACATCCAACACATCCCTAAATCTAAGGAGCTTTGCCATAATCCCACGAAGATCCCTCCCCCACCTATGTTGGAAATTTTCTTTATCTCACATTGCATTTTCTTTCACTACAGCGTCTATTTTAAAACCAAGAAACATTGCTTCTGTTTAAGTAGATTGATCCTCTGGGTAGCATGTGCGTAATAAATCACTGAGAGCCTGGGCAATTATTTTAGCCACTTTGTTCAAGACAGCAGACCAAAAAATAGTCATAATATATCATAAATTAGGAGTACAGTAAATTTAGCCTTGCAGCTTGATATGGAGAGAGTGAAAAACTAGCAGCTCCACGCAACTCAAGGCAGATTTTCTAGAAGGTTTCAGAGAAGAAGGGAGGTTAACAGGCACTCCTCGAAAAATGTGAGTACCTGCTAAGCCGAATTCATTTCTGTTTACCCCTTGTTTGCTGGGTACCGTTTCCTTCTGCTGCGACGGAGTCGGTTTTCACACAGACCAAATGAAGCCCCCTCAGACAAAGACTAACAGGAAGTCAGTTTACATTATCTGCCCCTGAGCTGGGCATTTCAGGCTGCCTCACGGACCTGCCTACCTCCTGTCAGCCACTGTGCATACGGGTGACTTGCACCATTCTGTGCCTTCCTGTCCGTTGTCATCACCAGCACTTTCTTTTTCCATTGTCCTTCCTGCATGTGGCCTAACAACTAAATCATGGAGCAGGCACTAAAAACCTTCAGGACACTCTCTGACGCGTGCCTTCCTTCCCTGACTTGGTACTGAGTCTTTCTGTGCTGCCATCCATTTGGTCTAAGTTCACTGCAATCTTGTATAAAGCAAGAACACTTGGCAATACTTCTGTGTTTTGAGTTTCCAGTTTATATTGGCAGAAGCTGTAAAAACAGATTAAATTGTCTACGTAGTGTCGCAGACTAGACAAGAAGGAGGTAAAACCTGTTGTGCGAAAGCAAATTAATTCTCTTTACCCTTTACACTTGATTTCCTCCAGTGTATGTACAAACTAAGTTAAAGAAACATGGAATGTGTGATTTTAATGAACACTAACCATATACAATAAAGCTAGAAAGGCTTATTTCACCACTTGGAGCTTTTTTCATCGTACCTGGATGGAACCTAGCATCACCTGCGGTTTCGTCTGCATCCTTATAGCCATTTCTGCCACAGAAGAAGGGAATGAGATTTGCCATCAGGTGTCTCACAGTGGGAGCCTGGCGTGTTTAATATCTGTGGCACTCTGCATTCTAAGTAGTTGGGAACTGTTTTCCAACAAAACAAAAGATTCTTTGCATGAAAAGAAAGCAAAAGGTCTGTTTGGAGCAGGTGGTGCAAACGGGCATGGTTTCACTGACTCCTACACTGGCTTTGAACCAGGAGGGTGTTTCCATTACTTTGACTGAAGTCAGGTACTTTTAAAATAGTTAACATGAACAATTCCAGGTTTAATGTGGCTGAGTAGTCCTTCTCCACCTACTACATGTGGCCTGAGGGAAGGGGATGAAAAGCCATAAGACAGACTACAGCACATAAAACCAATAAAAAAGGCAGTATCTGTAGAATTGCATTACATACATCTTTGGAGATCTGTAAAGCCCACGAACCACTGCAGCAGCCAAGCAGTAACACTAAGCTGAGGCAGTCAAAGATGCCCTCTATAAGGGAAACAGAATAAGTTTTGATTGACAAGTTTATATGAAAAACATTTTAGTTCTCCTGCCCATGGGTGTAGTGAAATTGCCCAGCCATTGTCTTTTCGGCTTTTATGAGATAGCAGTTCTATAAAATATGTCATATGAAATCTTCATAAAAAACCATTTTGCCATTTTATTAAAAGCTCCAGATCTGGCTTCAAAAGGGAACGCAGCTTATCCATTCATAACATTTTCTTCCTGATAGTAGTTGTGCATATACTCTTTGCCCTCTTACCATTTGTTTACCAGCTCTTGGTTTTTCCTCGGGTCAGCACATGGTCAACAATTTACCCACAAACATCTTGAGAAAGAATAAAAATTAAGGAAGGCTTTATAGTCAGCTCTTATCTGGTCTGTGGCTGTGGTGTTTGAAAACACCTTCCTCGGAGAACCCCTTGACAGACGTAGCAGAGATTGGGAGATTAACAGGCAAAAGTCCTTTTTTATCATTCATTCATCTGAATGGAAGATACACTGAGGCCTTCAAGTGTCTATCCTCTCCTTCTTAGTCTTTTCCCCTTTGTGGGCAAAAATATTTCTAAATTCACCAACGCTTTTTGTTCCACTGTCATAGCACCGCTCCCACGGAATTAAGCAAGATTGATGTGAGCCAGAACAATGCACTCATTAAGAGTTAAAAGGAGTTCTGCATGGTGCCAGACTGCACTGCATCTGTCTAGCATGAGGTGCTGTATGGTGCTCCACAGCATCTGGTACTGGCCACTTAGAGAAAGGATGGTGGATTAGATAGATGGTGGGTATAATCCACTTTGACAAGATCTATGTTCCTGTGACTCAAGGAACATAATCCGATTACTCACAGGATCAGGCACACCGTATTTAAGAACACGTGTTAAGTTTCCATCTAAAGGAATATGATAAAGACAGTGTGTGTTTTTAAGGAATGCATTAATGAGGCACACTTGTTCAGACCCTATTCAAGACCTTGCTGTACGTTAAGGAGGAAAATGGAGATACGCAAATTTCATTCCTGCATGACTATAACATGAAGACATTCATCTCCACACCTGATTCTAAGTGCAGCAGAGTCCTGTTTGCTAAGCCAAATATAGAAAAACTCTTTTGTTTTATGACCTTGTACCCTCCCCTCCCCTTCCCTTCCCTTATAGTCATTAAGATTGCAGTCTGAACTCACTCCTTCATTAATGGAAGAAATATTCCAGTACTGATGAGGCTGGAAAAGACCTTAAAGATCATCCAGTCCAACCTAAAACCAACCAAGTAACCCTAAACATCTGACATCTAGCTCATAATATGTTTCAGGTGTGAGCAGATTCCCTGTGGTTGACAAGGCACACAGGTAAACTGTGTTTTCCCACGTGGTTTGGAAACAGAGAGGAGGTTGTGTGGATACCCCAGTGTTTGGTCAGAGTCAGGAAAAGAAGGTAATAGAAAATTTTAAATTCTAACAAACTTCCTCAGAAGAGCAGTGCTTCATGAATGGACAATTTTCACACTCAAATTTAGACCTTGCACTGATTTGCATCTCAAATTAATTTTCATCTCTGAGATTGTATTGATACCAGTTGGGCAGAAAAGGATCATTCAATCTGCAGCACAGATAGAAAAACTCGCTCTATTGGAGACAAATCAAATCTTGAGCAATTAATTATAAGCTGCTCTTTCTCCACAGTCTCCTTTTGCAATTACCAACTTTACCTTAGCAAGTCAATATCATACCTCTGGATTCTCAGTTTCTAAAAAGAGCCTCTGCTTCATCCCACATGCTTCAGCCTCTGTTCCTTGCTTTCGCACCTGTCTATCTAAACAGATACCCTACAGCATTCTGCTTCTTGTTGATCTATACCTTACTACACAGGTCAATTCCTTCTTGAGAGGCTTCTTCAATCATTTTGTACTAATAATGCTCCAGATGAAACCTATGGCACAGGGGACACATCAGTAACTGTGAAATCTTTGTCATGGATTATATGTTCTTTAGACTTACTGTAATTCATCCCTTACTACTGCTAATAAATTCTTTTGGCTTCCATAATATTGATGACTTAAATTTCATGGTGATGGGTAAGGGTAATGCAGGTGTTGCAGGAGACATGCTAGGCAAAAATGAAATCTCCTACCCATCCAGTATGTTCATCTCTCCAGGCTTCCATTAAAAACAGGCTTGAGGGATCCCTACTCATCAGGTTTTCTAGGGAAGCACGGACAGACACACATGCCCGTTAGCTGGACCACACACGTAATGTGTGCGGACAACAGCACCTGTTCAGTATATTGCAGCTTCATAGGTAGTGTTGAGGGGCTCTGTAAACTAAAACCATGCACACAAACATGCGTCTCCTGTTTTAGCACGCTGGGAGAGTCTCTAAGGGAATCCATTCAGGAATAACTTTAGGGGTTTTCTTAAACCTTGGGTTTGCAATTCTAACTGCTGAGGGTGTTCGAGGGGAGCGGCCCACTGGAATTCCGTATTCTTTTCTTGTCATTATACAAGATGCCTCTTGATTGCTCTGCTGTAGAAAATGAAACTGTTCTTAATGTAGTTTCCCCTTCTCTTTGGCCGTGATGGTTGATTACATCGTGATAAAAAGGCTTTTCTGACAAGAGAATGTTAACTTTTTAAAAAATAAGTGTGTGTTTCAGCGCAACCTGAAGAGCTTACAGCCTGAGTCTGAGCCTTCTCACAGATTTCTCAAAGCTCTGCAGACAACGACTCGTGCAAGAGGCAGTCTCTGCCACTCCAGCACATCACTGCAGTACCTTAGGTGTGTAACAAGGCAGGCTGGTAAGAATTTCATTTGACAGGGAACTCGGCCTCATGGCACAGAGGAAATAAATCTGAATGCATGTGCTGGCCTCATGAAGGTGAGTTGTTCCTGCCCTCATGCAACTTGTGTCCTCCGGTTCAGAGCTCTCATTCAGTCACCACCAGCTCTCTCTTAGAGGGCTCTAAGATAAACACACATGAAGGAGGAAGGCAAAATGTCTGAGAAAGAGAATGAAAACCATCACTGCCACAGATTTGCACTGCCTGGCACAAATGGCTGAGCGAGCCACTTTGGTGAGAAGGCAAACTACACAGTCATTCTCCTGGCTCTAGCTGTGGAAACGAAAATGCAAACCAGTGAGAGAGTTGCCTATAGCTGGATCACCACATCTTATGGGTCATGCTTGTGTCTTTTCCCCTCCCTTTCCCTTTCTAAAGAGCT
Source organism: Upupa epops (assembly GCA_013397515.1). Taxonomy (NCBI): domain Eukaryota; kingdom Metazoa; phylum Chordata; class Aves; order Bucerotiformes; family Upupidae; genus Upupa; species Upupa epops. The sequence goes on from VZRI01012831.1 coordinate 262,773, forward strand.
GGTGTAACAGAGTTGTAAGAGGAAAGAAATAAGCTCAGAGCACTGTGACTTAATGAACTTGGCCACGGTCCAGAGGAGCTGACATCAGAGTAGGAAGACCAGAGGCTGTAGGCTCATCAATCAGCAGAACAAGACATGTGGACAAGAATGGATGGCTTATGATGGGTTCACTGCCAACATTTAGTGCAGAAGTGCTGGTGGCACTGACCCTCTGTTATGTCTTCCACTGGACTCAGCTGGAGCAGCAGAGAGCTGGGAGCAGCCGTCAGCCAGACACACCCTTCCCTGAGGCTGGGGTCAGACAGGCTCCTTAATTGCCAACAGATGAATTAGATGAACTGAGGTCTCATGAATTCCTGCCTTTGGCGCAGCTCCGTTATTAATGTCAGCAGTAAACATCCATTCAGATAGAAGATTAGTTCACCTTAAAGCTCTTTAGAAAGCTGCTCCGATGTGCATATTGTCATCTGTCTTACATAAGACGAGCCAGTCCAAAGCACATCCTTTATTAGCACAAAGGATGAGGTGGTTCTGCAAGATTTTCAGCTCTCACACCACAGGCTTAAGCACTTCAGCTTTGCATCTTTACATCCATGGAGAAGATTACAGCTTTATGTAGACCTTCTAATGCTGCATGAAATGCAGCAGCTGACCAGAAAGTTCTAGTGAGGATACTGCTTGTGCTGTATTAACCCTTTTACGCTTTGAAAAATAAATGCTGTTGCTGCAGTGGCATTCTGCTAGAAAGACTAATGTCAATAAAAAATTACTGTGCTGAACCACTACTGGCCTATGGTGGCCTAACTTGAGGTCAGTAATGACTTTTATTGATATCAAGCACAAAACTCTGCCTAAACTGCAGCACACTTCTGGCCTGTTTATGACCTCAGTGAACCTACGTGTTCCCTTCCTTACAGAGTTTCTTTCAAACCAAACCTCAGTTACAACTATTTTCGTAGCTTAGCTGCACTCTTCTGAAAGTAGAGAGTTAACAAATTTCTTATTCTTTTTGTCCTCAATTGCAAAAGAAGGGACATTTTACTCCTTAAACTGTTTTTCAAGAACCTTATTTGCAGTAGCAACCAGCTATTCCAGTGCTATATAATTTCCATAGCAACGGCACTTACCACAAGAAACAAAGCCCTAATTGACTGAACTCTGTACGATAGCCCACGAAACTGGAAAGAAAGGAAGTAACCTGTTGAAAGTAATTTTATAAACCTGTAAATCATCCTTAAAATTCCTTTTAATCTTTCTGAGAAAGAGCATGGCAAAGTTTTGCTGCCTTTAGCAGGAAACATGGGCAGTGAGACATACGGCTGCTCACCCCTTCTCCTTTACGATGGGTTCCATTCTTAAAAGGCTCCTTCAACAGTCTACCTGCTCATATTATCACCTTTGGAAAAACTGCTGGTTCCTAGAAACTAATACTGTTTCTTGCTAATTACTAACTTCAAAAGAAAGCACTATTCATATTCATTCCTCGTAGCAAAGCTCCAGGTGATCTTGGAAGGCACTTGTGCAATCCATATTCCATCTATATTGATTCAAGCAGGCAAAAAGGGATTTCATACATCCCCAGGTCTTCCTCTCGCTTACCTATCAGGGATCCCAACTTTAACTCCCAAATCATAAAGTCGATATATCAGCAGGACCATCACCACGCATGCTTTGTCCTGCTAGAAAATAATTAGTAATTACATCACAACATTATTATTTCTGGCACTACCGGCAGTAAAGCATTAATCCTTCACTTTCTCAGTAACCTTGGTTTCCCCATACACAATCTCTGCTCCACGACTGGGGGCATTCTTTGCTTCACAGCTGTCTTGTTTCGTTTTATTTTGTTTTTCTCCTACCCTTGACACCAACAAACCTGCTTCCATCTGCAATCTCAAGGGGAACAGGCCAGTTGCTTCCTTCTCCATCAGTCACCTGAGCTCCTCCATCTAGCCATAGGAAGAGTCGTGACAAGTTGCTCGTTTGCCCCATGGTTGTAGAAACAGATGTCTCCCCAGCCATTTACAGCACTTCAAGAGATACGCAGAGCTGCATAGTGAACTTCTCACTCTCCGAACATACCCACTCAGAACAGGGGACATCTTCCTTCAGCAAACGTGACTCAGATAGCATATAGCACAGAGAATACTGTAACTCATTCTGTACAGCAGTAGTTAAGGGGCAAAATTCATTCACTCTTTGGATGGTAATCACTTTCTGTTTCACAGCGAAATACAAGTAAAACAAGTTTTTCCGCTTAAAACCCCCAGTGGAATCAAGCAGGTGAGAATAACTTGGCTAAGAGATCCACTTTTCCAGTCAGTCCAAAAGACTGCAAGATGTGTGACTTGGTCTGGGTGGTCCTGCTGTGGCAGGGGGATTGGACTAGATGATTTTTTGAGCTCCCTTCCGATCCCTAAGGATTCCACGACTCTAAGGTTTGTGCAGTGGACTTCCCGCACGCTGAGGCTAACCTATGGAGACCTGAGGTTCGGCACCCAAGACCATTTTGCACACCGTCTCATGGTAGTCAGTAGAAACAAAGCTGATTAAATGAAAAGAAACAGAACAAAATTTAAAGAATTAAAATTGAAAGAATTCACTGCCCGTGTCTTCTAAGAATGCACACAAGCCATGGCTGTGCCTGCAGTCTTAAACCTCAGGGGCTCCCTTCTTCCATTCATATTGAGTGAGTCACACTATCCTGATTCACCTGCTATCTGTTACCATCCTTACCTCCAGAGTAATTCTTGTTCCTTCAACAACCTTTTCAGTACAAAGAAGTCAAACAAATACCCATTAAAACTGTATCACAAACCACAGAGACCCCCAGGAACAGCCACTCATGTCAGCCCTGCTTTCTTTGCCTGTGTCTAAACCAACTGCCACAACACGTTTACTTTCTGAAGAGGGACGTGTCGTTTGCAGATGTCCAGTCAGTGCCTATGTCAACAGCAAAATGTTTTCTCCAAACTCTTGCCATTTAGACTTCAAATACCAAGACATTAAAATTCAGTATTAATGACCGCGAACTTCTGTCAGGTAACCCTGTGCTGACACATCTACAGGCCCTACGGTGGCACTAACAGAGTATTCTTCCTTGTGTTTTTAGAAATTACTGGGATGTTCCACTGTACCTGGAAAAGACAGCCTGGTTTCAGCCCTTTCTTTGTGTGCTGCTCCATGTAATGTAAGGCCTCATGTAACCCTTTCCATGGTCTATCATTGCCCACGCCAGGATGGCGTTCTTGACCATCCAGTGGAGCATGTGACAAAGACAGTGCAGATACTGTCATCTTAGATTGACATTCTTGATATGCCAAGCTTGTGGCAGGACAAGGTACAGTTAGGTTCAGGCAGAGTGCATAGGCTGACAGGAAAGAGGAGAACAAAGGGTGCAATAGGAAGAGGGAGCACACACGTGGCATCTGCCTGCCCAGCCCCTTCAGCTCTCCAAGAAAGCAACAGGAGAGGCACAAGAGGATCACTGTGCCAAGACCCTACTGAATAGCCCTTCCACAGAGGGAATCAGTTCGTGGACAGAGAGAAGTCTTCGGTGTGATGAAAAGCCGAAAATTAGAAAGAGGTTTATGCAGAGAGCCGAGAAGAGCGAAACGACAACTCTCAGACTTCTCTCACGGGGAAGATCAGTAATGTAATGAAGACAGAAAAGAGAACTCACATCAAAATATCCTGAACATTGCTTTTTCTTTTTTACCAAAATCTTCCTCTTACCTGCTGCACATTGAATGAGTTCCCGAAAGACTTCAGAGAAAAAGAACAAAGAGATGACTGCGGACAAGCAAGTGGGCAAAACTACTCTGGGTGTTCACAAGGGCAAATAGAGACTCAACAGGAAAGACACCTTTTATATTAGTTTTCAGGGAAAGAAGGAAAAAACCCCAGTCTGAGCCAGAACAAGGTTTCTATCAGTTTGTTCTGCTTTCAGAAATGCCACCTCCCTGCCTCTGTGAATTTTACAGGTTTCATCTCAGAAATAGGGAATTCAGTACTTGTTTCAATGTGTGTGTTTACTCAAGCACAGGTACTATACACGTGTGTCTAGTGCACCCAGAGGCGACACCACAGTGCTGGTAACAGTTATAAAATCCAGCCTAAGGGCTTGAAGCCTAAGTAGGCAAGATGAAGGATGAAAAGGTTGAGATTTCCCTTGAGAAATTCCCAGAGCTGAAAGTAGATGGAAGCTAGGAGACCATTAAGCAGAAGTATCTTACATGCTTGACCTCTTACTCTTCTGTAAGCATTCACTGAGCATTGAAGGAAAGATGGGGACTTAGATGGACCTTAGGTTTGATCCAGGACAGCTGTTCTAAAATCAACTTTCCTGCTCTGTCTCCAAGACTGTTTCTGGCTTTTTCCTGCTAAGTGGTAAAACCCAGCAAATGAGAAAATGCTGAGGCAGCCCAGCCTCTCCTACTGCTGCAGTTCAGTCAGCTACATTTGGACATTCGGGCCCTAACCATTCGTATCAGATATTGCTGGGTTCAGGTTGCCACTGCCTGAAAGCAAGATCTAGTAGAATGGTTTAGTGGCTAGCTGCCACAGCAGCAGCAGCCTGCATTATGCACCCCACACCGTACTCCTCACGGCTTTCCAAAGTTCAGCACACCCTTCAGCTGGGTACCAAAAGTCAGATTTCATAAATGTCCTGATGTCAGCAGGAGTGCGGTTCTTAGCAGCAGACAGAGTGAGATTAATGGACACCAGCATGGGCTCGATGAATGACAGGTCTGCTATCTGCAGGTTACTGGTTTCTTGCTTTATAATTCACCTGTTTTCCATGTTGTTCCATGTGATTTAGTTGTTGGTCTCACCTGTTAATTTCTGCTCAACTTCGTTATCACAAGCCACAGATTTCAAGCAACAAGTGAGCTGAGAAGCGATGTTGAGATAGGAGTGTTTATTGTTCCTTTTGATGTTGAGGAATATTTTATTGCAGATAACAGTGGAGAAATCTAGTTCAGTGCAGACACCAGTCTGGACAGGATCCTCCTTTCTTGTCTTCACCCCCGCCTACATTCTTCCCTGGGTGGACTAATATTAAATGCTTCTCAAAATCTCTGCTTCCAGGAGTAGCACCCCTGAGGCTGCCCTCGTCTCCAAACTAGTGGCAGCTCCTGGTTTATACTGCTGTTTCTCTCTGCTTGCAGTGAAGTGGGAGCCAGTTCTGCATGGCAAGGGTTGCTTAGATCAGAGAAGCAGTTCTCCAACAAACAAGTCAATAAACTGCGCAGATTTTATTCCAACCAAAGACTCGGCCTCTCCAAGTGGGATATCAGCTGTCTAATGCCTTAAAATACCTATCATTTTTAACACATAAACTGTCCAGCATTATGAAGTCAGCAGTTAGCTCTCCATAGAGCATTCTGCTTTCATTACCCAAGTTTTGTGTAGCTGTTTCCCCCCTCTATGTTTTCCAAAGGAACTTACTGAGGATAAACAGACTTGTCAGGCGTGGTCTGGGGGATGAGGGGTTGGAGGCAAGGCTGTGCAACGGTCTACTCAGTGGTGGCTACGTGCAATACTAAATAGGTGTAATGAGCTAGAGTGAGTCAAACGACCTTTTCTCATCTGCTACAAACAGCTTTGTTCCTATGATTCAGTTGGTTGCTCAGTAAAGGTTCTGCAGCTCACTTGCTGTATTTTTTACACCAGAAAATAATAAATGAGGCCACAGTGTTCTGCATCTATCTGGTGACCTACTGGTAAGCAATTTTAGCTACCTACCTATTATTTGAATGACAGCTTGAGCTGCCAAAGCCTTTCAGTAGCATTGTAAGGAGCAACACAAAACCATTCAAGGGTGTCACTCACACCCTCAAGCAGCTTATTTCACAAATAGTTTTGTGTCCCTCAGCACCTCCGTTTCCTCAGGAATGGTGTGTAACACCACACTGATGAAGCATGCAGGAACTGGCTTGCACAGACACTTGCTTTTTTCCCGAGTACAGAACATGCCTGCAAACAGGGAGCAAAGGGGTATCTGTATGAAAGCACTATGACTGATCTAAGCACTCAAAAGAAGTGGAGGGGAGAAAGGACTTCACAGAAGTTGCATCTCTGTCTTTACTGTTCTTTGGAGGGATAAATGGTCTGCATTGTCATCTAACACTGCCTTTTAAATTACACGGTTAAATGTTCTGTTATATGCAAATGCCACTCCTTTCTGTCTTGTAAAGAAGGAAAAGATGGCTCAGGTAATACCTTTTTGGAAGCATGTCCCTTTTAGCTGTTCTGCCCAGAGACCTGCCCAACCTCCAGGTACACCGGCACACTGCCCCGTACATACAGCTGTCCCTCCTGAGGAGAGACGTGTGTGTGGAGTTCAGGGATGAGCCTCACGCAGCTCTCACCGCTGCACAGAACTGAAGTTCTCCCTTGCTTAGCTATTTTTAGAGGCCTGTAATGAAGAGAATGGATTTGTCCATGTCTGAGGAGATTTGACAAGCTGCAATTGCCTTCTAATCTCCTAACAATACACGCTTGAAATTGTGCATATGTTTAAGTTATTCGCTGAATTTGGGCCATAGTACAAAATCAAGGAAATGACCTGGAATGGTGGCTCCAAAGTTGAGGATATTAGCTACTGAAGGCCAGAATAGTCAGACAGCAATGCCTCAAGTTCTAGTGCACACCTCTCTCTCATTTTCCATCTAAATTTTAGAATACGTTTTCAGGTGGTTTTTTCCCTAAACAGCAGAAATTTCTACCATGACATGCATATGCTACAGTGATACTTACCTTTTGTTTCCCCTTCTCTTGGCTACCAGCATGAACTTTTCTATTCAGTAATCCTGATCTCTCTTTCAGATGATTATAATGTAAATGGATATATGCCCTGAAAGGATAAAGAAGGGTACTGACACATAGCAGCTTATTGACAGGAACTGTTTAAGTGCTGTCATACGGCTGGCACATCACTTAGCGATCAAATCCTTCTCCTGACAGTAAAAATTACACTGATGCCTCGTGAATGTTAGCCTCCCCATAGCCCCATTCACAGAATTTGCTATGCATCTCACACATTTAAAAAGATTGGATGGGGAGATCTCCTGTGCTTGTTCAGCTTCTGCTCCCTTTTCTTCCTGCAGAACAACTCACCCCGTTACTGGTCCACAGGCATGGTCAGCTATTCGTGTGGATGCATGCAGAGAGGGGTCAGCTGGATACACTACATGGGCCCTCCCAAAATTCCAACGTTTTGACTTCAGCCCTCTCTTCATACTGTGGACAAATACCCAGCAGTTTTCCTGTGTGTTCTGCACCAAAAGTGGCTCTGAGGTTTGCAAGTAGAAAGGGTCTAAGCCTGCTCCAAGTGAAATCACCATTGACTCCCACAGGTACAAGAGAGGTCTCTTTGTAAAGATCTCACAAGATGGTAAAAGAAAAACCCTAAACACTAAACCCACACCTTTCTGAATACCTTCTACATTCAGTCGCTTCACGCTCCCAGTCTGTTAGCAACAGGAATAAGAGCTGTCTCATCTCACAGAACAGCTCCTCTCTTCATTTTTGAAAGTGCGGAGCCAAGTACCAAACAGAATCTCTGAAGACAAAGCAAGCTGAATCTAGATTTTGACCAGCAGAATATGCTCACCTTGCAACTAGGGGTTCTCTTTTGTTTGTTTTGCTCACCTGAACCCTCAGACGTGGTTCTTTAGAACCTAAACTGGGGCCAGCGAATCAATGTGTAACATGAAATAGATGTTGTCTGGCCACTGCGGATGGGTGTGACCATCAGCACACTGATGGAATTAGCCCATGTTTATATTCTCTATTAAATGGTTTCTAAGTCATTCTTGCACAGAAGATACCTCTTTCTTTAACGAATCATTTCCAGAGTGCTCTCCTTCTGCCTCGTGCCCTGCTGACCCAAACGAAGCCAAGCATTTCCACAGACCTGTTTCAACTATGTGATAATAGAAGGGAGCCAGATTCCCAGGTGTGCAGTTGCGCCCACCATGGGGAGATCCCTGCTCATCCATTAGGAACAGCCATGCCAGACCTCTTCACCCCTTTATGTGAGAAGCCACAAATTCGCCGCATCCTCCAGCACGAAGAACTGTGCTTATGGTACCAACTTTAAAGTGCAGTACTGGAAAGAACAAAATCTGTTCCTCTTGTAAAAGCAGTCATAAAGAGCTCTACAGAGTAACTCCAGGATGGCTGGTGAAAGCTAGAAATCCTCTTCCAAAACCCCTTCACTCCTTTTGTAACTGGCTTTACTTGGCTACCGCCCCATCTTTCTGCAGTAGACAGTCATGCCACTTATCACCACTAGCAACAAGAGCATCATTTGGTTTGGTTGTTTCTGAAGAGCTGCTGTGGAGTAGCTAGGGAAGGGAATTGCAAGCACACAGCTACCAGTTTACCTGGGTGTGTAATAACAGAAATCAATTGTTCCTCTTACAGAAGATGTCTCAGAAGACAAAATAATGCAAGATCTGAATTGCATCCCAGTTAGCGTGTCTGCCTCCATATATCTGACAGCTGAGAGTGTAATTGAAAATTCCTCTTAGAGGAAAGGATCCACTCAGTTAATCCACAGACAGCTAACGCTGTGCTTTACTGACCTCACAGAGACAAGGACACCGCTGGAAGAGTCTCTTACCTTTTCAGACAGGACAGCATGCGATTCAAAATGCTGAAAACACATTGTGAGCACAGAGAGGTTTTAGGACTCATTCTTTCACCATTTGTGGTTATTTAGAGGTCTCCAGCAGCTTGTGGGGTTTTATTAATTTCTGGACAGTTGGGATTTCCTGGCAGTTGCAAGAGGGCAAGAATAACCAGACAACTTGTGGAAGATGCTAGAAGGGGTGAGGTTAGCAGGGGAGCTTGCAGTGAGCTGTCCTAGGGAGAGAAGGTGGATCAGAGGATCCTCTTAGCTGAACTAAGTCATACCAATGCATGGACACATACCTGCTACCGGTGCCACTAAGAAGGGATAGACATGAAAGATAAATCCAAATGACCTTTTATTAGATGATGCTGCAAAGTTGAGGGGAGGATTTGAGGCTTCTCCGGGCGCACTGCAATCTGGTGCTGAAGTAGAACCAAAAATGCAGTAAGCAGAATATTTCTGTGATCTGAATCTAATGGATTAACTAATCACATTGCAATGATTTTCTTCCCAGCTCTCTGCAGAAGCAGACACCTGAGGATGCAGGGCTGCTCATAGAACTGAGAACCACTGCTCTTTATTGGTGTGTGTGTGAAACTGGTCATCCTGGATGCATTTATTTGCTGGTTTAAAGTATCTTGATTTACTTGGGGAGTGTAAATACTACTGTAAGTGGTAAACTGTCATCACAGAGCTCATCTAACCTAAAGTATTTTGTTAGTCTAAGATAAATAAAACCTATAGTTTTGGAAGGGATTTTTAACCTTGGAAAATTAGTTTGGGCACAATTAATTCATTGTTTATTTTCAGGGGGATTAGAAATCTGAATGGTTGATGTAATCTCCAAAACACTTTTATTCTTTAGATATTATAGAGCAAAATATCTGTGATTTTGCAGACACCGACAGGCTTAACCAATAACCTCTGGATGGAAGCAAGAACAAGATTAATCAGCTGAAAATCGATGTTTCAGTGAGTCAGTGATTCATCACAGAAATTACCCACATCTGTGAGATGAATCTGGCAGAAAACTCTGCCCCCATCTTACAGTCTGTATCAGGAGCAAAGAACCCCAGTAAGTCCAAGTTCTCAGTTTTAGACCAGAATGTGAAAGAGCTCACCCGTGAGGTGCTGTGCTAATGTAAATATGAAAGTATAAGAAAACTGCTATCTTAACTGTCCCAGCAGTCTGATCCTGACTGTGATCTGAGTTGCATCAGCTGCTGACATCCACCAGGAATGTTGCACACAATAGATGTATTTCAACCTTTCTTTCTGTCAAAATCTAGAGAAAAGTTAGCTCACTGTTGACTTGTCATCACACCTATCAATTCCCCTGCACAAAGAAGATTCTCGTGTAGCTCTGCGAACAGACCAACGCCCAAATGCCACAGCGATGCCTTCACTTTGGAGGATAACAGCAGCCTGTGTTGCTAAGACCAAGGAGATGAGGCCCTTCACACGCAGAATGGAGGCAGGTAAAGCAAACTGTTAATATGGGAAGTGATAACTGAACATTTAAACAGGTCTTTTCAATTAGAATGAAAATGAACCATCTTGCAGGAATGATGCACAAGACCATCCCATTTTAACTCTCCCTAGAGAAAAAGGGTAGCCCTGGGGTCAGAACCACTAAGAAGCCTTGATTAAGGTAGTCCTCTTAAGGCATGCAATAGGATTTCACACTGGGATTTCTGAAGTGAGAGCAGTTACTCCATGGCAGAGATTTTGCAAACTGAGACACCTGAGCTTCTTCCAAGTAGCATCCCAGCACTGTCCAGGCTGCTGGCCTTCTCTCTCTGCAGAGAAAAGATGAGCTGCTGATGGTGTATTGTATATTTGGAAGCCTCTTTGGCTGAATGCAACATAGACTTTCTCCTTTTCTTGCTCCCAGTTCAGACAGCTGGTAATGGGGAAATAGCTTTCTCATTTCTTGAAGGTCCCTTAGAAACCCGTCCAACAGGAAAAAAGTGAATGGCCCCATTATTCTTAGGAGGCATCATTTTAAAAATACCAGGGATGCTTTTCTTAGTCAGTAATTGCAAATTCAATTTTGGTGCTCTGAACGCAGCAGGCTTTGAGGAGCATGCATATCGCAAGCTGAAGTTTGCCGAGTGCAAGACTATCTCAAGTACTCTTTATTGTTCAGGTCACTCAATAATATCCGATTTCATTAAAAAGGAGTGACAGCATTTCAACTTACAAATAAACAGAAAACCAACACCCCAAAGTACCATCCCTCAGTATAGACTATCAGCCAATTCAGAGAACCTAGTATTCTCATGTAATACAGACTCTCTGCTGCTCTGTTCAGAGGACTTTGAACACACAGGCAGAAAGAATAAGAGCAGTTATCGAGGGACAGATTGTAAAATAAGATTTTGCACTTATGCCCCTATCTTGGTGCTAAAATAGTAGCATTAACGTGATTTAATTTTTGAAATGAAATAAATCAAACCTGTCATCTTAGCATCTCATTTTTAAAAACTCCACCCCATAGCAGTTGAAATGCCACTGTGAACACTTTTGGTCTCACATACACCAAAATGATGTGAACATGGAGAAAGCTCATAGCCCTGTGTTGCATCTGAGGCACAAAGCACCTTCACCGCTCTCTAACAAGCCATGCTTGCCCCACCAGAGACAAGTAACGCAGCCACTGATCTCATGTTTTTAAGCACGGATATTAATTAACATGCAAAGCCCCCAGCCAATTAGTAGCCTTTTCCTCTTTTGCCTTCTTTAAACCCAAACATGTAACTGTATGTCATGCCTTTCTATTTAAATGACAGACAGTCATTTATACAGCAATTGTGGGCCCGCTGATTTCAGTGAAAGCAAAAACATACGATGCACTTGAAAATTAGGGGGGAAAATCCATACAAATTATTAACTATTCATATTTGTATCTGCCTTTTGAGTAGACATCCTCTCTCCCTTGAGATCAGGGATCAACCACTACTTAAATATTTTGTCCTCAGCTTCAGCCTTACAACCTTTCCCTTCAAGCACTCAGTAACGTTCTTTCTACTCCAAGGAATAAAAATACCAATGAAATGAATTATTAGCCACATTATATATGGCAGTCAGCAATGGGAAAGAGCAGGATGGTAAACCAGCTGTATTATATTTATACTACTTCCTTATGCTCACTTGTTTTGTTCCAGGAATAAGATGCTTTCTGTTTTGCATTCTGATTGTGTTTTGTGACAATCATCATTCAGGGAACCAAGCATTTTAATGACTCAAAAATTAATTTGGTGGTCTCAGCCTAGCTCTCAGTGAACACATGTCCACATGAAAAAAAGCACACTAATTGGCAGTCTCATTGGCATTCACAGCACAGAAGCCAGGAACTCCATAGATTTTAAAGCCAGAAGTGACCATTGTGATCATCTAGTCTGACAGGCCATGGGACTTCCTTGAATTAATTATTGCTTTACATCTCAATAGCTGTGAGGAAGATGAAGCATGTTTTTAAGAAAAACATCCAATGTCAATTTTGAAGTTTCCAGTAATGGGAAACCTGCTGCAGTACTTGTTCATTTATTCCAGGGGATGACTGTGCTCACTGTTAAAAAACCTACATTGAATCTTATTTTTCCTCTGAATATTTGTACCATAAGCTTTAAACTTTGTTAAAAAAGAGCATCCTCCTGTCAAATTATTAGTAGTGACATGAATGTCACTCACTGCTGGAGGATGCTTTATTTTTAATACTGTAGTCTAGTTGTTGGTTCATTTGTCCAGGACACTGGAAACCTGGATGCAGTAGATTCCTAAAACTGAGGAATACATGATCCACGGTTCCCACTTGTCAAGAGGACATCCCAATTACTGGGCTATCCACTACTGGAAACTGAGATCAGACTCAGGAATATTATGTACTTTATTTTTTGAAGCTGGTCTTTGTATCGGCCAAGAACTGTTTCTGAGGGCGAATGCAGTAACCAAGAAGCATGGCACTTGGCCTGCTGTATCTTAGCTATATATTATTTAACATGTATGGTATATATTGTAGTGTAATATTAAGCATAGTAGTTGGATGATGAAGTAACTCTCATAAGAGATTAAAGCTCAGAGCACTTCTTGCTGCCCATCTCTTCCCTGCAGAGCACCATGGCAATTTTTCGTTTTAATTCAGTTGTCACACTTCTTTATTATTTCACCTCTAGAGTGAGACTTGCTACTCCGAGGATGAAGAGCAGCATGACATAAGCCATGTTATATTGCCCATGCTCTACCTGCTTTCTTAGGACTACTTACTGCACTTTTACCTTCCAGATCTGGCACTCCAACATAGTCTATTGTTGACTTTGTTTTTGTTAAATTTTAAGTGTCAGTTTTTCAGTGTTAGAATATCACCACATAACTACTGGCACTGTGGTACAGAAAAAGAAGTCCATCAATGTTTTCGAGGAGTGCAAGTAGTGGCAGCCAGGCATTGCATATGCAACCAATAAAACAACCATATTTTCCAGTGGACTGAGTTAACAGGGATTCACTCTAATTAAAAGCTTGACTTTTTAATGAAAATACAAATACTTTCTTGGGAAAGACCTCTGCTTTGGTTCATATTCACGTCACAGTGGCAGCAGGGCTCTTAAGAGACCACCAGCAGAAGTGAGGCTGTTGAACCCTCCAGGAGCCCTCAAGAGGACCAAGGTGTGAAGCTGACAATAGGTAGGTCAAGGTCTCGCAGTAAATAAATGGTACATTTGTGCTCTAATTAAAGCACTGCCCTGTCTTGCACTCTCTTTTTAGTTACTGGAGTTTTGTGTGTGCCTGCAATTAGAAACCCTGACCACTTTAGCACTGTTTAGAGACAGTTTAGTCCAAGTAGGCTGAACAACGGTTTAGTCCATTTGTTGAAATTTGGGAGGTTCGCGTGAGGTTTTTTTAATGCATAAGCTACTCTACAGGTTCAAAGAGAAGGAAAAAGGACATTGATCAGGTAGTTACAAACACACAAACTTCCTGAGTGGTGAGACTGCTTATTAGGCGCTTTAACTACTTAATAGCCTGAGACAAAGTTATAGCCTTTTGGTTGCTGTTCTGATCACTGACAGCTAAAATATACAGCTCTGGCAAAGCAGCTCATCTCCAGGAAAGAAACCTTCTGTCTCCAATACTACCCACACTCCACTTAATTATGTTATCCTTCATTTAGATGGTGATTCTATTGCAGCATCTAACAAGGAGAAGATATTGCACAGTAATAGTAAGTGGCTAGGACAGCTGCTTGATCAAGGCATTATTGAATTATACATACTGAGGATACAGCTGGACAGTGAAAACAGATGCTTTCAGTAGGTGGTGAAATACTGTTCTGTAGTCTTCTAATACAGAGTGAATCCAAATAAAGTTTAAAAGAAGAAATAAGGATCCTAGCAGATTAAATATGCTGAGGCATTTCTACCCCAATACTTTTATTCAGAACTATTAGCTCTCTTATTGTCATCACGACACTTTATGACCACTTTGTTGCACCAGGTACAGATCTAGCCATTGTTCCCATTAGGTGAAATCTTCGGGACAGCAGATACCCAGTAGAGCTACTCAAAGCTCCTGCAAAGCCATTGTGAACTCAACATGGGCTCTACAAGGGCATCTATATGCTAACCTTTTAGACCCAAGTGCTCTTTGACTTTATATTCAATTATGCGGATTGCATAAAGGAGCACAGCTCTAGCAGCACCTTTGCAATGCCTGCAGGTCATCGGTTAGCCGCACTGGTGGTGAGGACCGAGCAGCCCTCTGTTAGGTAGCAGCGGTAAGCACGGACAGGCCATGCTGATCCCCAGCTTCCCATTACAGTAGCTCTACATCACTGCCAAGTCTGCTGCCAACCCGTATCTGGCATAGAGTCTGTCCACAGCCAACATCCCACCAACAGACCATGGTAGCTGGGTTATCTTTGGGGGTCAGCAGCAGTTTCAGAAGGCCTCTGGGACTCTATAGTTTGATTACACAATTAAGCCTGAATAGCCAGTGAAGCCAAGGGATAATGCTGGATCCAAGCCAGAAAAGAAACTCAAGCAGCCCCAATACAAGCAATCAACATTATGATTATTTTAGAACAACATGTCTCAGCAAACAAGGGTGGATTTCATTTCAGGGCCTTATGCACTCAGACTATAGCTAGTGGCTGTGAAAAAGGCCTTTTCTTCAGAACAGACCATGATGTCACATCGCTGGCTCCCTTGTCATGCAGTTAATGCAGCATTTCCATATCCCCGCTGCTTTACTGCCAGAGAAAGCTGCAAACATCCTCATCTCCAACAGAAGCAGCATGCATCCAGGGCTAGACTACAGCAATTGCTCTATCATCTGTTGACCCCTCCCCAGCAGAGAAGGGGAATCAAGAAAAGAGGAGTAGGCCCCTTTATACTGAGGCATTGAAGAGATGGAATGGGATGGGATCCACCTTTAGTCAATTCAGATCAGCTGTACTGCTTGACTCCAAACTGCTGATGGTTGCAGGATCCTGGCTGGCACAGGAGTCCGTCCCAGCAAATCCAAGACAGTCATCCATCCTGAAGTAATCACAGAAATTATGGGGAGAAAGAATGAAGGAAAAGACATTATATTTGATGATCAAATGGGAGAAGGTAATAGAGAGAAATAAACTCGGAGCAGCTGAGCTTTCCTACCAAAGCATTTCTCAATACTTGGGTTTGGTACAGGTGGCTTCATTTATAAACATTTGAAGGGAACCAATGTAAATGCTTTAGATTAACACAAGTTAGGATGAGCTGTTCCACAGGTTACAGTCGCCTTGACTTACTCTTGATTCAAGAAAAATAGAAAAGTTATCTGTGTGCATTTAGTATCTTTATTCAATTATGCATTTATACACATACGTGTACAGAGGAGATTATCACCTCCAAAAGCTTTTAAATCCACACTGCATGGTCTTCTGGAAGCACCACCTTGTCACCCAGGGAAAGACAAAACCAGCAGTTTCTTGTAACGCACTCCAGACAAGCCTTCAGGTGTGACCTCTGAATTCCATCCAGTCAACAGTGCACATACACACTTCAAGGACAGACTAATAGACTAACGAGGACACAAAGTCTAATTCTTTAGTTTGTGCAGAACAGGAGAATGTATGGAAGTCTAAGTACAACTGCGGAAGTCTTACTTTAAGAGGCGCACAGCAGCATAGCCCAGCTGCATTGTACCTACCGAAAAAAGGGTGGTTTCCTCTTCCAGCTCAATTCCTACTTCATCACTGTCTTTGCCCCCGTGATGTCATTTACACCTGTGCAAAGTGAATGGTAATGCTACCAAGAGAGAATGAGGACAATCCATCATTCCTTTCTACGGCCCCCGTGGAAAAATTGGGAAAGAAGACACTGAATTTACTGGGTTCAAAAGAGACTTAAATTTCAAACAAATACGTTTGTACTGCTCATTTTCAAATGAAATTGCCTCAAAACTGTAACCTAATACAATATTAGAACTCCAAACACTTATGTTACCCTTAAAAGCGAGGGAATGGTGTTTGAATTACTCAAAGTGAATTCAGCAACATGAAAGAAACCCAGAGCACCAGTGTAAGAAGCCAGTGGTTTGTAGGTAAATGCTCACATATTACTCCATACTGATGCAACTCTTGCAGCAACTGCGTTCCCATTCACTTTCTGTGACCACCAGGCTGACCTAAAGGTGAATTGTGTCATTGAGTCTGGCGATACAAAGCCTGGGCTTCTAAATGATAATATAAATAATAAAAACATCAGACCTTTGGAATCACTTAGATATTCCATGAAAACAGTAATTACATTTACACAAGCAGGTAATTACGTGTTAAGGAGGAACATTTCACACCAAGTACACAAATCTCTGTTTAAATACATTAAAAAATAAGAGAATTTTGCAAGCTGCCGAGCACTTTTGTATCAAATCTACAGACTATTTCACAGTGTTCATCCACACCCGGTACAGGATAACTGAGAAAGAAGCATTACAGTATCAGCAGAACAGAACAATTCAGTTCAGGTAGTAAATGTGCTTAGGTTTAGTTACAGCTTTAATTGAATTTTCACTTTCTGTGGAGCACTTTCTACACAGAGAAAATGCAAAATGACAGACCTTGATGATTTTTGCTAAAGATAGGTTCTTGTTGCAATACTGAAAAGAATGGCAATAATACAAGAGCATCTCAATCTGCCATCCAGCTTTCTTCAAGAACAAAAGAAAAAACTATAGCCTCACACCAAACACCTCTTACGGATGACAGTAAATTATTTCTACTTAATTCAAATGGCCAGCTGCCAGGGAGAAGTGTGTGTGGTAGCATTTAATTTTAAGATGAATACACTGAGAACAGTTCTAAAGAAATAAGATGTTGCTAGCATAAACTTTTCTGCATTTGCACATTACTTGGGTAGGCAGATTTTTAATTCGCATTGTCTTATGCTGTCAAATATTTTCCATGAGTAATAAAACATTTGGGTTTTAAATGAGAAATAAATCAACTAAGGAAAGAGTCAAGTAAAGAAATAATGACAAATTATCCTGCATTTTTTCACTTACACCTCTTTAAACACTGCTCAAACCGAGCCAGTCCAGTTTATATTGCAGAGATTGTTATCCTCCATGAAACAATTTTCAGAGCAGAGTTCTTTGCTGTGAGCTGTGTAGCCCACCAACAGTGATTTCACCAACAGTGATTTCACCAACAGTGCAGGAAGCACATTTCTGACAAATAAAGCCAGCCTTCTCTCTGTCTCTATTTTGTGACTGTGTGTGGACTCTCCTCAGTTTTACTTTCAGGAGGAATTCTGCCTGTCTTCCAAACACTTCTAGAAGAGATAGAGCATGTTAGACCTGGAAATTCCAGGTCCCAGGGAAATAAAACTACAAAGCCAGCTGATTTCCCCTTCAAGAAGAGGAAGGAGAAGTGGGGAAGCCTGACATCTTAAAACTGTTGGAAAATTGAAGTGTCTACATCCTGCACTTATGTTTAAGAGGGTGGTAAGGCCTGATGCAGAACTGGGAAAGAAACTTGGCTTCAGTCAACCTGAATTCACTTTCTCTAAAGTCCAATCTCTAAGAGCTGGGGCTGACTGGCACTATGCGGGAAAGGCTAACAGCAAAACACACAGACCTCTCTCCAAGACAGATATACATTGCAGTAAGTGAGATGGGGAATGAATTATTTAGGAAAGTACCATAAGTATGAACAATGGTAATGCAGCAACATTGAAAGGAAGCTACAAGGAGGCAGAGCGTAATTAATTTATTGGGAACTCCAGGCTCCATCAGGTACTATTCTTCAGGAGTAATAGAGAAGGACTGTTGAATTGTGCTTTAATTAGCGTTTTCACATAAATGTCAAGCTTTACAAACCAGCACTTCACAGCTACCATTTCAGTTCTGAATGAACAACTACTGTTGTTCAACTACATTTAAAATATACGCAACCATATATTGACTGTTCACAAGGAGGCCCAAGAGTTCATGCTCTTCCAGAAGCTTAGCAGAACTGCAGAGTTCTTTCAAGCAAAGACAGTACAGCTTGTCATTAGCCTTATTCCTAAAGCATGGCAAACGTGGCAAAATTGGGTGCTTTCTAGATTGCCACAAAAGGCAAAACTGAAGGAAACCTTTCCTACATGACTATCAGTTATAACACACCCCAAAAGCCTGCTGAATAAATCAAAGTGAAATGATTTGTCACACGCACTATGAAAAAGAAGCCTTTTCTTAGCTTTGTATTTTTGGGTTGGATAATTTAGTAGCTTTCTTCACAAAAACGCAATGCTAAATGAGAACTGGAGCTTAGCAGGCAGTAAAAGAAAGGACGTTCATAATAATGCTTTCTTTGTGCACCTGAATACATTTTATAACTGCAGATGTACAAAACAGAATGGCCTGTCTGCCCAGCTGGATTCTTCTACTTCCACCTGCACTGCAGCACCTGTCCATCAAATATGTATATATATGTTTGATATACATGTATTTATAGAGTGCGTATACAGTTTGATTTCACAGCTCCATGAAATACAAAAGCATAGTCCTGTTCTTGCGGGCCTCTGAGATGCAGAGAAATCATGTGGGATACTGAAGGTCACAGGGGTTGTACATGAGGATATCAAGTAAAATACAGTTCTATCAACCTCAGAACTCACAGAGTAGAGACACCACACTAATTTTAACCTCTCCAAGCAGTGCGTATTTTTGTGGTGTATAACATTTGAAAGTCCAAAGTGTTTCAGCATTGCAATGGCCATCCTCACGTGCAGTGTGGAAACAGGTTTTTTTTAAAATAAATTAAACCCAAGTATACTCTTTTTACCAAATACATGTAGAAACATAAAATCAATTACAATGTCAACAGTGGAAACATTAAGAAAAACATGAAT
This sequence comes from Upupa epops, assembly GCA_013397515.1. NCBI lineage: Eukaryota > Metazoa > Chordata > Aves > Bucerotiformes > Upupidae > Upupa > Upupa epops. The sequence continues at coordinate 281,790 of VZRI01012831.1, forward strand.
AATTATGGAAAAGTCAAAATGGAATGGTGACTTTTTTTATTTTACACCTTAAGAAAGCGTGTGAAATGCCTTCCTGAAGTCAAGACAGACCACATCCAACTGCTTTGCCATCATCTATCCACCTGGTTATGCCCTCATAAAAGGCTGTCAGGTTGGTTAAGCATGACTTCCACTTGCTGAAGCCATACTGACTGCCCCTGATAACCCCCTTGTCCCTGATGTGCCTAGAGACAGCATCCAGGACAAATTGTTCCATCACCTTTCCTGGGATGGAGGTGAAGCTGAGCAGTCTATAGTTACCTGGGTCCTCCTTCTTACCTTGTTTGAAGATTGGAGAGACATTTGCTATCCTCCAGTCTCTAGGCACCTCTCCTGATTCCCATGACTTAGAAAAGATGATGGAGAGTGGCTTAGCAATGACTTCTGCCTTCTCCCTTAGCATGCGCGGGTGCATCCCATCAGGCCCCATGGATTCATGTACATTCGGTTTGCTCAACACACCCCTAACCCAGTCCTCATCAACCAAGGCAGGCTCCTCTCTTGCCTTGATTTCCTCTGGAGCCTCAGCAGTCTGGGCTTTGATACCAGGACAGCTGGTATGGACTGAGGCAAAGAAAGTGTTCAGTGTGTCTGCTTTCTCTGTATCCTCTGTCTTCAGGGCACCCAGCTCACTCAGCAGGGGTCCCACAATGCCTCTAGGTTTAGTTTTACCCACGATGTATTTGAAGAAGCCCTTTCAATTTAAATCTTTTGAATAGGTCAAGATTTGAAAGAAATGGTTTTAAATCCTAAATGAGAGATCTCCAGTTCTCATAATCAACACGAATGAAATTTGAAACCTGTCCTCCAAGTCCAGAAAAGGTCTGCTGGTATCCTGTCTAGTTAGATCAGATACCAACCGACCGTTTTTCACCTAAAAATAGAGAGCTCTAAAATGTTTGTTGTGGTGTAGGCAAATGTCCAAAAGCAAGGAGCTGCATCAATTACACTACTGCAAGTAGAAGCATGCCCTTGGAGCTGCCAGCACGCCGAGCCGTTCCAGGTGGGCATTTAGGCACCGTAACTGCAGAAGGTAATTTATTATCCTCACCTGCACATTCCCATTTCGAGTAAGATAAAGAGAGGGTTTATTGGTGGCCCTGTCCCAGCTGACAATGTCTTCAAAATCGCTATCACCACGTAGGACGTTTGCCAGAGTTAGACCCTCAGCGTGAAACAAGAAGCATAGTGGAACAAGAGCTTGACATAAAAGCATGTGAAAGAGAAACACTCAAATAGCATTTCAGCTGGTTTTAGCAGGTCTATTTATACCTCACCATATCCTTTGAAAACATAAAATTCTGGTCCTAATTTATTAATGGAATGTGCTAGCACCAAGTTATTTTTAAATCTAGAATATAAATGGCCTTCCTGAACTAGAGCAAGCAGACAGCATCTGACATGACTCTCAGAGCTAGTGTGAAATTTACTTTTATATCGGTGCTGTCTTTCTAAAAATTATGCACCGTGAGCATGCGGCTTCACTCGTGTTAGCTCTCTCTGTAATTAGAAAACAGAACCACAGGAAGAGGCACATTGAAAGGATCCTGCCCTTGCCTGGATGTAAATAATCCTCTCCACTTCAGCTGTCTCCTCCCAGTTAAATTCAAGCTGCTAAAGGAACGCGACCCTGAAAATTTTCACAAATCACTAAACACAAAAGACAAAGGTGGTTTAGCACCTATTTCCTCCACTTTTCCTTCTTTTATGGCAGGAACTAAGGAAACAAATGCAATATTTTTTTTTCCACTCCTGGGGACTTTTATTCCAAATACTCAGCACAACGAAGGAGGGGGTTGTGTTGTGGAACTGTTACTCAAAATAACCTCGCAGCTCAGTCTTTGGTCAGCTCATTTGCCATTTTAGTTAGACACTGTTGACTTTTTTCAGCAACTGTCCTCACCACAGCTTTATAAGCCCATTAGAGACACACATTTGAGTGTTTAGGGAATGACTAGACACAGCCAATTATTTCCCATAAATAATTTATCGACGGCTTAAAAATTCTCTGCATTCCTGTAAGAAGTGCCTGTCATAGAGAAATGCTGGTAAAAGATGGCAGCTCTCTTTCCCTGTCCCACCACCTGACCCTGGGCCCCCTCCACAACCCACAAAGAAGCTGGTGCAGCTTCTTCTGGGATTTGATCTTCTGCTGTCTGAGTTAGCAGGAATTTTCCTAATAACTCGAACAGAAGCTGAATGAACTCCAGGGCCTTCCTGATTTCCTTTTTATTCTCGGAAGGCAAAGACAAACTGCACTGATGTGCAGGAAAAACCTTCTTATACACAAGTCAACTTCGGGACAAAAACTGTGGCAGCGGTGAGTCTGGTCTCACAAGCCTGTCAAAGAAGCAGGGTTAAAACAAAGATTTATAAGACTAAGCCACTGAAGGATTTTCAAGGGTTTGCTACGTGCGTTTTATACTGAGCTTAGTTCTATCTCCATATTTCCAGAACTCAGGATACATTAAAGTACACGTGAAAGTGTACACTCGCCATTTTTCATTAGTTTTAGGTTAGAAGAATCCTTAACTTTGATATTTCACGCACACAAGCATTTAAAGTTCCTGCAACACAAGTCCTCAATAAGGGAAAAAGTAGGTGTATTTAGGTAGACAAGACACACATCGAAGCATTAATGCGTACGAGGACGTTTGTACCTTTACATATTGAACACATTGGGTTTCAACGCACAGACTGCGACCTCTAAAAGAACAAAGTCCTACTAGAGTCACCTTTCTTGTATCTGTCAGTCAAGCATGGGTAGGGTGATCGACTCAGATCTGAGGTAGGAATCTCATCTGAGTCTTCATTGCTTTTGTCACGAGGATTTAGAAACAAGTTAAATTATGAATTAAGATTAAATGCAGTATATGCATACAAATATGCTGGCAATTTATGTACCACTTTTAGCAGTGAGCATGTTTAAATTATCTCACCTTGGTGCCTGATAAGCAATCAATGGACTGTATTTAACAGCTTCATCTCCAGTGCTCATTATACCCATTTAAATGAAATTATTCTGATTGTTATTCCATGCACTGATTTGGTGATATGAAATTTCTGAAGAGAGATTATTGATTTGGGGTAACCAAGCACCATCCATTATAACTGTGAAGACAGGAATTAAATACAAATAGCAGGCTATTATTTTGTGGATGGCTTTGTGGACAAATAGGGTAACGGAAGGAGGATAATTACAACTTTGCACTAATTTGTCTTCTTGATTTATAGGTATATGATTCCTGAAAACAAAGTAAGGTCTACAGAGTAATGAAGTGAAACTGGCTATACATATAAGCTTGTGACTTCTCAAACAATTCAAGTGCTTTCAACTTTGAAGAGTGTTTAGGGAGCTTAAAAAGAAAATATGGTCTCTAGGAATATCCTGGATAGTTTGACAGGACTTTTAAGAATCTAAGTTTCAGACTGAGCTCCTGTTGTGTGTTAGCCATCATGCAGATTACCCAAAGATTTGTGCTTTTAGCCATACCACCATTGTCAAGGCCAGGCTCGTAGGTCACTGCAAACAATGAGCGTACGAGAACAGCTCAGTTGTAGCTCAAGTTTTACACGGGCATGCAAGGACTGGAAATACAGAGTCAGTTAATGCCCCACTTGATGGTCTTTCATGGTGGTGTTACAGCACAAATGGACAAGGGAAGAGCAACAGACATCATCTACCTGGACTTGTGTAAAGCGCCCGACACTGTCCCACACAGCATCCTGGTCACCAATCTGGAATATCATGCATGGACTTGATGAATGGCCCGCTCACCAGATAATGAATTGGCTGGACAGTTGCACTCAGAGAGTTGTGGTCAACGGCTCCAAGTCCAAACAGAGAGCAGTGACGAGTGGCGTTTGATGGAACTAGGGCAAGAACTTGACATTAATCTACAATTTATCTCATAAAAATGAAGATATTCCCCGTGCTAAAATACAGTGCCCATTAACTAGGATGGCTTTACTATAAATTAGATGCTGGAGGTACAGATACCCAAGTACCATAATCAGTCAAAAGCAGAGATACTGATACACCACTGCAACTCAGAATTAGCCCAAGAGCATTTCAGCATTGTCTTTGGCTTAACCACAGCATGTTTCCATGCTCGGTTGCATTTCAAAGCTATTCTAAAAAGAAAAAACAAAAGTTAAAAGGATCGAGCATGGATTTCCTGACTTTTTTGTGATAAAAATACCCATCTAAGGTCAGTGAAAGTTTATGCGGAACCTGAAAGAATACAAGCGTAAGGCACAATCTAGTTACCACTTTGAAGGCAAAAGTTCCGTAATTTACTTTGCATCTTGAGACACAAAAACCTTCTGTAAAAAATGACGATGAAGTAACTACTGGACAGTGGCCACTCACCGCTTAAAATCTGCTCTGATGCCCAGTTCTGCCATCCCTTGATATTATATTTCGGTACTAAAGTACAAAAGTCAAGATCAGCTTGATCTTGACAGTTTTCAGGGACGTCAAAAAAACTGCTTCACACTGCTTCAGTGGGATGCCCAGGCAGAAAGCGACTGCAGTTGCCTACTTATGGCAGATCCAGCCGTATTATATTAATTTCTGATCTGATTTACGAGTGGATGCAGTTTACACAATGGAGCACATGAAAGGTCTATCCACTGATACCATTGACTGCACATATATGATTTCATTATAGCCACCGCTCTTCTGCTACACAGCCTGGGAAACAAGAATCCATCACAGAGCTCCTCACTGTGCAGCTGGTACTACACAGTCAGAAGAGCACCCACCGAAGTTACCACCCATAAACTTCAGCACGGCCTGGAAGTCACACACGTCTTCAATCGTTCCAGTTGAACTTTGTTTATGATAAAGAAATCAGATACTAAATACTTTTCTCCTGAGTTGACAACTCTGCCAAGCATCAGCCTAGTGAGTATTTTTATAACAAAAATTTATTCATTTCTGGGAGCTAGCGTTTTATAATGGGTAGAATGAGTCACATTTACTAGTGCAGTGATACAGAGCTGTACTCTAATCACAAATTCCCATCTGGACCGTTTATTTGTGAATTTATCTTAAAATAAGAAGACATTTCAGCCACAATTTTTTTTCCTGCCACATTTTGCTCTTGTTCCCTCGCTTTCCTTTTGTCAACAAACATATTTCACTAAGCTTTTCCATCAATTCAGACAAATTCTGCATTTTTCCTATATCCCAGCATTTTTGAGCAGCAAACAAAAGACTAAGTATGTTTATGAAACACTGTAAAATCCAGATTACCTTCTTTAGCTCCCAATGTTATTTATCCTAAATCTACTTTTTATCTTTTTAATAATAAATTAAATTTATTGTATAAATTAACTGCTTTGAGACACTCAGAATAGGTCTAATTAAGGAGGATCCAGGACACAGTTAGAAGAAAATCAGAAAGAAACTGTAAATTAGTAAGCAAAGCACTATTGTTTCTCCATTCTAAGCTCAGTTGGCAAACCTGTTTAGTTAGTATCCTGATTAGAATCTAATCGTATTCATATTACAATGTTAATATTAATATATAACTATAAGGGTAATATTTAAAGCTAAACTAACCCCCTGCTCATAATATTTGCTCATAATACCCCCTGAGTAATAAATGATTTATTAGAGAAGTGGCAACAGTATTACGGCAACTGCAGCACAAGAATTAGTGTGCACCTAGACTGCAAACAACGCACGCTTTAGCCAGTCTGCTTATCTGTGTAGAGCTTGAGTTAGATCAGACAAAGCCAGAAGAGTTTCAGCAGTATCAGTATTCATGTGGTTAAAGGTGGTTGTTTTTTTAATTTGAGAGCTCTGAATGGGAGCAAACACGGCAGATGGATAAACCAACTCAAATAGATGGTGGCCTACGAATTACGAGTCTCAGCCAGAGATATTTCAGAATTTAGCTGACATTAAGTACTGCTGTCACTAGCTTCAGGACCAGACAAGCTAGCTCTGCAAACAGTTTAATAATTAAAAAGGAGCTATTAAGAAGCCATCTCTCCAATTAAATAACCCAATTAGCAGGCATTCAGCGCACCAAAGCAGTTGTGTCATGCAAGGAAAAAGCAGTGATTTTACAGAAAAAGTAGTAAACCTCAGCTCTTTTTACTTTTTGTTGTTGGGGCAGTTTATTTCTAGGGGCTCATGCACCAGCTTGAACATCTCGTACCATGGTAGCTATTCACAGCAGCAAGTTCACGTATTTCTTGCTCGTTTCTGCAGGAGTGATAAAGCTTTAGGAAAGAAAAAATTGTACTATTCAATTGCATAATTGCTTGGTGTTTGACCACCGCACAAACTTGGTAACAACAAAGTGCCACTAGAGGCAAGTAGCACGGCTCCAGAGTAGCAAGTTTTATTGTGGTCCTGCAAGTGCAAAGCCACGCGATATGAAGCCAAGTATACTGCTGATATTGTACGGTGCGAAGGATTTACAGGACTGTATAAATGCAGGTGAAGAATCAACTCACCAAAGCGCTGAGTATTTCCTCTTACGCTCACCTCTCTGAGGATTAAGAAAGCAAAAATGTTAAGAAAGACCAGCATTAGCGATCACATGTACAAGTGTGATAGGAAAAAGCCTCATACCACGTAAACCTGTAAGAAATATTGAAAGAAGTGGCTGTTCCCAAGGTGCATCTAGCAGCAGGATAGTCTGAGTTCGTCAGAAAGTTCCTAACTACATCCTTCTTCCTAGCTATATTAAAACATCACACTACCAGAGAAAAGGTCTCTCACGGTTTCACAACTGGTTAGAAGTTAGGAAGACAAAGGTGGACTAGAAAGTCAGCTTTCATCAGAGAAAAGTTACACCTAGATCCTTTGCAGATCTGCTGGGAACTCTTCTCCTAGGGGCTTGTAAATGGAAAGTATCAAAGAGTGAAAGACCTGCATTTCCAAATGCAAGTTCTTTTCAAGACAGTAGAAAACTAACACAATGTACAGAATGATCTCAATGTGCTGGGTGACTTGGAAATAAGATGGCAAATTAGATACGGTGCCAATTGTTGCAGAGTAATGTACACTGGAGGAAAAGAAATCTGTGTATGAAAGCAGTGAGGGAGATGAAACTAGCTCTTACCACTTGGTGACGGATGTCAGAGTCATTTTGGACAGTTTTTGGAAAATATTGACTTAGTGCTCAACAGAAAAACAGGATAACAGCAATTATCAGGAAGGCTGGGGAGCAAAGCTAAACACTTAATTTTGCTGCTCTTTCTCATGACAGGGACATCTGTGGACACAACAGGTTCCTTTTGTAAGGAGAGGCAGCCAACCCAGAGAAGACCTACAAAAGACAACAAAGATAATTATGCTGCCATTGAAGGAAAAACTAAATAGACAAGGCCTGATCAAAGTACAAGAGCAGATGGGTGTGTGACAAGATCACCATGTCCTGCACGTCAGAGAACAGCACAAGCAGCTGCTCCTACAGGAAGGCATGACAGGAGCTGCTGGTGAAAGGTCACGACAGTGCAGATCCCCAGCACCAAACCTGGGCACCCAGAGCAGGTCCAAGGGCAGTAACTGGTTCAGAGCCCATTTGCCACTGGGTGCATCTCTTGTCACAAAGGGCATATCCAAAGATGAGAGAGAAAATCAAGTCAACAAGGCTAGGCACACCATAACCATATAAAATGTAGTTCACACAAGGACCAAGCTGTGGAATACAAAGGCTTAGGCTTACACAGGGCTCCTGAGTCAACGGATGAAGGTGTACCATTTCCTCAGTCAGTGGCTTTTCATTTTGTCTCACACTACTGAGAAAAAGTGCGGCAAGACATGAGGGACCTTAGCCTGGATACCTGTGCAGCACTGGAGCTTTTTAGGGAATGGACTGGTTTCAATGATCTTTGTAAATGAATCAGCAAAACTGACTGCACGATTTTGCATCCCAAACTTGTGTTAAGACAGTGACTAAACGATCTGTGATTCATTCCAGTCCTGCTCTATTTGAGAAAAGGATAAAAATAAGCTGCCACTGTTTCCCTTCTTTGCAAACCTAAAATCAATAATTTTAGCTAATGAAGCTAAATGAAAAATAAACCAACAAAAGTTAAATAGGGAATTCTGTTAACTCACTCACTTAAGAAGAAAGAAAAGTCACAGAGTTTATTTTTTGACAGTGAGTTTGCCACTAGATCTGTGAAATCACAGCAGCTGAAAAACACTTTCCCCTGTATCTGTGTATCTTGATGTTCCATTTGCAGGTCTGTGGAAAAGCTGTTGCATTTGAGAATGAAGAAGCTATTGTTTTCCAATTTATAGACATACCTGGAGGTAGTTGTAAACCATCTGAGTGACTGCTACAGTGACTGCTGAAATGACTGCCAGCCTCCCACAATGATCCCTCAAAATGAAGTATTAATCCCAACATGAGCAGAAGACCAATTATGGAAATACTGGATGTTTGGAACAGATTTTTGTCTGACTTTTTTCTAGTTGATCACGGGACAAGGGGCAATGGGTGCGAGCTAGAACAGGGGAGGTTCCATATAAATATCAATAGGAACTTCTTAGGGAGGGTCCCAGAGCACTGGAACAGGCTGCCCTGGGGGGGTTGTGGAGTCTCCTTCTCTGGAGACGTTCCAGCCCCACCTGGATGTGTTCCTGTGCCACTTGGTCTAGGGGATCCTGCTGTGGCAGGGGGATCAGACTAGGTGATCTTTTGAGGTCCCTTCCAATCCCTAATGATTCTATGAATGTAGTACTAGAAGGGACCTCCTGAGTTACTGAATCCAATTTCTTTTCATCACTGCTAACCAAGTCAGAAACACCAAGAAGTTGGCAGAAGCTCTGCAGTGCTAGACATCCAGCCTCCCAGGCGTGCCTTCCAGAAGGAAAAGCATAAGCAGGTAGCCACCCATGGCTGGATTCAGTGACAGTTCTGCTGGTTCCTCAGACAGTGGTAGGAAAGTAGAGTTCACAGGGTTGATCATCAGGATAGGGATTGCAGAAACTTTACGCTTATTTCACCAGTCGGGGCTCACAAAATTGAAAACCATTAACAGCCTACATCAGCCTAACATCCATGCCTACATCACAATCCTCTCTCACTTATGTATATAATTCCCTCCTTTTCTCTGACCCTGACCAACCCTGACCACACTGCCAGTGGCATATCTGGTTCCCCCAACGCTCACTGTCTCTCCAAGAGAGGCAAACAATCCTTCCTGGGCCTCCTGGTCAGACCTAGGGGGAAATGACCCCATACATTTCTTCCTGCACAGTGCAGCACAGAGCTGGGGGCAGCAATGGGGGAAAGACCAAATCTGTTTTGTCCCTCACCCTAGGACATCTACACAGGGGAAATCACACAGAGGGGGATTTTATCCTGATTCTTCTTCCAAGAAGAAATGAGACTGCCACACCCCACAACAAGTAGTTTTGATGAAGCCATCCAAAACTATGAAACACTGATTAGCCCAGAATTTTCTGGACAGCAATATGCTTGGACAGTTTCTGAGGATGCTGGTATCACTTTCTCTGACACCTCTTAGCAAACAAATTCCCTTCCCAAGGACAGACCCACTGATTTCAGCACTCTGCAGGGGACAAAGAGACTGCCCTGGAAGAGATATCCTCAGTCTCCATCTCTCAAAACAGACCAGATTCAGAGCAGCCCCTGGGGTTTGCTGTCTCAAAGCCACTTTGGCACGATGGAGAAGACAGCAAGTTATCAAAACTTGATAAATAGCCATTTTTTTAATGACTTTCTCCTTTGAGCACAGAGCACTAGGAGTTACTACCTGCTGGGAGCAGAGCTGAATACCAACAGGCACTCAGGCAAAAAGCTGATTCCAGCTCTTGTTCCCATGTATAATGAAAAGGAAAAAGGGAGAAAATGCTGTTGGACTTTATAAAGTCTTTACAAGTGAAAAGAGTGTGATGATCTGGCACTGTCTGTCACTTTTGCACCCTGAGCTGTCAAAGGAGTCGAAATCCCATGTCCACAGCAAGTCAAAAGGCTATCCCAGGGCAAGAGGCAGATTTCATGTGAGGATGGTCTCCTCAGTTGATTTTCTTCCAAAGAAAAAGATCAAAGGGTCTATGTCCCTGCACACAGAGAGGAGATGTGTAGAACATCTCGAGGACTTCTTTGATTTGATCATTTTCCTCCTGTTTTTCATCCTGTTCTGCCTTGTTTTTGTTTTCACATAGAAATGTACAGAAGTATAAACAGAAATGGAAGGAATAGAGAAGGCAAAGGGTAACAAATGCAGACTGAGAATCTAAGGACACTACATTTTCTGCAGTATTGCTATGCAAAGCAGTTCTGACATCACAACGCAGTCAATACCATTTAGCATAAACAGTTCTGTGGCTTCACTAAACACAGGCACTAAAACACATGGCTCAAAAACGCCGAAAATAACCTATCTATCCAGTGACAGACAACAACCATTGTTAGATTATGTGTCAGCCAGCCAGACTAATTAATACAATAGTTTATATATAATTTACTCAAAGAAATATTCCTGATTTCCTAGGTTTAAATAATTCAGATAAACTGTTAGCAGTGAACAATTTGTTACCTAATTTTCTTAAGGTCAAAATCAACAAGATCTTTTTAATGCATTTGAACAGAGGTTCTTGAGTTTATAGTCTACCCACCAATGCCTTTTTTACAAGATGGCCACAGATTACAAGTGTACCTGCTTGCTCACCTTTCCAAAAAGTCTTTATTGAAGTGCTTTTGGACATCTGCAAACTATTTCCCTACAAATATAAGTTTCAGCTTTTCATAACTATGTCTGACCTTCCCTGAAACCAAGGTCAGACTCACAGGTCAGCAGTTCCCCAGATCCTCCTAATTCCTTTTGTGTTTCCTACAACAAAAAAATAAATTCCTGAAACCTCACTATTTTACTTGCAAACAGTGCTGAAGGAGCATTGGTGTCAATACCTTGTGCTGTCTTTTTAAAACTGGTTGAGAACGGTCTCAAAGCTGTTGTTGCTGAACATGATACGAGGCTGAAAGGTGAATTCAACCCTGTCATTGCTTACAGGTACCATTCTCCCATGCTTCAGTTTCATAAAAGATGTTGTAACAAGAGAATCTGGAATTCAGAAACAGCCAACGGTCTGTAAATCAGCATTAAATACGGTATTTTAAAGTTAGAGCAAAATCTGCCGTCTTCTAAGACTTTTATTTCCTTCATAAATATTAATGGGAACACTGGATTTGACCACAGGAATATTACATCTTCTGTTTCATAAGGAAACAATCTTTTAAAATTTAAACATCTTTTATTTTCACTTAACTCATTTGCTGAAGGTCTAAACCTTTTCCAATAACATCGCCAGAAATCAGACCGTAGCAATCGTCCACCATGGAAAAGTCAATGCGATTTGTTAAAGGGTGGTAAGGCGGTTATTAAGTGAAATAAACTACAAATACATCTGCAGAAGAGCAGATTAGGTGCTGTTAAAGCTAGATTTTCTGCTTCTCACTACACTTTGCATAAGATAAAACACATGCTGCAATCCCAAAGCAGTGGTCATTGCAAATTGATGCCCATTTTAAATGGAACGAGGCACTAGGTACCTATTAACTCATTTTACTTCAATTTAGCAGTAAAAGCTTTCATTATAGCCATTAGACAAGACAGGAACCTTTGGCATTAAAGTAAGCACAAAGCAAGCACGTATAGATATAAAATTAAAACCTAGTTTACAGAACAGAGACTTGTACAATTTTACTAAGAAAACCTAAAGACTTAGTTGTATAGAATTGAATCTGATTAATACCAATGGGAAGTATATCAAACCCAAAAAATCTGTGTTCATATCAGATCTCTGTAGGTGGAGACCAACCTACAGTGTAATACATATTTTCCAGTTATGGCTTGGGGAAATAAAACCACGCTGCTTTCACAATTGTTTGCGGTGTACTGGTAGCAATCGTAATTGTTTGGTAAAGAAGGCCAAGAAGCGTTTATGTTTTCAGGCACGCCATCCCACCTATTCTGTTCTTCACTTCTGGGAATACCTCATGCTCCCTCAAATCTTAGTTTTTAAAAATATATTTTGGGCAAACAGCCACCACTTTCCACTTGCTATTTACAGCGTGCATTGAGAAGAACCACAGATTTGTTACGTTAGGTAATATGAATAAAGAAAAACATTAAAACATCCAATCTCTATTAGGATGGAAAGAAATTCCTTTGAAGGCTGGGATAAAGTTGGGATTCTTCTCCTGGATGCTCTACAGAGCTTTAACAGAAACAGACATTGGATCCTTGGATGACAGCCTTCTGCATCACACCTAATTTGCTGTCTGCACTGTTTCTGCCTGACCCTGGGGTACAAGACAGGAATGCCAAGAGGCAGAAGTGGCTTTCCTCTAACCCCTGTATCCTGTCCAACCCAAGTGTCTTCCCATGGAAAGAGGGGTACCAGAGGTCAGCATCCTCAGAGGCCTGACACCATCCCTGAACCTATCAGGCTATCCAAAGCCTAAGCATACCGATGCTTTCCCAAACACCAACAGGTTTCCACACAGCAGGTGGCACAGCCAAATTGTCTTTCTCAACGTGTTAGTTTTAACAAACCAAAAGACAGCCTTGGTACAGCTAATTGCCCTTTGTGTCCACAGGGTGCTAAGAGCATACAGGATCATGACCCACAGTACAGACTCCTCAGAAAGACAACTTCTTCTGCTCACAGAAATAACTACTGCACCAAAGATATACTGAATTCCATTCATCTTGCCAGTTTCTAAGTTGTGCCTACCAAGGAGGATACCCACATTATGTGATTCTGACATGGCAGAATCAGCTAAGAAATTCATCATTCCATTGTGCTCCGTTTTCAGCTTACAATGCCCATGTGTCCGGTTTTGGGCCCTTCTCTACGAAGGGACGTTGAAGTGCTGGAGAGGATACAGAGTCAGCTACCAAGCTAGTAAAGAAATTGGAGAAACAGCTGAGGGATCTTTTAGCCTGGAGAAGAGAAAATTGAGATGAGACCTTATTGCTCTCTACAACTACTTGAAAGGTTGGTCTGTCCTCCCTAGTGGCCAGTGATCGGATGAGGGGAAATGGCCATAAGCGGTGCCAGGGGAGGTTCAGGTCAGACATCAGGAGAAGTCTCTTTTCTGAAGACATTGTCAGGCATTGGAACAGCCTGCCCAGGGGGGTGTTTAAGTCACCATCCCTGGAGGNTTAGTTTTAACAAACCAAAAGACAGCCTTGGTACAGCTAATTGCCCTTTGTGTCCACAGGGTGCTAAGAGCATACAGGATCATGACCCACAGTACAGACTCCTCAGAAAGACAACTTCTTCTGCTCACAGAAATAACTACTGCACCAAAGATATACTGAATTCCATTCATCTTGCCAGTTTCTAAGTTGTGCCTACCAAGGAGGATACCCACATTATGTGATTCTGACATGGCAGAATCAGCTAAGAAATTCATCATTCCATTGTGCTCCGTTTTCAGCTTACAATGCCCATGTGTCCGGTTTTGGGCCCTTCTCTACGAAGGGACGTTGAAGTGCTGGAGAGGATACAGAGTCAGCTACCAAGCTAGTAAAGAAATTGGAGAAACAGCTGAGGGATCTTTTAGCCTGGAGAAGAGAAAATTGAGATGAGACCTTATTGCTCTCTACAACTACTTGAAAGGTTGGTCTGTCCTCCCTAGTGGCCAGTGATCGGATGAGGGGAAATGGCCATAAGCGGTGCCAGGGGAGGTTCAGGTCAGACATCAGGAGAAGTCTCTTTTCTGAAGACATTGTCAGGCATTGGAACAGCCTGCCCAGGGGGGTGTTTAAGTCACCATCCCTGGATGTGTTTAAGAGAAGGGTAGGCATTGCATTGAAGGACATGGTTTAGAACTAGGAAAAGGTTGGACTCTCTGATCTTGATTCTGTGATTCTATGTATAAGATGCACATTCCAGCTCTGCAGAGTCACCTTGTCTTAAATAAAATCAAATCCAGTTCTATAGCAGTAACTTTTTGCTCGCACACAGGTTGTCTGAGTTGTTCCTCAGAGAGCTCTGAAGCCTGTGTTTTTTTCCAAGCAGTTTGGGATTTGTCATGTTCCTGCTGTGGAATTCTCCCTTTTTGCTGTAGTCAACAAAGTCACTGGGACTCTGCAAAGCACTGAGGTCCACCCGCACAGAACAGCTTGTGAGACTAGGGCCTGGGCACAAACAATAGCAGTTTTTCTTGGCAAGCTTGTTGGCAGCTTGAGGAAGCCCACGCTTCTACTGCACTGCCAACGATCAGTATCAGAGAAAAGCATTAACCGATCACTCAGGAGCATTATTTTTCCAATCTGAGGTCTGAGGTCTCAGGTCTATGACAAGCACTTCTCTTAGTGCATCACTGGAAATATTGTGTAACCACACTTCAAAACTGCTCTGTTGAGAAATCCGAATAATAACGAGACACTTTTAGGACACACTGCCCCAGGTCTTACCTCTGTCTACACAGGGAGGGCTGACCAGAGGGCTAAAGAGGGGCAGAGTGCTGCATGCTGCAGGAGTTCTTCTGTCTTTTTACCTGCTCTTGGCTCATAACTCACAACTGTGTGAAAAATTACAGTGTCAACATCTTTCCATGAATGGGCCGTGTGACAGACATCAAGTACAGCAGGCTGAAGAGAAGCATCCGAGTCCTACAAACTCTCCTTACTGCTAGATATACTGATGGATGACATTGCTCCACGGCACTGACAAAGACACTGCTGACCTTACTAACAAACATGCTAGATGGTCTGCAGTTCACAGTGCTACATCCAAGACACAAAACCAAAGCACATCTTTAGGGAGTGAAAGGCTGGTTTTTAAGAAGATGGTTCAGAAGCAGTGAAATCTCTACAGAGAATGTAAATCACAAACATATCCAAAACAGCAAAGAGAGCAGAAAGAGACTCCATAGAATAGTAGATAATCCTCCATCATTCCCCACCCCACACTGCCTCCCCCATCACTGGTCTTTATTATTAAGCTGTGACAATACTTAATTACACATTAAATACTTTGAAAGAAAGATTTTTATAAAGGGAACTTTGCTACTGCAACAAAACACTTCTTAGGACATTTCTTGCTAAGCTCTGTTTTGTTGTTAAATGTCTTTTGTTTTCCTCAACACAGAACAAGCACTCAAATATTTTCAGGCTTTGAAAAGGGAACAAACATTAAGATAATAGGTGCTTACTGTTTCAGCCCAGATTGTCTCTGAGAAGCAAACAAATGCAGCCTGTGAGAATTCAGAAAAGTAAAAGTAGGACACGCACACAATAAAAGCATCACTGAGTCATGCCTACATACACAGCAAAACCCAAAGCTCATTACGACAGCTTAGACAAGTTGTTCATGTACAGCCTGTGAAGCATTTGTGTTAGTGTTTTAGTTCAAGCCAGGAATCGATCAGAGACCATTACTCTCCACACAGTGATGTACAATCAGTGCACAATCTGCACTGCCTTCAAGGTGGGGTACCTCCAAAAATGCCTTCCAGGCCATCCAACATACCCTTGCCACAAACGGGCATTCAGGACACATTGGAGCCATCCAAAAAAGCAGGTCATGCGGGCACACAGTCCTCAGCACCACTTCTCATCACAGATCCACTTCTGTCACTTCATGCCGAATTAAACCAAACGATGGCACTGAGAAGACCAGGGAAAAAAACTGAAACGTGTGAAGCTGTGCTCAGGACAGGTACTGCTTGACTCCTTTACGCCCATTGGTGGGGGTGCAGCGATAGCCCGTCAGGAGCTGTGGTTGTTCCAGTCAAGGAACTAAAGTAAGGACAAATCAGAGACCTCAGGACGGAGCTGCAGGAGATGCATCTGTAAAAATACTTTGAGACACTTGTTATGCTTCAGAAGCTGAGTGGTGTCTGTAAGCATAACTTGTGTGTTCTGGAAAAAAGTTTCAGTCTGACACTTCAGCCAGAAGTTCTAGGTTAAAATACAGTAGGGGTCTCTGACCCACAACATAATGGTGGCCAAGGTGAGACACATGGGGACCCAGACAAGGATGCACGACAACAGTAAAGACAGGAATGTGGACTTACTGCCTTACACAGGTAGATGTAATACTAAGGAAAGAATGCCTTTCTGTTCCCCCGCTAAAACGGGCAGTGTCTCCTCCCTGCTCAAGACCAGGAAAGACCAATTCCTATAGATGTGCCAGATGCCCCACGTTAAGCATCCAGACAGGGACTGACCACAAGGCTTATTCTGCCAGGAACACCAACCAATGCTGCTGCTGGGGAGCTCGTGGAGGGTCCTTATGGAGCCAACCCTGGAGCAAGAGGAGATTAGGCTTCCCTCACTAAAATTCACATACATCAGTGGAGCACTTGACCTATGTACAGCTGCATCATTACTGCAGAAAAAAAGGTGGATTTCTGTCACACGTAAGTGGGTTTTCATCCTGGACAAACTCAGAAATCTATTTTTCCCAGATTGGAAAGACTACTTTTCTTTCTCAGTGTACAATCCATTTTCTATTCCTGTGCATATTTAAATGGTTATCACTTCTCAGAATGATAGCTAGACACAAAGAAGAAACACCTACAAATTAAACTTTACCATAAAACATTATTCCTCCTTTCATTTTAAAATTTGAATCAAGGCTAGTTTCAAATATGCTCTGGATCATACATATCTGGAAGCGGGGTGTTAGGCTGCCCAGCAGCTAAGCACCCCCCAGCTGCTCACTTGCTCTCCTTTCTCAACAGGGCACAAGGGGGAAACACAATAAGATTAAAAACCTCATGGATCAAGGTAAAGACAGGGACATCACGTAGTTGTTACCATCACAGGCAAAACAGTTAAACTAGGGGAGAATTACTTTCATTTCATCCCAGTTGAAACTAAATTTGGTAATGAAAAATAGCCATAAAACAGCCCCAAGGAGTCACCATTTTGGCTGAGGATCTCAGCTATTCCCTGCAGCAAGCTGGGATTCGCTGGAACCAGCTGTGTCCAGCACCAGGGAACCCTGGGCTCTCCTCCATTGCAGGCTCCCCCGCTGCCAGTACCTCTTCCCAGCACATCATGTAAAGTACTGCAGAGCATGAAGACAGCTTCCAATTGGCTACCAACAGCCCAGGGATAACCAGGCAGCAGTACAAAAATACTGGTGCCACAGCTTTCATTACAGAGTATGCAATTATACGTGTAATTCCATAACAGTTAGGAACTCAGTACAAATTATCCTGAGTTTCTCTTTCATCCCTATTCCAGGCTAGATCCTCTGAATGTGATTTTTTCAGATAAGGATCTATTTTCTGCAGGGATGTAAGGCTGGTTTTTGCAGATTACATTCTTGTATATTTATCAAAGTATCTCTATACTTTCCACCTGAATGCCATAGCATTTCCATGTTTCATAACACAAGCTTTACAGATCTCAAAGGAGAAGCACCTGCTCAGTGGTTGCAAGACTTTTGTTGTGCATAGTGTTAGGATCAAAATTCTTCTGAAAGTCAGAAGAGTACACAGGATACTTTCATTCGATCCGGGCAGAAAATAGCCTACATTATGAATAAATACCCTTCAAACACCAGTCACAGCAAGACAAGCAAATCTAGGAAAAAATTAAAAAAGGAAATCAGAAACGTAAAATGAAACTTATTGACATGACCTGGAGAAAGACAAGACCAGCAAGGTCTGCCTCTGGGAAAACCAAACCACATCTAAACAAATCGCACCCTTGATTTAGCCCAAAGTCCTGTCTTCTCCTGCTAAAAGAACGTGACAAACTGACCTCGTACATCTGCTAGATTATCTTTTCATATAATGCATCGAAAGGTGTTTTCAGTCCATTCTGGCAACATCAACCAGCAAAGATCCTATCAAACCAGAAAATTAATAGAATGGCAGTATTAGTATTAAACCAGAGGCCCTGACACAGCAAGAACCTAGCTATGATAACTAAGTGCATGACAAACTACTTCAGGTGCTTTTTGGGGAGGCTGCACTTTGTTTTGGTACAGATGAAATAAAGTTCTCTGGAATTGTGGAGGTCTAAACTCCACCAAAAAGAAGGGACTTCAAACCAGAACTAGAAGACCGACCTCAAAATACTGCTTCACTAAGAGGGATTGTCAAGAAATGGCTGTCGGTTTAAGACATGCCTGTCATATTAAAATCTAGTTTATAAATTTATAAATTATGTGCCAAGTAGAAACAACAACAGTAGGCGGAGAAACAAATACAAATGGAGGCGAGTTGAATGTGCAACACTTTACAGCGGTGGTAGTTTTCAGTGATGCACAAGACCAATTTATTGTCATGTTCTTTTACTAGGAAAAGCCAAGGCTTCGGACTACAACTACGAGAAGTGATTTGACACTTTTTGAGCTTTTCAGGAAAGGTCTTCAATCTTTTTTGCATAAAAAAAACAAAATGATGTTGTCTTGGGTAGACTATTAACTGCAGCATACACACATGAAATATGTAAGTTGTTCAGACAGATCATTCATAAACAGGAAGGAAGACAGTGAAGTACTTCCCAGGGAGCTGACACTTAACTATAATTACTACTTTTAAATAAATTAATATAGTAACTTGGATGATCCCTTCTACCATAAAGAAATTCTAGTGCAGTTTAGACCAAGATATCAGTCTTTGCCAGGTCAGATATTCCAGTTTACCCAAAAATGAAGCCAGTTCCTGCATAGTGATTGCTCTCCTGGCTGTAAATTATCACCAATTGCTTTGGGAGCAGCAGCTTCGATAGCTGTCTGCCATTACTGACCTAACTGAAATTAAGTCTACACTCTAATTTTGTATTTATAGCAACTCAAATAAGGCTGGAGTGCCTTAGTTTTTCCAAGCTGTATCATTTTGCTTTAAAAAAAATTGTACAAAACAAACATCAATGTCCAATTCTTTAGTTTGTCAGCAGTGCTTTATTGAAACCAGTAGACTTGTTCAAAATTAAGGAATTACCAGTCCTCCAGAGCCTAAGATGTGTATATAGCATGAACACCAAGGATGTTATTTTGCAATGCTTAGGTATTCAGCATTCCTCTATATGTGAGGCTAAAGCACCTTTGTGTGTCACGGTGTGGTGACAAAAGGAGGAGGATTTTGAGGAGATTCCAAGATGGCAGCTTGGAATCCATACAGAATTACAAACCCCTCAACCTTCCTTGTCCAGAGAAACTGAGGCCATGTAGTAACACCAAATCCATGATCTGCCTGGTCAAACTCTCTCAGATCATTTCTGTCCAGATAAGTTTACATCTCCTCTCAACCATATGATTCTGGTCCTCTCTTGGGCTGCTCCTCAAAGAAGGAAGATCTGACAGCTTAGGATTTGTGCCCCACAAGTCTTCTCTAATAAAGAGCTGGAATACCTTAATGGGGTGACGGGGAGGAGGACTGCACAGTTATAGCAAATGTTTTGTTGACTGAATGAGTACAAGCCTTTATTTCCAAGAGCCATCAAATCTTTTTCATAGATCATTTTTTTGCTATCTTAAGAACTCACATCTATGCTAGACTGGATTGTAGTGCCCTGCCTCAGGTAGTATGGGATCAAATGCACTAGTATAGACATCTAGAAATAGAACTTGTTACCCTTTTTGAACTGTGTATTGGAAAAATAACATGTCCAGAAAAAGAAAGGCAGAGGCAAGGACAAATAGCTGAAAAGCCAACCTCTCTCTTGGAATCCTCTGCCAGCAACACCAACGTTCCTAACGTAGCTCTCACAATTCAACTCTTGACCAAACAGCACAGTCAAAACAAGTATTTTACCAAAGGGTATTGTTACGTGGCTGACGACAGTGAGTAAACGCAAAGTGTCAATTTATAATTTCACATTTTTTTCTCCATTCTGTAGGAATAACTAATACTATGTGCAGACAGAACTAATCACTACAGAGAGAATTAGATCGCTATGTGTGCTACATATGAACAACCAGCGCATCAAATATTGACAAATGACCTAGTATCTTAGAAGACACCTTTGCAGCACAGAGAAATCCATGCATAAGAGGATGATACAAAAACCCACTTCATTATCATTTCCAGGGAAAATATTTCTTGAAATCTTAAAATCTGCTTTAATTCTGTAAACTAGTAAGTGGTGAAAACATGCAAGTCTGCAGCATACCATCTGCTGCTAACAGATAATAATCTAGTCCAAGAAAGTTATGTCTCAAGAGGATGACATAAAGTTGCTTAGTGTTGCTTTGTGTTTTTTGTGAGGCCATATCTATAGCCCATTTCTCCTTGCAGGAAGCAAGTGTAACCACAGCAGCAAATTCCCAGACAAGGATTAGATTAAATAATAAAAACTAACTTGGAGCTCACTGTATTCATTTAGGTTTTATGCTCTGCTCTTTGCGAAAAAGAGCAGAAGATACAACCAGGGTTCACTGAAGTGAGGAAAATTCCCTTGCACCCTTTTGCAATAAATTGAAGAAAGTGGTTCTCATTTGACTGGTTATTTACAAGGTGATTTATTCTTTTTTTTAAGAACTTTATTGAAATGCAGCCTGAGGGAGATGGTAGGTGGGTAGAAATTAGAAGGGTGAGCTCCATCACAAGTACCAGAGATCTCAACCTCTGGTAATCCTTCCATGGCATCGTAGGAGCCTGAAGTCAGGAAATGAGACTACGAAGAAGATAACTTTGACAGACAGCTTAAGTACTCTTGGATATTTTTTACCATCAAAAGCTTTATTCTGCAAATAAATATGCAATATTGACAACTACAGAGTAAGGAAAATTGCGAAAAATAAGGAACGTGGGTTTTTCCTCCAATAAAACACACATATTAGTAATTTAAGTGCTTGTCATACCACAACTGCAGCTTTGTACTTGTCAGCTAGGTCAGCTGATTTAGAAGAGCATTGCTCAGCATAGTAAGTGCAGCAGCATTACAGGATGTTGAAAGATCCTGGAGGTCTGGACCACTATGTGGTTGTCATTGAAAGAGGTTTAGGTTAAAAGATAGTTACTGCTGACTAAAAAACAAAAACCAGGTAAGTACTCAGAGCAATGCTCATGCTCTAAAGCAGGAGGAACAGCAAGTTGCAACAGAAATCAACCATCTGACCAGATTAAGCAATCGACAAGACACCCTATCATCTATATCAACTTAGTACTGCTTTAGACTAAAAACTCTCGTAAGAGTAAGCACCAAAAGTACACAGTAGGAACGTCTGGTAGGGAAGCTTTTTTTTTCCCATGTTGTTACCTTCAGCCGGTTAATAGGTTGTAATAGGTTGTGCCTGTTACAGCCCTTACAGGTCTAGCTGTTTGGGAAGGAATACAAAAGTGGGAATGACAAGATCCAGCTTATTCTAAAGAGTACTAATCAACGTTTTCACCACACAGTAACAAATTAATTTGTCCTCAGTCTAGTTGCAAAATCTAGTTCAAGTCAGTTTGCTTGGTTGTTTTCTTTTGGCATGCAAGGAGGGGAGAGCCATTGTCTTGAAGGCACGTCTTTTTTGCCCAATTTTGACTCTTTGCCCACGATAGAACAGACGTTTAGATCACAAGGACTGGAGGCAAGATACGTTTAACTATTTTTGTGTTCAATGCTAGTAAAAATAAGTTTCACTAGAAGAGTATCCTTTAGAAAAACCTATACACTTGTGGTACCCAGCCATTTGCATATGCAATAATCAAGTGCACAGTGAGGCTTGCTTAAGTCTGTTTTGAGTGAGAGACCCTTGAAATAACAGTACTGAACACTTGCATCCTGAGTTTCTTGGGTGCAATTTATTGAAATGAAGGCTTGTGTATTTTCCTCTGCCATTTGGTATCCTGCTGTCAAAACCTCAGACAATAGATTTATGCACCGTGAAGCCAACACAGTAGGGGTTTGGGGTATTTGTGGTTGTATTTCCAGTCAGAGTACACACAGGGGGCTGTCATGCTAACAAGGTATGTAATGATTGACTTGCTCAGCTACTGATACAATTGAAATCTCAATAAACAGGAAACTTGTATTTGAACAGCTATTTTGAAGCACTGCATTTCATACAACTCCTTTTGTGCGTAGTACATAGTTTATTCTTATTTGCTTGACAAAATATTTTCTTTGTTCAAATTGAGCTACACATATTAAAGCTATTATACAAGTGTTTGCTTTCAGCATACCCATGACAAGGGATATTTACCATATCCTTTGGCCTTCGGATATAGAGTTTGTAGACAACATTTCAGTGTTTAACACTGAAACTCTGAACTCTAATACTGTAACTACCTTCTGTTGGGGGCATCATAACACAGTATTTATTCAGCCATCGTGCTTTCTGACATCCATAGAATACTCTAACCATCATGTTTCTTACATGCTCATTAAACATCAGAATCTCAGCCTTGTAATGCTGTTTATGGTCCTTTATATGACAAAAATTATAAGATGGTAAAGCCTCTGAAGAACAACGTCATTCATGAAGCTTGGTTGTATGACCTTCGAGTGCAGATATGTGACCTGAAGCCAGCTCCAGAACAGATTCAGCAATGTGTAAGTTGGCACTCCCCCACTTATTCTACAATCATTAGTAAAATCATAATTTAGATAAATTGTTGCCTTCATTAAGCAGTTATTTAATCTTTTAACTGTGAGCAGAGTTTGATCTAACTAGTTAAATTTTTTATCTTCAAATTTTTTGTCTTCAAATATCTTCAAAAACTACTTTGTAAGTATTAGGTTTTGCTCAGAACAATGGTGCTTCCTTAGCTAGCACAGCCAGCCTTCCTGCTACTGAATTACACAAGTCAGATGAGTTTGGAAAGTACCAAAAGGTACTGTTTGTTCTTTGAGTTCTTTGATATGCCTGAAAGCACAATTCCTGGTCTAAAAAATTATGAAGGACATTTTATGTGTCTTCAGTGCACCAAGCAGAAACTAGGGCGTCCACCATGGAAGATCTAACTCAGCCAGTATCAGTCTGTGTGCATTCTTTGTGGTCTCATCCAATATAATGAAATTTGAAACCTGAAAAAACTGTCATTTTTCTGTGTGATTTAAGCCAAAAAGTGGAGCTCTGTGAGAATCACTCACTCACTATTGAGCATCTGAGCAGAGAGAAGACACAGGGTAAAATCCTCTACCATGACAAATCAATACTTCTTGATTTAGATAAGCTGAACTACTGGCCGAGCAAAGCAGCTGTACTGGACAAAGTGAGGCAGTATTTGTCACTTTCTCTCCATAAAAAGAGGCCAAGCAGTAGTCATCTTCTCATTATTTTCTGAAAAAAAAATGTTTATGAAGCAAAACAGGCTTTTGCATAAAGAATTCAGGTTAGTTTGCCCCCTGAGCAACGATAGCTCTCTCGTATCTTCTAATTCATATAATACATCAGCAATAAATCACCTATATCATGAGATGTGCAGCATCCATTGAAACTCAGCAGCAGCAAGTAAAGAAAAAAATATACCTGCAACAGGCAGCCAGGCTAAGCTTTGAAGGGGCGGGAATCCGTGTGTAGACATAAGCCTGGGCAATGCAGATCTCCAACTGCAAATCCTGGCCAATGCCTGGTTGTATACCAACAAAGACTAGGGACAGGGAAACATGTTACAAGTTGAAAAGGTAGGATTAGGCACATAAAATTTGTTCTTTCGCATTTGCAGAGCTTCAGGCCATTGATCTTCATCCTAGCACTGCGTATTTCTCCTAAAAGGAGGAACTCAAAAGGTAAAATTCCACTAACTGCAGGAACATTTTGCACCTGAAGGCACTAGCCATGTCTGTGAGCTCTACCCCCTCTCCCCCCGTTGTTTATCTTGCTAAGTGCTGCTTATATCTTACTTTGATAATATGTATGTGGGTTGTTTAATATCCTTGTCGGTGTCACCCAGACGACACACCCTGCACCTCAGGCAGGCTGCAAAACTAAGTGTTTTTCCTTAGACGCTGCTGCCTAGCAGAAATCTCACATTTTGCAGGAGAAAAACCTTTCTTATGTAACTTTCTTGCAGTTGTTCTGATGTTTCCGTCTTTCCAGGTGACTTTCGAGGTGACCAGTGGAGGGAGTTGTCAGCACGTTCCCCCTTTTCCAACCTCAAGCTGCCCTTTCAGCGCTCCCAGTCGGTAGCAGAGGTTCCAGTGGTCGGTAACACTCTGCACTGGCAGCTTTGCTGCCTGAGGCACCGAGTGCGGTTTGTTTTGTCTTGCGGTGGAGCATATTTGTGAACTACAATTCACCTCTAAGGCCGTAGCCTAACCAGCAGAACAGATTTAGGAGCAGCTGTGATTACATCCGCTGCAAAGAGAAAAGAAACCAGGAACAAGCTTATTGCTTGCTAGAGAAGCAACAAGAAATAATTAGCTGTAAGTGTGCACGTCCCAGCGTCTCCGTGTTTATCAATACTACTAAAAAAACCACAAGTGTTTGCTCCTTTTACCTACACTTCCCTCAAGCAAGGAAGACTCGAGCAGGTACATCCCCTTTCCTGTGCTCCCCTCAGCACCTGCAACCACCCCCGCAGACCTCCTGTGCTTATTGTCCCCACATACCATGCAGGCTAGGTGCTGTAGGTGCTGAGGGGCTGGAGGTTGTGGGGACAGCTGAACACAAGATCCGTGCACCACCACAAGGAAAACTGCTTACTGGTATAGAGCTGCAGGGATACGCAGCCATGCTGCTCAGCATTTCTAGGCTCCACATGCACAGAAAAACAACCCTGCTTCTTTTAATAGGTAGCTTTAGCCCACAGAAAGGCCGATTAGGCTTCTCTTTCACTTTTTTCTGTTATCTGCAGAGACAAACAGGAGCTATTTTATTTCATTATAACACAGCAAGAGATGACAAATAGACTGGAAGCCTGTATGCAAGTCAACTAGCTCGAATACTCACTCATCAAAACTCAAACACTTGCACAGCTGTGGATCCTCACCTTCTCCAAAACGCAAGCATGCTGATGTGGACTAAAACCAGAGTAAAAGCCTTGCAGGGATTTTTCTACACTTGCATTGCTAAAGCAAACATCAAGGAAAATGACTGATTGCAGTTTCTATGGGCTGGTATATGAAGTCTGACTTGCCTTTCAGTTCTGAACAAGTTGTCCCTATGTCAGTTTCCATTATTACTATATTGGGATGCTTGGTTTTTCTCTGGCTTACAAATTAAAGATATAAAACTTACTCCTTTAGGCCATATTTTAATAAACACCAATAGCTTCCCTAGATAATTTAAACAGCAGCACTGCAGTTCATATATACCTTTAGGTATTGAATTTAAGTTAAATGAAACCTATTTAATGTAGAAAAATGCTCCCAAAATAGACTTTAATGAAAATTACAACCATAATTTCTAAGATCTTCCCAGAAATATCTTTGTAAACACAAAGATGCAAAGCACAAAGTCTTGGAGACACCCACCTTTGTCATTGTTCAAACCCCAGAGAATGCTACATGGACTTACCCGGGAGAATGAATCTTCAGGTCATGCTGTAACGACCCTGTTTAAGAATTGCACAGCCACAAGCACTCAGACCCCATTAAAGTCAATGGCAGTTGTGTTAAGTTATATTGTGGGTATGTAATTCAATGCTTTGCCAATCAGGCAGGGATTTCAGCTACGCTTGGAAGTATAAAACAGAAGGTTTCATTGAACACTGTCCACTCAGGCAGCAGGTGTTGTGGACTAAACTGCAGCAGCATTTTGATATTAATCCTCTGTTCCCCTATACTTTTCATAAAAGCTAAAGAAATAAAAAAGGTGCTTTACTGATACAAAGGCCTTGCTTTTATGTTATATGCTAGGCAAACACCCTATACCTTTCACTCAAGGCCTCCATTGACCTACCTTTGGAATTTCTTAGTTCTGTAATTAATTTTGTTTGCTACTTTAATAGCTGGGTCCCGTTGAACTCCAGATGTCTAAATCAAATAGATTTATTTTTTAAGCAGCTCACAGGACTGACATGGACCAAGAAAAAGTCACACCACTAAAATTCATCTGTGCATGCCAAGGTAACTGCTGGACTCCAAATTACTAGTGAAGTGATTGAAATATTTCTAGCCATCAAACTAGTTCTGATAGCTTTGAACTGTCCCTATTCAGTAATTAAATAATTGTTATTCCACATTACAAATGGGAAGGCAAGGCCAAAGGTCCCATCGAATGAGCTTTGAGGATTGATATCACAGTGATTTAACTCCAGCCCCTACTGAAAATCTGGGACATACTCTCATTTCTGGCAGGAATCTAACCTCTTCATATCAGCTGCTTGAAGAAGTAAGCAGTATATTTATATTTAGTCCATGCTAATCTACATTTACTTCAAATCCTTCTAACACTGTGAACCCACATACAGCTTAAGAGTCTGTCACAAAAGTTATCTGTAATCTCGTCCATTTTTCATAGATAGAGCTTTCATAGCAGATGCAGCATTGACACAAAACAGGCAAGAACCTCAGGTATGCTTCCCTGAGCGTTACTAGAAGAGGCTTGAGACTTTGATACTAGGAGGAAGGAAAGTTTGCAATTGCTTCAGGGTGGCAAAACAGGAGTGGTCTCATTACTGCTGGCAACGCCGATCTCATCGGTAACACTGGAACAAAGGCGCAAACCCAAGGTGAATTAAGACACAGACTCACCCCTTTCACTAGTAGCACTCAGAAACAGATTGCAGTGCAGTCACAGCTGGGTATATGCAGTACATACACAATTATGAAGCCAAGCAGCTTGGAAAATTTCTAAGCTGGAAAAGTTACAAAACCTTGTAACTTGAGGTTACAAGGTTCTCAAAAAAACTGTTTTAGTGTTCCATCCAGACTGAGATGTCTCCAGAGAGGGATGAGCTCCTGTCTTGAATGACAATCTATTTTGAAAGCTCCTAAAAAAAAATAAATCAGAAGTTATTTTCAAGTAACTTGGTCACAACATAGCTTATTGCTCTGCTTTCCTTAAGCAAGAGAAATATATCTGTGTGTACACGTACCGATTCGTGTTTGGATAGAACACCCAACATCAGACACTCAAGTCAACACATAACAAGTAATAACTGCATGAGAACTGTTCAGACAGCCTGTCCCTTCATAATTTAGAAACTTTTTCTCCTGCATGCAGACAGATTGCCACTCTGGGCTGGAATAAAAGGATTCAGTCCATAAATGCCTGGTTACCAGACTGGTGCTACAGGCAGGGCTTTGGGTTCAATAATGGCTGGTTTTATAAAACACCAGGCCTGGCAGCGATACACGGGAAAGGTTTCTCTCAGAAGGGCAAAAGTCCTCTTGGCAGGAATTAGCAGGGGTCATTCGGAGAGCTGTGAACTAGGGTCAAAGGGGATGGGGTTATAGCTAGGTGTGCATCAGTGGGGCAGCTGTCTAGTACTGATGAAGCCCAGGAGGCCTCCCATCTTCCTCGGGTGAAACTGGAGCATTCAGCTTGCCCCCTGGCATGCCCGTACACCGGCGCACCCAGCACGGGGAATGAGCGAGAGGAGCTGCGAATGTGTGTTCCGTCAGGAGACTGTGGCCTGGTGGCCCTTACAGAGACATCACATGACCGGAACACGGGCACGGACGGCCATGTCCTGCTCAGGGAAGGCAGGCCAGCAAGGTTAGCTCAGGCAGCCGCTCTTTACGTGAGAGAGCAACTACAACGTGTGAAGCTTTGTCCCAAGAGAGATAAAGAGAGAGCTGAGAGTTTGTGGGCATGGATTAGGGGGCAGAGTGGCTTGGGCTATACTGTCGTGGGCGTCTGTTACAAGCCACCAGAGCAGGGTGAGGAAGCTGATGAGGCCTACAGGCAGCTGACAGCAAGCTTGCAGTTACATTTGCCTCAGTCTGCACTCTGGCACTGAGACCCGCAGGCACAGCTAGCCCACACCATTAAGCTTTCACAGCCTCCAAGAGGCCAAAAGACGTTTTGGGAGTTACTGACTCCTGAATCACTCCATGATCTAGCTGCAAGTATTTTCTTTTCTGCACCCCAGAGCCTCCCCCGGCACCACTTAATTGCCTAGCAGATATAGCTGTTCACTCAGCTCAGCATTTCCCAAGTACAGCAGCTTTTCAGGGCTCCAAAAACAATAAATCAGAATGCTTCCAGGAGCTCCCCAACTCCAATGACCTTCTTAACGGTCAGGAGAAATCTTTTCTACATGGCAAAAAATGGTGTTAAATTTTGGCATGAACAAAAAGATGACTGGTTTTGGACCCGAGGTCATTGTTTGATACCTCAACAGCTCCAAGCTTTTAAACCAAGACACAAAAAAAAGGAGCTGACACCTGCGAGTGTGACCCTGACATGCATCTATCACTAGACGAGCAGGACTAAACCCAGGAGAACAGAAACCCAGCAGTGTACCCAGGCTGTGGCTATGGTGTTACACATGACAACAAGAGACTGGCTTCCTACGGGTTAATGGTTAGCATTTGTCAGATAACCTGCAAAAACTGGCTCTGTGATTTCCCCCCCAGCCTGTGTTAGGCACAAAACAGAACACCACAGATAAGCTAATTCCAATTCGGTTCTAGAGAGGACCAAATGCTTTCAAAGGGCTTGCAAATGCAACTCAGCTGACAAGTATTAACTTTTTAATCTACATTGAGACCATCTGTGTTTCTGCTGGCATTCCTTAAGATGAAAAGATAGTAAGAATAGTAAGGAGCTTCTGAGAAGAACACAGGAAAGTAGAAAAATCACAATCACAGAATTTTTGAGACTGGAAAAGAACTCCAAGATCATCAAGCGCAGCCAGCCCGTAACCTAACATCCCCATATTGGCCAGACCAGGGCATTAAGTACCACATCCAGTCCTTTCTTAAATACCTCCATAGACAAGGACTCCACCTCCCTGGTCAGTCCCTTCCAGTGTCTGATCACCCTTTCTGTGAGAAAGTACTTTCCAACATCCAACCTAGAGCTCACCTGGTGCAGCTTCAGGCCCTGCCCTCTCATCCTATCACTAGTTGCTTGGGACAAGAGCCCAATTCCCATCTGACTACAACCCCCTTCAGGAAGTTGATAAGGTTCTCCCCAACCAAGTCTCCTCTGCTTNCTCCATAGACAAGGACTCCACCTCCCTGGTCAGTCCCTTCCAGTGTCTGATCACCCTTTCTGTGAGAAAGTACTTTCCAACATCCAACCTAGAGCTCACCTGGTGCAGCTTCAGGCCCTGCCCTCTCATCCTATCACTAGTTGCTTGGGACAAGAGCCCAATTCCCATCTGACTACAACCCCCTTCAGGAAGTTGATAAGGTTCTCCCCAACCAAGTCTCCTCTGCTCCAGGCTAAATAACTCAAACTCCCTCAGCCTGACCTCATTAGACTTTCCTTTCAGTGCCTTCACCAACCTCACTGGTCTCCTCTGGAGCTGTTCTGGTACCTCAATATATTTGTTGAGGTGAGGGGCCCAGAACTGCACACAGTACTTGAGTTGAGTCACAACTCACAATCTTACACCATGCTTTGAATTCTTAGCTGAAATCAAGCCCGTTCAGTCTTCTGCCCATGAAGAAAGGGCAAGCAGTACATAAGATTTCTCAGCTGCAGATATATAGCATTGTCAGACAATCTCTCCATAAGTAAGGATTGCATCCACAAGAAGTCTCAAGTGCCCATGAGAAATCCAGAGGAGTAAACAAAGTAAGGCACTTTAATTAAGCCTCTAATATAGCTGAAAGCCAGTTTTGGAAAGAAATAGCTAGATTACAAAAACACATTAGATGACTAAGGGAATCCATTTCCACAAGAGTGAAATTTCATGCTTTTAATGGAGAAAAAAAACAGAGAATGACAGTGACACATACATAAAATGCCTGTCTTTACAAGCAGTGTGCTGATCTCAGCTACGTTATCAGGAATCTTGACTGATCTGATAAGAAAGTTCTAGACTGTGAGGATATAAGCAAAAATTACTAACCTGCTGGCATAACCATATAGCCCCTATTTCTGGTTACATTTCATATACGTATTTATGTCTGAGATGCCACACATGTGATGTTCTTTATCTCCTACATGCAGCTCTACAAATGAAAGTACTAAGTTCAGTCATTACCATCCTCCTTACTCTAACATTCATAAGAATTCTGTTCGGTTTCCTTGGGTAGACAGATCAGGACAGCTGATCTATCTACTTCAGAACAAGCAAACTAATATTAAATGCAAATATAAGCTACTCAAACCGATACTTACCCCAGAAAACATACACCGCTCACAGCAAACGCACCCAATAAACAAAAGGAAAGCAGGAGTAAATGTCTGCCAAAATGTCCCCTTTATGCTGATCCTGATGTTAATGGGATGGGATGCACCTGTAGACAACCCAGACCAGCTGACTCCAATTAGTCAGGAAGGCAAAGCCATGACACACCCTTCGTTAACATCTCCAACGTGCCTGCAAGACTCTTTCTCCGGGAAAGCTGCTCTGTGTGGACTTCAGCTTATCTATGTCTTGATTCTCTTTGTGCTCTAACTGCTCTTTCAGTGTACCTTTCAAAGGGTTTTCTTCATTCCTCCCTCCAGATTTCTTCAGAAGACTTCTACACCTGGGCTCCGTTTCTGTTTCTTTTCATGTTGTCTCCAGATAATTAATTTACATATTATCATGCAAGTAATCAAATCACAGATAATTTCATCTGCCAAATAAATGAATAAAGTGTCTGATCCATGTTTCAGTCATTTGCTTAAGCGTGGCACAGTCAGAGTAGGGCCCTTTTCCTCTGACGTCTTTCCCTTTTCTCTGTCACTATAGAAATACTAGGGTATATAATATAAATATTACATATATTATATAAATATATATATAGAAATACTAGATACTGATGCATCTTCAGCTCCTCACATCCACAGCCTTGTCACAGCCTTTAGCTGAATGCTTAGCTGACTCTTACTCCCTCTTTTTACATCACAGTTATAAGTTCCACAATTTTGTTCTCATTCATAACTTAAAAGTCTCCTCCGGGGTCTCACTATCTCCTGTCTTTACTAACATAATCATCTACAAATTTGTCAACTACACATTGCTACCTTTTTTAATTCACAACACTACAGCAAAGAAAATTTCCTAGCCTTTTACTTTGAGCATGTGATTCCACTTTTCACAGCCTTCCCCCTCTTAATTCACACCAAACATCAGATTCTTGTCTTCATTCTTCACAGCTTGTCTCTTCAGTATTTCTCTTCTTTCATATACTACAAGTGACAGTAATATTTAGCATCCATTCCCACAGCACACTTGGCAGGAACAGGCATTCAAGGCAAAAACCAGAAGAGAGGTGAATTAAGATCCCTTACATGGAGCTGGAGTGTGCCCAAGCATCATTGACACAGCCTCTTATCCTATCTTTGCTGGTAAGGAACGATAGGCTCTGTAGTTGGGGGAGCAACAGAAAGCTTAATTTGTGCAAGACAAAGTAGGCAGAGGCATCCCTTGATTCAGTCCTTTAGCAGGTAGTTGTGTATGGTGAAAATAGTCCAAAAGCCAGAGGCAAAGGACTGCTGGGCTGATTTGGCATCCCTGGTCTGTGTTCAGTCATAAAAAACCCCATAAAACACTAAAAGATAAAGATGGAGATGACTGAAACTGCAAAATGTGCTGGTAGCAGGGAGCTCAGGTACCGGACGCCGTAGAAATTGCCGAGTACTCAAACGTAACAGCTCGGTACAGCTAGCAGGCAACTTTTTTTCTGGTCAGAGCTGACTCATTGCCTACAGCAAAAAGTTTTACAAAAATGTTCTCCAAAGCAGTTAGTGTGACAGCCTCCTACTCTTCTACTTGACCTGTCCTCCAAAAC
This sequence comes from Upupa epops, assembly GCA_013397515.1. NCBI lineage: Eukaryota > Metazoa > Chordata > Aves > Bucerotiformes > Upupidae > Upupa > Upupa epops. The sequence goes on from VZRI01012831.1 coordinate 313,524, forward strand.
ATATTTACAGAAGACAGCCACCAGGCATGGATACTTGAGGTAGCTGAAAGAAAAGACTGTTCATCCCACCTTGTTAGAGCTGTGCTGTACAGCACACACAGCCTATCCCTCCTTAGATTTCTGCTCTTCACCTGCCTGGATTTCAATATCTGCTGTACATTTGGGGAGACTCTAGGGTCCACTTTTGAGAACATCTTCCCCTCAACCTTTAGGCTGAATGTGAAGATTTTATACTGAAAAATGACAGCATTTGAGGCTTCAGCTGCCTCATCTGTAGATGCATGCAGATACAAAACCTGTGACAGATTCATGTCATCAGTCATTTGACCTTGAAAGCTTTCTAGCATCAGTCTGGACTAGTTTCCTATTGGTTTGCTTATTAATTGTGAATTGCCTGGCTATTTGGCTTACACAAATGAACAGAAATAGAGACTGAACAAGCCTCAAAGCTTTGCTCTCCTTCAGTCATGATGGTCATGTTTTTCATTAACTTTATTTCTTTCTGGTATGTGTGTTCTTACCGTATGGTAGCCTGGACAAAAAATAAGGTTGTCCTCATGATGTCAAAAGGGCCACGCTTTTCAAGCAGAGAATGCATTCTGTTCCTGTAAGCTCTGTGTGCAATCAGAAAGTCAAATCAAAATGCCTATAAATCCGTACTTGTTATAAAGAAGAACATGAGCAAATACCCCTGACTACATCTTCGCATAAAGCTTAGGCCCCTCTCCAGCTTCACAAGGTGCCTTTAACAGGCTTGTATCCTGCAGAGGCTGTGGCAGGGAACTTGGGTGCAGCACATAGCTCAGGCCAGCTGTGCCCATGCACTAGGCCAGGCTCAAGGCACTGCTGCTCTACAGGGATGGGCGAAACAGTCCCCTGTCTTCCTGTTTTTCCTGGGTGATGAGCGAAACTGCTTGCAAACAGCAAGACCACACCAGCTGAATCCCCCTTCTCCTTCAATACTGCAGACACTCTGAGGTCTAAGGTGTTTTCTACCATCTCGCTGTTTTTAAACACTAGGCTTTAGTTCTCTCTTCCACTTTACAGGGTGACCAGGAATGTGTATCAGCAATTTCACTTGGAAAGAAAAAAGGCAGGGGGAGAAAGCCATCAACATTAGACTGTAGACAAGAACACAAGCCTCAGAACTACATTGCTTCCATGGAAATTTAAAAAGAGGGCCTCCCTGCAAAGGTTCTTATGGTGATGGAGTCCGAAGAAATATGCCTCCCTCAGGATTCTTCTTATGGCTGCCAGCGTTATGAGGGACACACGCTACCACATTATTAGTATGGTGTGTTTATTTAGCACATGCATGCTGTTTTTCTTCTGAAATCATACAGAACTGTATCCATCGTGCACATCTTTTACGTTACAATGGCTAAATGAATTGTGTCTTCGTTCAGGCAGCATGATGTGATGGTTAAAATACTCCAGAAGAAAAGGGTTGAAAACAAGAGAGAGAGAGGAAAAAATAATAAACAAGAAACTACAATAAAGAGATACTGAAGGAAGGGAAGGAATTAATTGGCTGCTTCTGAGAGCACTAAAAATTGAGGGAAGATTTCAAGGCATTGACAGAGATAGTATTTCTGGAATGTAAAATAGCATTCGTATTACACAGCTCAATACCCTACTAGGAATCGATATACTCTGAAATCCAGCAGAATTTAAGAAGGTTGTTGCTTTGTGTAATCATAGTCCTTTCAGTAAGGCCTCCCCATGGGATTCAAAGGCTGATAGTTTCTTACAGAGGGCTGACAACCTCTTTTCTTAATGAATATGTAGGTTCTCTCAGGTCAATGGCAAGATAATGGAGGAAGGAATATTTCCAGATCCCAGGTTCATTTAACCCTGAAGTCTGTACCAAAGAGTGCTGCATAGCTTTTCTCGCAGGAGGAGATCGTATGCAGCTATGTCAAATGTTCATACTAACCATCCACTGGTTGCAGAGGTGCTGCACCAAGAGGTCCTGGGCTGGCCCTTGATTCCTTACCTGGATTTATTTCCTTAAGGGCATAGTTCACAGTCTGCTTTTCTCCAAGGAGTTTCAGCAGATGAGCAGCAGTTTCACTGAGGGCATAATAATGGTTTTATTTATTCTGATTACTTGCTTTACATTTATTGTTTGCAGTTGCATGCCTGACCTCAGAGACCCTTTAAAATTAAAACCGGTTTATTAATGTGACTATGAGCGCCTTGTCGGTTTTTCTCATTTGTGCATCCCCCAGCAGAGTGCAGGGTTTGTGAATGATGCTTTAGTTGCTATGGCAATACAAGTAATAAATAAATAGTAAGAATGATATATTGGAACAAAATATTCTGATTTTGTAAGCACGTTCTCTGGAATAGTAAGAGCAGCATTGCCTACAGTTTAGTGTTTCTAAGCAGTATTTCCCTTCTGGGGTGCTCCAAAATACTTACCGACAATGTCAAGCCTCATGCTCACTATAAAATGGAAATTCGTCTCTACCATATATTGATGCGGTGCCGGTCATGGATTCAGTTCTGTGCCATCAGAAGTGTGTCTGGGGGAAGATGTGTGTTGGGGTGCTGCAGGGGGCATATGCATGCTGGAGCCAGGTGTGTCCTAACAGGTGAACTTGCATGTACAAAGGACAAGCAGTAACTTCATACTCTTCTCTCTCTTAGCAATACCTTAATGTGCATACTTGCAGAGATGAAAGTCCTTTTACACTTCTTCAGATGTGCAAGAAGTCCACAAAACAGCTCTAACTTACATTTACACTCATATAAATAAGCATTTTTCATATATGTCCTGTATTTATCACACAAAGAAGAATTAAGTGAGTCTTTCCAAGATAAGTCTCGTAACAAAAAAGCTGTAGATCAAGAGTCTTCTTTGAAAAAACTGCATAATCGATGCTTCCGGAACAATCTGAAATTACGAAGCTTTTCTCTTTTTCCTGAACATGTACTAATATACATTTCCATTGCAGATGGACATGCATTCTGGAAATTGAAGTCATGCAGAAAAATAGCTAGTTTTCTTTCTGTTTTGTAGGGAAAAAATGACAATTATTGGTGAAATCTGAAGTGTCTGCTGATTTGTTTCCTTAATATAATAAAACTCCTCTAAGAATGATTCATAGGTTCATACAGAGATGAATAGACATGAGCATATGCGTATGTACGGAGGGTATGGAAACTGCTGATAGGTCAACTCAGAAAATAAGGAAAGATAAACCCACATTCTTGAACCGTGGCAGATAGACATAATGCCATCCAGCAGGTCCAGTGGCAGTTGAAATGCTTAAGTGTATTTTTGCATGTTGACACATTTCTAAAATAGGTGAAAAATTAAATGTTAAAAATTGAAAGTGTAAACACTACTGCCTTGCCAGTAAAAAGGAAGGTTAAATCTACAGGGCTCCGAGATCACAGAATCACAGCATGTCTTTGGTTGGAAGACACCTTTAAGATCACCAAATCCAGCCTTTGACCCAGCACTGCCAGGTCACGCGAGCATAACGTATCATCAGGTGCAAAGGCCTGATGGTGCTATGTAGGTACAAAAGTGCATCTTTCTAATGACAGCTGTTGAAAAATTAAGTCAATGGCTCTGTGTGTCTTCATTGCAATGTACTTGACTACATGCAGCTAAGGTCCAACAGTAATGCAGACAGTAGCAAATGGGAATTGCAGTTGCTTACTTCTAGAAGTTTTACAATTGCTTCCCCTGAAACTTGGTCTAGCTGATCCTGCTGTGGCAGGGGGACTGGACTGGAGGTCCCTTCCAATCCCTAGTGATTCTATGATTCTATAAATGGTTTTCATGTGCCTACTGTTTTTCATAGCAACATAATAAACATCCTTTGGAAGAAGACATTACATGGGAGAAAAGTTAACCTGCAGTTCAACCACAGCCAAGCCAACATTCTACTCTTCTGCTCTTCTGAGGGCATCTGGTTATTGCTCTGACTTCCTCATGGGAAAGTAAGTGGCCAAGCATGAGATGGTGGGAAGCAGTAGGATGTGACCTCCATTTCTCCAGCTCACAGCTTAATCACTGGCTATTGCCTGATGCTATGTCCTACAGGGGTGACATCCCTTCTAAGCATGTCTATAAGATGACACACAGAGCAGTTAACAGGTAGGGTTCCTGCCACAAAATGTTTGGTTATGTCAGGACTTTAGGCAATCAGGTGATTCCTGCTCACTGAAAACTGATGTTTGTTAGCAGGACAAAGAGAGACATCAGTGAACTTCCAGCATATGTACTGCTGGATTGTGAGATACATGAACACAATACTATCTCAGGCACTAAGGAATAAGGAGTAGTAATAGAGAGGCCTAATGCTTCTTCTCCATGTATTTATCCTCCAGAGGTGAAGAGAACATCGGTGCTCTTGGTCAGGGAACCAAATTTTTAAATGTTAAGTCCTGGCAAGCTTAATGTGCAAGAGCAAACCTTACCCTTATTAAGCCTGAAAACTGGGGTCTAAAAAAAGGATCTGAATGGTCTGTGCAGAGTCAGAATAATCTGTGCAAGCGTGTAGCTTAATAAATCATTAGCTCTATGTAGAGCATAACCTGAATTGTAAGGCTAAGTTTTGTTACTCTCCCTTTTGGCAGAGCATTGCATCAAACTCCAGCATCCAGTCTTACCTCTGTGTGTATGTCACTTGCCATTCGTCTGATTTGGGTTTCCACACAGCAATGCACACTTTTTACCGAAGGAAGTCCACTCTGGGGCCAGCTTGGCTTTTCCCATGATGGTTAGTATAAAGTACTCTACAACTGACAGATGATACTTTGATTAATATGCCTCCCTATCAAATGGACCTCAGTGCTGAAGCACTCCTTGCCATTCCAAATGATTACGTGAGATTTTTCTGTGTCACGTTACCTGTGTGCTGTTTGCTGTTTTGATTGAGTCCTCTTTCCTGGAGGTATCATCTTATTCTGCAGCACTGTTTTCCTCGACAGCAGCTCCTGCTGAATTCACTGAATCCCATTCACCTTTACTTGTGATCATTAAGGACTTTTTGGCATGAACTATACCCAGTGGCAGCACAAGTAGCATGTTGTGGCAACACTGCTGATGTGGAATTATTTCTCGTCATGGAGGGAGGGACACAGCCTATGATTTTTGTCTTTATAAACCTCTCTGGACATCTTCAGCTGACTATATTTTGTTCCTGATTAAGGCTGCTGGACTCTTAACAAAATCCTGCAGTGTGGAGCATCTCAATTCCAAGTGGTCAGAGAAAGGCAGCAGCATTTCCCTGATCCTTTCATATTCCTTCAGCAATGAGCCTGGGCTGATTGATCCACATGCAGAAATCACAGAAAGCCAGAGGGAATTTTGTACTTGAAAGGGTTTCAGTCATGAAATGCAGTGAGGATCAGCAGCAGCTTGCAGTGAGCTTCAAAGGAAGAATGGGTGCATAGTATATCTGATGAAAAATTATGTAGTATGTATGATATTATTTGTGCATTCTGAATCTTTTCAGCTATTGTAGCAGTATCTCTTTTGGCCTAGATTTTATGCTATAGTTTCTGTATAATCGGGTATGTGTACGTAGGAAAAAGGGCCATTCTAAACAAAAACAAATCCTGTTTTTGACCAAGCTGCTGAAAGTCTCCGTCTCAGTGACAAACTATGTGATTTCTTTAATGTTTCAATATAATCACTGCAAGTTGTTAAGGAAGTTGCTGAACCAGGTAAAGCTCATATTCAAGTCTGTGTCTTCGTACTACTACAGTATACCGAAACACTCTTGCATGTACTTGCAGTTTACTTGCAAGATTTCACTCCTAAATTTCAAGCTTAGCCTTTGGACCACTATGGCAAGCATAACCAAGTTATCATACGATGCTTCCTCTAGAGGCATTTTTATAGAAACAGACGTCAGAATGCTCCTGACACATAAAAGTGGATATACTGGGTATAAACACAGAGTGAAATAACTTGTAAGTCATAACAAGTATTTCAAAAAAGCTTTAAATTGTAAACAAGGTGATAAGAATGGAGAAAAAGAATAGTTCAGACAAAATCTATGGTTGTTTTTTTTTTATGAGCTATGACTTTCTACAACCTTCGCTAACAACCAGCACATATCCTGCCTAGGAATATACAAGAAATGATACTTTGACTGTAGACACTCATAATCTTCAGGGTCTTTCAGGGGTGGTTATGCATGTAAAAATGTAATTTACCAAATAACAAGAGCATATAAAAATAAGTAAAATGGAAAATTCACTGTTAAATTTAAAAATAGTTGCACTATGAAAAGGGAGCCACCAGAATGATGGAAGTCCACATCATCTGCCAAATAGTCACTTGAAGGAAGCTTAAGCTTACAGAGTAGTCAAATTATTAATTTACTGATGCCTAGAAGCTCGTTTCAGCAGATGTGGTCTTTCTGCATGCCCTAAGTTGTAGCCTTTTCTTAAACTGTTAGCAATCATCACAAAAAGTCAGCTGGGCTAGCCTTTGGCCCGTTCCATAAGAATGCTGTGAAGATCTTGCCATTTGAGCAAACAGGAGAGTAGTCAGTTCCTTTTACTCAGAATTCAAATGTGGAGGAACAACATTCTTCCACTTTGGTGCCTTCTCAAGATCTCTGCACAGTGAGTACAGTGGAGCCTTTGAATACCCTCTCCTCCTGCATGGCACTCCCAAGTTGTGCCCACCTGGTCCCGGTGCAGGTGCACATCCAAGGAGTTCATTGCCACTAAAGGCTATTTTTCCAAATGGCATCTATCTGTAGCAAGAGAATCTAACAAACTCACACCAGTTTGTACCTTCACTATTTGGAAGCATCCTTATTCCAGGAGAAGCATTTTGTTACAGAGTAAGAGGGCACATTATACCCCTTACATCAGTACACAACCCCTGTCATAATGTATGCTCACAGGAAAAGATGTTTCCCATGCAGGGAATGACTCAGAGCAGGACAAAGCAGAAATATCAGGACAGTGGAGAAAAGTAAACAGTAACAGTAGTTTAGAAAAGTAGTTTAGCATCATCAGAGTGACAGCTTCTCGCAGTGAAGTTACAAGGAAGTATTGTAATTTTCTGACTCTGAAGCCCACCCCTCAAGAACCATTAATCATGAATATGGAAAGACAGCACACGTTGAGAAAATAATCTTTAATAATCTGATCTGGTTTATGTCCCCGTTCTGTGGAACCCCCAGGTTTGCTAGAGCTCAGGAGTTAACTGCCTCAACATTATAGCAAAGTCAAACACAATTGGAAACCTACTTCTTTTCAGTATGAAAGTTCCACCTGCCTGCGTACATCATACAACACAGTCCTTGGTTAAATCACCTCTTAGCTGTGTCATGACTAGTTCCTGATGCAAAATACAGCAATGCATCTAACCAGCAAGGGAAACCAGAAACTGTTAAATAAGCATGGTCTTACAGAGTCTGGCCGGACCCAGCCTATTTTGGCCCAGTGGAAAAGTAGATAAAACCTACATAATTGGTAGAGTAGAAGAGTAAGCATTCGTTTGTGTCAAAGATGGGTTGTGTCTTGTAATATCTATCTGTCAGGCTGTGCTAGGAAGACATGCCACAAGAGTGGAGAACATGGGAGGCTCTAGCTCTTGTTGCACAAGGACATCCTAGGCCTGGCACACAGGAGATGGGCTCGTCACCTGCAGAGAAAGTACACTGCTCTTCCCTCATTCTGGTCATTCATTTGTGTTCAGGTGCAGCTCTTGGAGGAGGAATGAGATGGATTTCACATGGGCTGCGATGCCCTGTAACCGGTATGATTCCCTTGGTTTGACAAAGAACTCATTGACACTTAGAAAGTCTTGGGATTCATTATGTGTAGCTTTATTAACTTTATTTCATGCAGCTAGCAGTTGTGGTTAGACTGGGTTGGACTGGCTTTGCTCAGCTTTGTCTGGTTTGTTTCCTTGCCACTGGGAAACACCTCTTAGTTCAGGTATTACATGAAAGGAAGTTTTTTATTTGTGTTTTTTACTCTCAGGTCTCCTGAAACTGAGATGTTGTATGGTAATACTTGCAAGGTGATCAGGTAATCTGATTTTAGAAACTCTGATCAACTTCTTAAAATACACTGATTTACCAACAAGACAAGAGAATGGATGATACCTAATAAATCAAGCAGGAAGAAAAAATGAACTTGTGAAGAGGTGTTTTTTAAGCAATGAGAATGTTTGAGAAATGGCAAGATGTAAAGGGAAAAACATGGAGCAAGAAGACCCAGATTTCCCCTTGATTCTAAATTTGGCTAAGCCACTGGCCCTCCGTGCAGATGACTCATTGCACTTCCTTGAACTTATTCCACTTGCAAAACTTGTTAAAGACAGATATCAGTGTGAAATAGATGCTGCGCCTAAGTTTAATCATGACCAAAACATAAATATTAGAACTTTGGTGTGTTGTTTCATCCAATTTGGAAACATATGTATGTACATACACACCTGCATGTATGCAGATAGGAAGAGAGGAATATTTCTTTGCACTACTTTTACAATTTAATTTGCATATAATGTTATTTTGCTGCTGACATAAGTGCTCACAATTCATTAAGAGTTTAGCCACTTTTGGAGCATCCTGATTCCCGCACCACACAAGCACTTTTCTTTCTCTCAGACTGTCAGGGAAATTTCAATCCTGTCCAGGTGGTGGGAACTGAAAGGGTATGTGCTCAGCATGTAACATACATGATGGCTGATTTCTTGTGACACTAATCTTCAGTCCTGAGGGAAAGGCAGTCATATATTCATAACTCTACCACTCAAAAGTAACCATTCTTCTCACCGTGGTGATAAATGTCAAAACAGAGATCAGCCATAGGCTCAGTCTAATCTAATCTGTCCAAACAATATATATTTAGATCTCTTGTCAAATTTTGAATGGTAAAACCTTTAACCTGGCCTACTATTTCCTCAGTCTGCCCTCCCACCTATAAATATGCGCACCACATTGGATCTACTCTGTCAGAGAGAAGCATATTTTCTCTGCAAAAATGGGCAGGATGTAAGTCTGGCAGACCTTTCCAAAATGAGCAAAAAGGCAGAGGACAAAACACAAACCTTTCAGAAATGTATAACAGAGAGCAAAAAAATAAACAGCATTTGTTAAAATGTCTCTGCCCTTTAACACCCACCTGAAACCAGCAGTCCCTTCACACCCAAGCTGATGATCCAGCAAATGAAAAAAAACAGGCTCCACCCTGGATGCCTGCTTCGAGGGACCTGTGAAAGATGGTAGCGGAAATTCCCTTTCTTGTAAAGCTGTTAATTCTCAGTGTTCTTCTCCTTTCTCCAGTTTACATTTCCATTTTGAGAACATCGGCTGGGAGGTATTTGTTCCTGCCAAAAACCTTTCCCACACAATCCTACCTATGCAGTTCATCACATCCTGATACTGAGACACTATAGGACACCACAGAGGAACTAGAGACATCTGCCTGTCTTCTCTGCTTCATATTGTCATAAATCTCCACGAGGTTCCTTTTGAAGTGGAATATCTAAAACTCGTCTCAGAACCTGAAGATGAAGAGGTCGTCTCTGATCCATATGCAGAAATGATACTGTTTCAGAGATCAATACATCTAGCTTAGATAATCCATTATTGAAGCTTTAAAAAAACCACTTTTGCATAAATGGTCGAAATAGGATGATTGTTTTCACTGCTGGTTGAACTGGCACGTTGCTGGTGCTCAAATAGCCGTGCTCAAAACTAAAACCCATTTTCAGGCTAGGATAAACCCTGTCAACAGCCAAATAACTAGTTATTGCAAAAGATGCATTAGGTTTTACACTTACTTTGCCTTAGCAGTTTTGTTGAAGGTTACCTTTAAGTAATGTATTACTTCTTTGAGTATTCCAGGTAAATAACAGAGCCATGGTCTTTTTTAGCAAAAAAGCACTGCGCGGTGTGATCTCCCAGCATGTTGAAATGGGCAAAAAAGCAAACGTGACCTTTGTTAGCAATGAGCAGCACTTGAAGAAGAGAAAAGTTACTACTTTTTGCCACATCCTTGAGGTGGTCATTGCTAGGTACTGTAACGATTTCTAGTCTCAACACTTTAGCAAAGATAAAAACAAATGGATCAGAAATAATGCCTCATGTGGAAAACCTCCCTCACAGTGTGTGCTTAAAGATCAACCTTGCTGCCTCCAAGATAGAGTTCACAGGAGAGTAAATCTCTACCTACATGGATAGGCATTAGAGATTCCTCAGAAGGCTACAAATCTCTTGGACTAAATAATGAGACAACTGAAAGAGGGAATAGAGTGTCAAATTTGCCATTCCTGCAACACTTGCAAGCAATATTCCTGTCATACAGAATAGCTCACCCAGAAATTAAATGCTAAATGAAGGATGCCATGGAATCCTATGCCCTGTATCATCTAAGATAAAGTAGGTGATCATAAGACTCTGATCATGTCTTAAAAATCTACTAGTGTAGTTAGGAATCACAGAATCATTAGGGATTGAAAGGGACCTTGAAAGATCATCTAGTCCAATTCCCCCTGTCACAACAGGATCATGTACTTCTAGAAGCTAAGTGTGAGGTCTTTTCAGGGTTGTGCTTTACCTGTTTTTTCCAGAAGACTAAATGACATAGCCTAAAATTAAAAAATAAGCTGTGATGGTATCAAGCAACAAGCCCCCGAAAGATCAGATTTTTTCTTGATTTTCTATTTTCCTTAACTCCAGCCAAAAACGTATACAACAAATAGATGGACTTTATTTTATGAAGAAGGCTGAACAGCTCCAGAGGTACATGGAAAGGAAGTCTGCACCTTCACAAGCAAACATTTAGCAAGGCAGATGCCGGCCACAGCTGAATTTATGCCAGGGCTCTCCAGGAATGTATTTTGTCAAGCTCTTTTAGTTTTGATGACCTATGTAGCTCTGTGACAGATGTAGTATTGCACCACATTTCTGAGGACTGGAATCTGGAGCCTCTTGAGTTTGTCTCTGAATATCAAGAATATCAGAATACTTCCTTGTCTAGTAGTTGTTGTTTCCTATGCCAACTTTGTGCTCTTCTGCTGCTATCATATAGCAGCATAAAGAACAGTAACAGACACAATACCAGCAATCCCCATAAAACTCGTGCTGCACATTTTCCAAGGTTATTTCAAATGACAGTTTAAATCTCTGGGACAAGATGATTTCATGAAGAAATTTCAGCAAACGAGGAGTTCCATTAGAGTATGACTAGGACACTTTCTACATCAGTGGTAGCAGAATTTGCATCTTCTGCACATCAACAAGTGCTAGGACTTGACGAAGACAACAGTATTTTTCAATCCCAAGTTTCATCTCCTAGTTACCAGTACTAAGGTCTTAAACTTGGATCTGTAAGCACATTTTCAGTTTATACGGGCAGGAAATGTAGTGTGATTATATGTATGTGCGATTACTGAAGAAGTCTAACGCAGCTTTTCACTTTGGGAAATGGCGACTTGATTTTGTTACCCTATCAGTGTGAGAAATCACTGTCCTCTCCCCCTGCCCCCTTGGATTTGTTGATCCAATCTGCATTTAGTCAGAATTTTCATCTCACTTTGCACAAATGCCTAACACATAACATTGATCTCACCAGCTTTTTAAATTTTCCAATTAGTCAGCAAAACATTGTTGTCAAAACTATCCTGGGGGGTTAATTCCCAGCAGAGATGATATGGTCGGTCTATTTCAAATCTTTTAAAAACTTAAGAGTTTTTAAAAATAAATTGCTAGGAAATCTTGGTTTAATTCTGCTTTGTTTTTTTTTTAGCTTTATGATCTTAGAAGAAAATAGAGTTTAGTTCAAACGAAATTGCTGTTACTCCCCAACATACTTGTGTAATGTTCCTTAGCTCCAATACAAGCAATAAATACAAGCGTCTAGCCCCAAACAAGACTGAAGGTTGGATATGCTGCCGACAAACTACCCGGCCTCTGCTTTTTCATTGTAGCCACCTGTCAACCTGTAAAACCTCAGTAACTCTTTGTTGCGTCGCAGCATCACCTTTTAGGACAGCCCTCTGCATTTTTTATCCAAAGAAAGACGCTGCTTTTGCCCAAGCCGGGTGATGCTGGGAAACACATTATCACATACAGAACGTTCATTAAAAATGGATTAGGTTAAGATCTCATCAAACATACCGATTCTGCTTAAAAATAAACAGCTTCTAGCACTGGAATTGTTAGAGGAATGGGCTATAGGCATTGACTTGTTTGATTTGCATACTTTATATAACATTATTGAGCTTGTGTGTGTAGAACTAGACTGTTTAGTTTACTCCAACAGAGGACTAATCATTGGTAAACATGTTAGAGTTTACTTGTCAATAAAATATGGAGACTTAATAAAAAGATACCCCAGGTGTGAAAAGTTAGAAGAACGCTGTTTTAAAATAAACTAATTAGAAAACAAAATTAAATGAAATGCTGCTTTGACTGTTATGCTCTAGATTTCTCTCCCCCAAACATTAGACGAAATTGCATTGTTTACAAAAATTTATTAATACAAACTTTACACACTTTATATAACAGTTATCAAAGTCCTAGTTATAGATATCATGTGTGTAATAATACTTTAAGTTCTTTTTATATTCATTTGCACACAAAATAAGTTCTCCAAGATTAACATCTACCTACTATGACTGTATCTCAAATCTTGCTCAGATTTTGGTAAGGCTGTTGGCGCTTCTGAAAAAAAGAATCATACAAAGGATAATAACCTAGGTGATCACTTCATAATGCTTGCGACTAGCCACTGAACTCTGATGGATAAGGTCATAAATAAAACGTTGAGAGCCCTATGATCATTATACCACAGCCGACACAAACACAGCAAACTCTGCCCATTGCCAGAGAACAGAAGTACGACTAAAACGCAAGCCGATGTGTTGCAGCATCGTAGGGCCACTGAATAGCCATCCGTGAACTCGTGGCGATTTACAAGGTGAAGAGAAGGCACGAAAGCTGCGCCCCGCGCCCCGCGTCCCTCCGCGCCGCAGCAAGCACGGGGCGTGCAGCACCAGCGGGACCGCCCGGGTGCCCGGGGAAGCGGGCGGCAGCGCCTGCCCGCTCTGCGGGATTCTGCCCGCTCTTCTCGCTCCTCTCCGGCGGCTCTTCCCAGCCGGAGAAAGAGGATTTCCCCCAGAGACTTTTTGTTGTTTGGTTTTTGTTTGGGGTTTTGGGGTTTTTTTTGGTGGGCTACTTTCCGCCGTCTTGAGCGCGGGGCTGGTTTTATGTCTTTGGAAAGACTCCTCTAAGGTTTGTGTGGTGAGCTGGAAGGAAGCAGATACCTACGTGTCTTCCTTCGACACCTGCCCAGACGGAGGGACGGGGACAGCCCCCCGGCGGAAGGTAAGATAGGAGTCCGTACATAGAGAGATGAGGTGAAAATGGTTTATCTCGTTAGAAACTGGACCACAGGTGAACACTACACATTCTTTTTTGACAAAAGTTTGTTTTATGAAATAAATTTTACTACGCAATAAGCCAGAATGTAGAAAAATACATTTTACCTCCAAACTCAATAAACAAGGAACAAAAACTTTAGTAGTAGTGCATAATTCTTTAGTGGTAGCTACAACAGGGGTTCCTAAACTTGTACAATAAGAGCTTGCATAAAACAGAACAAAGGAGGGAGAGAGCGTTCGCAATCTTTTTTGTGGGTTTTTTTTTTTTCCCCTTAGGAACATAACCTAAAAAGATGGCTCTGATGGGTTACACAGAGCTCGGGAAAGTGCGAAGAGAGGATGAGAGGCAGAAGGTTCTATACGTGAAAAAAAAAAAAA
>VZRI01012831.1:334177-354417 GCA_013397515.1 Upupa epops
GGGGAAAGGAGGGGGAGGGGGCAGAGGATCGTTATAAGAAAGAAAAGTAAAAAAGTTTGCCCAAGGGACTAGGAGGGAAATCCCTTCTCTGGGGACTTCGTCGCCGCCGGGATTATTTTCTCCCAGGTGACACGGGGGGCAGTGAGCGCCAGGCGCGGACCGCCGGAGGTCTCCGAACCTCCCAACTGCTGCGGCTGCGCTCGTCTCCGCGTTCGCCTGCCTCCGCGGCCGGACACCGGCCGGACACCGGCCCTTAATTGCCGAAAATTACCCTAAAAAATGCGGACTGCAAGAGCCATTGCTGCACATTTTAATTATTGGGATCATAAGCAGAGAGTTCAGGAAGCAGCAATAATAGAGTTCTCCTGTTTCCTATTTGAATGGGTTGGGTGTAGCACGCTTAGATGAGTTATTGGAGCCCAGATCGATTTCTGGAAAGCACCAATAACGAAAAACACGCCGTATCATTATATCGCTATTACGGTCGTTTAAGGCTTCAATTATTTCCGGAGATAAAGGAAATTCAACGAGAATGAGTTATCCCCGCAGAAATGGCCACCGACGCGATGCCGGGGCCGGGGTCCTGGACTCGGGGAGCAGCAGTCCCCGTTGTCACTCCGCACCGGGGCCTGTCTGAGCGGGAGGGGTCCCCAGAGAAGCCAGGGTGGAGGAGCCGAGTTAGGGGGTCCCCGCCAAGGGGCTTTCCCGCCATCGCGCGCTGCGGGGCGCGGCGCTCGCGGGCACGGGCAGTCCGNGCGGCCGGGGCTGCCCCGTCACCGAGGAAGGTTGAGGGGTGGGGGTCGCCCACCGTCTGTGCTGGATAACCCCTGTGTGCGGGTACCAACCCTCGGCCTGCGTAACAGGGAAGGAATCGTCCCTCTTCCCGCGGATGCCGGAATCTCGGGCGGCGCATCTTAAAGCTGCGGCTGCTTTCGCTTAAGAAAATGCACTCGCAGCTGCTTTTTATTCGCGCCGCCTCACCGATTATCTTTCCTCCGCGGTCCTAACGACCGTTAGGCATCAGCATGGGCGTCAGCATGGGCACAGATTCCAGTACAATCGGACTGAAGCCCCAGAGCCCACGAGCGGCCTGGTGCCACGCCGGTGGTAAGCCTCACGCAGGAGCAATGTCAGGACGACTGGAAAAGCGACTCCGCTTCAAAGCCCTCACTCGGGGCTGGTGAGTAACTCACGTGTGATTCATGCCAGCTAAAGTCTCGTAGCATCTCAGCCTACTTCACGTGTGTGTGTAACGTGAATATGCACATGACATGAGTGCAGTTTGGATTAAATAAGTAAAAGTTTAAATCTGGTCTCTGTGTACAAGTAAATTTCTAGCTGTCATTTCAAAGCTGAGAGAGATTTATGTTTTCAGTGCTTTCTTCTAAGAAAACTGCTGAGGCAGCGTCTGAAATTTCCTTCATCTTTCTCCTACCAGCCTAAATTAGATCTTTACATTTACCTGATGATGCTCTTTTAAATATCTATTTTCCTAACTAAGGCACTGTAATTCTACTGATACTTCTGTGGTACCTTACATCCTCTCAGCCTTGCTAAGCTGTCCACCAGGACTGTGTTCAAAAGTATACTACCATAGGTTTAAGTCAAAGGAACGTATTTAATCATACACCATTAGTATGTAACAGTTAACTCATCCGTGAAGTTGCTCAGGTGTATCTGTGGTCATCTGGTAACGGCTAGCAAGGGATTGCCTGCCAGAAGAACACAAGTTTTTAAAGGTCAAGCAGGGGAAGCTAGGAATTGTTGGACATTTCAGCACTTCCAACTGAGATATGGCACCCACAGCAGGACGAAAGCCCCACTTCTCTCTCTGAGGTTAGATCACAATCAACTAAGGGGCAGACAGAGATAAGTACTGCCTTCAGAGTTGTTTTTCTTTTATCAAACTATCCCCTCTTGTGCCTTCTCTAAGTAAATGCAGCAAAATACACAGGCAGAGTATGGAAAGCATTCACATCTCAGTGTTTCCTCATGTCTGTCACAGATTGTAGAAGCAAAGCTGTAGTCCAGCCGGGTTGTTCACCCAGGGAGGTTCTGGGCAAGAGGTACAAACTATGCAAAAAGTAGAGCGCAACAGCCAGGTACAGTACTGGGACTGCAGCTCTCTCAAGTGATGAAAGAGGAAGCGTTGCCTTTTGACCAGGACCCCTGCAATCTACTTCATAGGTCACTACCAAGCATTCACAAAGACTTTGTGAATCTTCCAGATAATTCTTTGCTGCCTTTTATCACCTTAGTTGTATTTCCAAGCAAACAGTTAAAAAACATTCTGAAGTACAGTCACTCTGAGAGAAAGGGCTTAGATAACCTTTTTTTTTTCTATTCTGAAGTGAGGAGTCAAGACTGTTCCCCAGGGCAGCAGTGTGGCAGCAGCAGGAGTGCAGTCATCCTCTTGTCTCTGTTTAGAGCTCACGATGAGAGACAAGGCCAGCAGGCTGCCAATGTCTTGTGGCATTGCTCACACAGTAGCTCAGTGCTTGGTTTTACTGGTGGACATTGTCCTCCTCATTTTCAGCAAATGAAGCCAGATGACTGTTACAACAGAGGCAAACCCTTCTAGATGAATGAAAGGCCGAAGAGTGGACAGAACTCCACAAGGAAGTATCACTATGCTATGCATTTTACATATAATTTATTTGGAGAATCCATAGATAACATTTACAGTCTCCCATCTTTTACCCAATTAGATTCATACTGTACAAAAGAAGAAAATAATTTCTCTGGTGCTTTCTGACAGCGGTTCTTTGATTAATCACTTGTATGTGAAAAGGAGAAAAGTAAATTATGAAAGGAAAAAACCAACAACAAAATCACCTTTGAAGATCTACTATTCCTAAGGCCTACTCTACACTAAAGCCAGCAACTTAGAGAATGCACTAAGAACTTTATTCTTTTATTCGGCTATTCAGGGCCGAATAAAAGCCTTCAGCACTGGCAGCAGGTTTAGGACTATTCCCGTTCTCATCTCCATTTGGTCCAGTGTTCAGGGTAAATCCTTAAGTAGATTGAATAAGGTACAACAATTTATATTACACAAGTAATGGCCACCAGTATCTTTGTGTTCCAGACTACTGTAGATGCAGCTGTAACCCAGTGTGAATGACAAGTACTGGACTTGTGAGCAAATATGACAGAGTTATGGGAGCACCTTTAGAAACAACAGGACTGCCATGTGCCTGCATCCAGAAACTAAAATCCGTCTGTAGTTCTGAAGATTTGCTAATGACATAGCTAAAGTTATTCATAGTCTAGATTTACCAGAAATAGTTGGAACAAATTAATAATGAATTAGCCCATTTCTTATCATTGCAGGAGCAAGAAGGAATAAATAGAATCATCCATATTTTCTTATTACAAAACAGTGTGCAGCCTATTACCAAGCATTAATTTGCTGTTGCCTGCGCTGAAAAGCTGTTGAATGGACCCTGGCTCCTGACAGCGCAGCTTAATTCAATCTGATGGGACCAAGGTTGTGCAGAAGCAGGCCAGGGCAGGGAGGTGAGGACTGCCCCAACAGGGGTGAATCCCACCTGCCAGAGCCAGGTGCTGCTCAATACTTTCAATTAACCATGCTAAAAACAACAGAGATGGACCATGCAGAGCCCAATAACTATCAATCAGAACTGCATATTGTGATGAGAGAAAAACAAAATCTGTCTCATTAAGGAAGGCATTTGGCTGGGCAGAGAAGCTGGTACTCGGTGGCTTCTGCTCCCTGTGTTGCAGTATCTGCCTTGTGAGGCTGTAGTCCATGGTGTCTGTCCACAGCCAAAATTGCCTTGAGCTTTGCTCCCCATTTTGTGCATAGTGAACATCAGGGAGAGCTCCCGCATCCCTTCGCGGCACTCAGGGGACCCTACTCAGCCAGATGCATAGTTTCAAGAAGAGAGACTATGAGATGAAACCATGGAGCTGGGTTTGAAGGCCTGAAGCACCAGGACATGTGCACGGCAGCTGTCCCCAGTAAGGCTGAGCGTTGCATTTTCCTGCCAGCAGACTGCACCGACAGTCACTTCTCTAGGTTTGTGAGAGCAGAAGCTGCTTTAGCAACCCATTGCCTTTAACTGCCAGTTTCTGGGCTTCACAGGCTCTGGAACAGGCTATAATCAACTATGTCTAAATTATTGTCCATCTGCAGACATCATCCATTGGAGGATGTTTAAGGGCCAAAGTGTGAATTAACAAAGCAACATCATGCAGATGTTTTGAAACATTTTTTATTAACTTAATTTCAAGAAAGTATTTGGGTCTACTTAGCCTAGAGGGAATTGGGTGATTCTTAGTTTTGGTATTTAAAGATAGCAAAAAGAAATTCTTGCGTGCGGCCTTATGGCCCTATCCATCCCTATCCTCTAATAAAATGTATTTCCGCAACAACTGAGGCGATTCATCACTTAAACATGATCGGATTACAATCTCCATTACTTGAAAATCTTTAAAGTCAGGCTTGCTGTCTTTCTAATGGATCCCAAGTTACCGAGCCATTATTTGTCCTGCTTTATGCAAAGGTCATCCTGGATGTTTATAATGGCCTCTTCTAACATGGAAAATCTGTTTGTGACTCTTGTAATGCTGCAGAAACAGAACTGCACTAGATTTACTGGAATTTCTCATTACAAATGGAGATTGTCTGTAGAAACTCTTGCAGATTTCGTAAGTCCAAGTACATGTCTATTGAACTCATTACGTAAATATTGCTGTCTTTGACCCTTCGTGAATTTCACAGTAGTTTACAGAACTCAACACAACCAGAGGTTGCTAAGACATTGTAAGATTGAACCTTCTCTTTTGACACCTTCTATGCTGAATCTCCAGAGGTAACTATATTTGTCAACAGTAACAACGACATGATAAACCATAATACTCTGTAGATGTAGTTACAGTTCTGAAACTTTAGTATGAGATTTCTCACTGTAGCAGAATTTCCTTTCTTGGGTATTTCTTGATACGCAGTGCATATGGGGTTTAAAAAAAAATTAGTTAATTACATATAATTTGTGTGATTTGACAGAAAACCAAGGGTTTTTTCTATGTCTGAGCAACACTTGAAATTGCTCTAAAAAGTATATTTTGGATTTTTTTAACTACGTGTTTTAGATAAAGAGGTTATCTTCTCAGACTTATAAGGGTGAAAAGTTACTTTGAGATATAATAGGCCACAAGTATGATAGGAATTACGTTATCTTGTTGTCTAATGATAACCATTAAAGGTTGTCTGGTGTTTTGGTTTTGTTTTTAAACTTTTTTTTATTATAAGTACTCTACAGAGACATATATATTTCACTTTTACCTATCCAGGGAAGAAAGTAAAATTTTAGTCACATTTAAAAGAAAGCCATTGTCAACAATATTATTTATTCAAAACTGTCTTCTATGAAAAGTAACGCAATTTGACATATACCTCATAACCTCAGACCATCAGATCATGCATAAAAGCTCTGTCCTAAGCCAGAGATGGCTTCTTCATGTTTCTTTTCATCAGTTCCTAATTCATCAGACTATTTTAATGTAATTATCTCAGAGTTTGAACTACAAGAGTCATTTTAGTTGAAGATATTTCTGTCCCACCCTCCAAACACAGTAGTTTGTTGGGTGATAGTTTTCAGCATGCTGAAATCAGCATCATTTAAATGACAAAGAAAACTGTGCTTCCAAAGAAGAAAAAGAGCAGTGAATGGCATGAAACACTAGTGAATTCCTATCGTTGTCATTACTTTGAATGTGAGGAATAACCTTGAACTAAACTAAAAATAATTAAAACCACATTACTCATCCTCAGAGAGTAAGGTAATCAGAGGAGGATTTGCAACTGAGCAAAAGCTGCCCTTCAGAAGAAATCTTTCCCCATCTTCCATCACTGAACAATAGTGAACAATACTACTAGTCATTGCACTCAGTAGACTTGATGTCTTTCCTTGATTTTCCTGAGGCAATAAGGTAGGCTGAATCATGAGTTTTCCTCATATTTTCTTAAAGAACAATAGAACGGCCTGCTGTTCTGCAATACCGCACCAGGTTTGTCAGAACTGTAACCGGAATATATTAGAGAGATGAAAAAAGTTCCCCAGCATTGATGGACAGATTAAAAGAATAAACTTGCTATTAGGATGTGAAGTGTAGTGTTCCATGATTCATCATATTTTCAAAGTCTACATTTGCTTTGACTAGTTAAACATGTGGTAAATAATTGCTCTGGACCATTCCTACCCATTTCTGTAGATACTAGAGGGTGGGAGACTAACCATCCCAGAATGTATGATTTATGGTTATAAAATTGAGGAATGGTTATCTAAGAACAGTGCAACAAAACATCAAATCCTTGTGGTATTCTGTGCCGTGCTACATTAGTCCTAAGCCTAAATGGGCCTGCAACAAAAGGGAAGCTCATCTGGAAGAAGAAAATAGCTTCTCTGCTCCAGTTAGGTGATATAAAACTGAAAGGTCACAGAGATATTAAACTAATTTTTTTTTAGAAGAAATAGAGAAAAGGTAATGGGGTTGTGGGTTTCTCTTTTCAGATGTTCTGTGGAAGGAGCAAAGTGGAGTGGGTACAACTTCTTAATTCCACAGAGATCTGCGGGCAAAGCACTTACAGTTGCTTTAAATCGCAGCTACTGATTTTTTTTTTAACTTAGCACTCCATACCTGCAATTCCCAGTGAACTATTTCACGTCATTAATATCCTTACATTGCCTGGAGTCCTGTTTAGAAATCCAGCTAATTTTAAATACATAAATACGATGAATGGTAATGTTGAACGCTTACTTTCCTCAGGACTGAGCTGTTAATAGTGCCATCATAGTACTACCTGAAGGCACTGTTTCACCTTCAGGTTGTTTTCCATGTGAAATATTAAGGCCGGTGTGATCTGAAAAACTTTTAGAGCTTTGCACTATTCTGCCAAGAGGACCAGCAGAAGTTGTACCACTGATGCAAACTCCTAAATATCATTTGTGCACAGCACCTGAAAGTATAAGTAAAACCCTGGCTGTGAAGAGAACATTAAAGTTCATATACATATATTTCAAAGAAACCCTCTCTTTAATAAGCCAGCCCCAGATTTTCTTTCTCTTTGTATCACACCCTCATCACCCAGTAGTAAAAGATGCATCCGTCCTACTCCATTCCATCCTGTCCTGTACACTCTAGCCAGCCATAACCTGCTAAGTGCCACAGATGCCTCATATACAACAGAGATACCACAAATATACCAAGGAGAGGGTTATCTGTGCAAAACGAATTCAATTTTATTCCCACCATATTGCCACCAAGTTGTCAGTGCAGAAGAGGTTTCAGCCTCCTCAGTTATTTTCTCAATTTGGTGGCTATTGTATATCTTACAGATACGGCTGAGAGCAGTGATGTTAGAAGAGCTGAACTGGGAACATCTGCTGATCGTTTGAGCTCTCATGTCTCAGCTAAGACCTACTGTAGCGACATCAGCACTATGTTTGTACCAGCAGACACTGGGCATCTGGCTAACTGAACCAAGAATGTGATCTTTTATTGTGCTTACAAAGTGTCTTCAGGCACCATTGACCCTACTGGACAGAAAGTGGTGTGCATCTAAGTGACAAGAAGAGGGGAGGATTTATGGGGTTTATGCAAGAGTAGACATATACCCAGATTGGTATTTATTTACCTGGAAAAAAGCAGCCTCGAGGACATAGCAGCTCTGGCTTGTGCACATAGCAGTCCTTAGAGTTTCAATAAACAGCTCTGCAGCCTGGGAAACATAAGCGGACAGTGGGCGTAAGTGCCCAGGTGTTACTTGATAGCAGGTATTTTGCAGAGGCAGTGCGAAGCCATCGTGCCACCGTGTGGCTGATGTGTTACAGCGGGCACAGGGAAGAAGCCTCCCCTCCTGCTCTAGAATAAAAGCAAGCCATGGGGACATTAAGGTGAGTGTGAGCCCTCACCCCCAGTGTCTCCTTCAGGTGCATTGCAGGGCCTGAGTCATCCTGAGGAGCACTTGGAAGAAGTAAATGGGTCTCCAGGGTGAGCTGTAGCAGGCGCAAGTGCTGATCCCGCGGGCTCTGCCCACGAGCCACGTGGAGAATTGCCTCCCGGTTTGGGTACGTAATGTTCTAAGTGAGCTCCATGACTGGCCGTGGTGAGAAAAACATTTTCTTGTTCTCTCCCAGTGCACTATAAAAACCCACTAAAAGGAGCTTTTCACACCACAAAACCTTTTAAAAGGATTCTGTCAACACAAAAACAACAATGACAGTGTTGCATTTAAAAGTACTTGAGTCTTCAAACTTTGAAAGTCACTAATAACAAAAAATAAATCTGCCTTTTCAATTTTAAAAACAAATTTGTAAATATATTCTTCACAAAATGGATATTCAAATACCTGGGTCTTCCTCTTGGTAATAATGTAAAAGTGACCAGAATGTTAGGATGCGGACAAGTCTTATTAGCATGTGCTGCCCATGGCTCAGGTCATATTTGCAAGTGGTCAACTCTGCTATATTTTCTTCTTTACCTTTCATCCGCATGTATGAGCATCCTGATGACAGGATGAACAAAGCAGATTTTTCTAAAACAGAAATAGTGATTTGATGATACTAAGAGGCAAGTTGTCATACAGAGAGCAGCATGTCCATCTCTTATAATCCAAGGACAGGGCTACCATTGCTGTCTCTGGAAAAATATATGTATGGGCCCCATTTTCACACCGTTCACGTCCTAGCAATTAAGAGAAGTCATTTTTCTAAAAAGGTGTGGACACTCAAAGTTATGAAACTTACCCACTGTGTTTCATTCTGATGGCATCATTACAATAAATTTCTAGAAATGTTTCCGACAGAGCAATTTCAGCACAGAAATTTGCAAGTCAGAACATCCAATTAGTAGAAATGACAAGTCTTCCGCATTTTGAAGGTTGCTTACAGCTCTGACCACTGCAACATGCAGTTAAGAATAGAAAAAGATCCTAGTGATGGTGCTACTGAGAAGGAACTGTGTGCTAGAGTCAATTTTTGTACCAAGACAAACTAGTGTTACAGTAGGAAGAACCTGATGGTTTGGAATAGTACCAATCACTAGCTTATTTTATGTTTGAAAAGTTTTTCATTTGTTCATTGAATAGAAAGCATTAAATATGTCAATAGCTGAAAATTAATCACCCTGCATCAAAATACCCTGCTGTAGAATAATAACCAGCTGTTTCTTTGCAGAGAGTTCTTAACCTCTAACAGGAAGGCAATTCACGGTTTGCATAAATACCTTGGCAAGCCGAGAGTAGCCTACCTGGTTGGACAACTAGAAAAAGTGACATTTCTGACGTTTAGAACCCTGACACCAGTCAGTAACATTTACTTTGCAACGTAGTGCAGTAATGGTCCCAAAAGAGCATTAATGCTTTGACCTTCTATCACAAACTCCAAGAAAATCACTGGAGAATATTGTTTATAGAAAACACAAAATGCCTAATAAAAAAATCAGCTATGGCGTCTTTATTCAGGGTTTGGGGGTCTCTGGCAGGACTGAGTGTCAGGTGGTAAAGAAAGAGCAGAGCTCAAGAGTATGGCTGTGAACGGGCTACAAAGAGACGATGAGGTCCATCAACAGCGTTTGGTCCTGACCATGTCTGTGCACAAGACGTAGATGGTGGTTGCTTGTACAGGAAGCTAGGCTCAGGGTAGAGGGGGAGGGCCATTGGTTGTTACCCTGATTTTGGCTGAGACAGAGTTAATTTTCTTCCCAGTAGCTGGTGTAGTGCTGTGTTTTGCATTTGTTTGGAGAATGTTGGTAACTCACTGATGGTTTAGTTGTGCTAAGTAGTGCTTAATCCTCTTAAGGTTTCTCCGGTTTCATGTGCTTTGACAGCAAGCTGGTGCACAAGAATGTAGGAGAAAGCATGGACAGGGCAGCTGACCCATGGTAGCCAAAGTAATATTCCCTATAGGGAATTGATTTGAATTCCAAGCGCATCCGAAGGGATGTCACATTCAGTATGTGTGAGTTAGCTGGGAGTCAGGCATTGGTCAGCAGGTTACGAGCGCTTAAATTGTATTGAACTTTTCTTTTCTTGGGGTTATTTCCCCTCTTGCTTTGTTATATTAATTTTCATTACAATGATGTTACTGGTTTCATTCTCATATTTTATTTTAAATATTAAAATGTTCTTATGTCAACCCACAAGTTTTACTTTTTTCAATTCTGCCCATCCCACTGGGACACATAAGATGTAAGAAAGAAGCTGCACAGTGTTTAGTTGCTGGCTGGGATGAAACCACGATAGTCTGTTTTGGCTTCCGATGTAGGGTGCAAAGGGTAGAGATAACAAGAGATCCAATCAGAGTGCATTAAAACAAATTTGTTGTATTGACTGAATAGACACTGGCCACAACGTTGATGTATTTGTCCTCAAAGTTGGTATGATTGTTTTTAAAAGTCGCATTATGTGTTGCAGTATACGCTCCCTGTTGTGTTGTTCAGTGGGAGCTGAGCCAGAGTTTCCAGTTAGCTGTCCTATGGTTGTTCACCAGATAATAATAGGATAAAACTTCTGGTCGTTAAACTAACTCGGTATTTGCACACAGCATTGCTGTCACCTCCGTACTTCAGAAGTCGTAACTGAAACTTAGCAATTACTCGTTTCACCTTTATCCCTGAGAGAGCCAACCTGTGGAAGGGACATCTCCGTGCTTGGGGTGCCATCTCCTGGAGACTATTAATAATTACTCTTAATCTTTTCTCAGGGAGCTAACCTGTGGAGGGGGACATCTTCCCGTATTTTCCTCTTCTCCACCAGGCCAACTCCAATCACATTTGAAATTTTTTAACATACCTGAGATGTTGAAACCAGCACAATACTATTGCTAGCAACCCTGGTGTGGTTTAGGCCTTGGTTTTGCTTTAACAGCTATTTCAGAACGCCACCTAAAGATCAGTCCCCATATTAGACATTGATGGTTACTCAGACCCTGATGACAGCTTCTGCAGCTACTCAAATCTCAGCAATAGGCACTGCAGCTAGTAAAACCCCAACAGTGAGTGATGCAGCTGGTGCCATCATAATTTTCTTCACGACTTTTAGTCATGGCATTATGGGTGTAAACAGAGAGGGAACAAATTGCTTTTCCTCTTCTATACAGAAGAAATGTAAAAAGTTGTTTGCGTAGTGAGAACCTGAGCCATCATGAGAACCTAACCCTTATCTCAGAGTGAGCTATGAGACATGCAAAAAGATTTCAGCCATTGTCCAGGTGAGCACACTGTTACCTGGCTGTTCCAGTGCTGAGATAACAGGACCATTAGCTCGAGATGAGAAGGTACAGAAGCTGTCACTTTCGATCCTTGTCTAGGGAAGGGACATTGATAGGGTGGCTGGAAAACAGGCCTCATCTGCTGGAGCCAACTTCTGTCAGGTGCACAGGACAGGTACCCTTTCAAAGAAGATGTTACATGCCAACAGAACAAGTGGATATCCAAGGAGAGAGGTGTCCACTATTGAAGGAAATTAGCAGAAAATTGTTACAACCCAGTTACCCAGATCCAGATGGAGTAAAATATACATGACCCATGGCATATTGCTCCCGTGCAGTCACAGTGCAACAGTGGAAGGAGCTAGTGGTTAGGGACAAGACAATCATCAGTTGATACCAGATGCCATAGCTAAGGTACCTTTGAAAGACTAAGACTGGTGCACTGCTCCAAAAGGAATTCAAGTACGGGGCACCGGCAGTTGTCAGCTCTGGATATGCTTGCAGTGACACAGAAAGCACTATTATGTTGTGTGTCTGTGTTTTATTTGGTCACAGACAGCTCTAAGCTCCAGGAGAAAGCTTGCAGCCCCCACAAGCTACTCGTGGTTGCAGCACACCCCGAGCTGAACTGCTTCTCCTTCCTTGATCAGTATGATGTCCTATTTAAACAAGCCTTGCTAGTACAGAACCAGAATTGTGACTGCAAAACCATTTCATTTAAATGTTAGATGAGTTAAAAGAAGCTATATTTTCCTGCATAGACTCTGAAAAAAAAACCCCTAGGCATTATCTCTGTCAAATATCAAATGAGATTCAGTATGTGAACCCATCTTTGTTGGAACTGTCTTTAAACGACTCATTCTCTCCTAAAAGTCCTGAAAAAGCACTTGCTGCTTGTCAGACAGAATGAAGCACCTGCGTTCTAAGAATTCTTGGAAGGTGGGGGCACGTTGGGGGTGTTGAAGGGTGGGAGAGGCTTTGTGGGGAGTAGGATGGAATTTGAAGGGGTCTCGGAGGNTTTGTGGGGATTTGAAGACATGGTGGAGGGACGAGGACTTTGCGCGGACGGACGATGGATGTTACAGAGGGCAAGCTTGGATGACTCGAGGGCGACGTCTATTGCGATCGCGCACCGTGCACTGCCGGGCTGCGTGTGAATGTGACTGGGGCCGGAGCTGTCCTACCCAGGCTCGCTGCAGGGCTTCCTCTGCTTCCGAAGCGCAGTTCTAAGCCCCGCTACCCCGGCCGCTCCACGTTTCGCTGCAGCCGGACTCAGCTTCCCAGCCATCAGCAGCCAGCCCAGCCCAGCCCCGGCACCTGGCGACGCTTCCGGGCGACGCCTTCCCACGCGCCAGTTCGTTCGGCTTCAAAAAGCGGTGCGTGCCGGTGCTGCTCAGCTCCGCGCTTCGCCCCGTTCGGCTCGTGGATGCTCGCAGCCGGCTCCCCCATCTTCTGCTGCCCCCCACCCCGGGGAACGGGGTAGCTAGGGGCGGAGTCTCGGCCGGGCGGAGGGGCCCGGGACGCTGCGAGGACAGACAAGCAGGCGATGGCGCTGGCCCGCTGCCGGGGAAGGAGGCGCGAGGCCCGATGCGGGCGGCGGGAGCAGCAGCAGCAGCTTGCTTCTGCCGGTGGGGCTCCGCTGTGGCCCAGGCGCCCGGCGTGGAGCTGCGGGGTTGCAGCGAGGGCGGTCGCAGCCCGCGGGCTCTGCCTGGGGTGCCGTTGGGGCTGCCCGGAGCAGAAGCTTTTCTTCCTCTCGTCGTTTTCCAAGCGCGCAGCTGCCGAGAGGAAGGTTACGCGGCCGGTCCCCGCGTCGGCAGTGGCTCAGGGTACCGGGTAGGACTCGTGGCAGCCGTTTTGGTTGGTCCTGGCGTGGCCAGAACTCTCGGCAGGTTTTACGCGGCTGAAGTAGGTGGGGAAGCGTTTCTGTCGCGGTTGCTCTCAGCTCGGGTCTCGCACAAGCGCTGTCATTCGTAAGGAAGCCAAACTGCAGGCGTCTCGGTTTCGGCAGTGCCCTGTGAGCGGAAACCTCCGGGTCGGGATGTTGTTTGCTTCTCTGCTCTGGAAAATGCAGAAACCGTTGCAAATAGAGGGCCTGGTTGGTTTACGTCTCCCAAGTTTTCACCGTTTTTTGGGGCGTAGGGGGTGGCGGTAGAATCCTCCTGTAGGCTTTGGTAAGGCGAGCAGATCCTCCTGAAAGAGAACTAGTCAGATAATCAGAGGGCTGGAGCGCCTCCTCTATGAGGATAGGCCGAGTTAAGTTCGGGTCGTTCAGCCTGGAGAAGAGGAGGTTTCCAGGTGACCTTCCAGCAGCTTTCCCATATCTGAAGGGCACCTACAAGAGAGTTGGGGTAGGCTTTTCACACACACACGTAGTAAGAGGAGAAGGAGAAACTATTACAGCCTTGGAGAGGGAGATTTAGGTTGGATATTAAGAAACAAATTCTTATCTGTGAGGGTAGTCAAATGCCAGAACAGGCTGTCTAAGGATGTTGTGACTGCCCCATTCCTGGAAGTATTCAAGGCCCTGAGTAACCTGGTCAAGTGGTGTCCCTGCCTATGCAGGGGGTATGAACTAGATGATCTTTTAAGGTCCCTTCCAACCCTAGCAATTGTATGATTCTGTGTCTGAATGTCTTTGCAGAGACCTGGGAAATGGAGTATATAACACAGTACTGCTTAAAGCATTTCTTGTGCAGTAGGGTTCTTTGTGTTCACGTAAGTTGTTCATAGCAGTGCGAGTGTTCCTTAGTGAACTAGCATTGGCTTAGCTCTGTATAGAAAGGAGAGGAACTTCAAAAAAGTGCCTCGAAGCAATGTCTCTTTTTTTCTTAGATGTGTTTGTGGGGCCTTAGATTTCTATTGCCATGCTGGCAGAGCTTCCCAATCTCTATCCCCCCATAGCTGACAAAGTTTCCCATGGTTGCCAGTGGGATGGAAAGTTATTTCTGGGCTTATAGTGATGTGTTTCTTCCTTATTTAAAGGATTGTCAGTGTCTCCAGAATTATGGTAGGTTAAAGACTCAAGAGTTGCTTAAAATTTGCATTTAAAAGTTAACGCATCAAGCAGTCATCAACCTGTTGCAGGTTTTTTCAATCACTATATCCTGGTATTCATCTGTTTCATTTTCACCCCACAATTTTTCTGGTGCATTCCCTGGAGTTCCTTTCCATCCTGTGCCTGTATGTGTGGCTCTGTGTCCCTACCTTCCTTCCTGTAAATCGTGTCACTTACAAACCAGCTGGGCATTGTTTGAGCTGTCGCTGCCACATAACTGTAGCACACATTTTATTATATGTGTTTGAGCAGTTGTTTGTTTAAAAAGAGAAAATTGAATGTTATATTGACAGAGGACTCTGAAGTTTTTTTATCTCAGTGTTGCTTTTGGTGCTGCATTTTCCTGGCCATTCAGTAGCATAGAATCATTAGGGATTGGAAGGGACATCAGAAGATGGTCTAGTCCAATCCCCCTGCCACAGCAGGATCACCTAGACCGAGTCACACAGGATCACATTCAGGTGGGTCTGGAACATCTCCAGAGAAGGAGACTCCACACCCCCCCTGGGCACCCTGGTCCAGTGCTTTGTTACCCTCCCTGGGAAGAAGTTCCTGCTGATATTTATATCTCTCTTGGGAAATGCAGCTGGCCAGATGTCTCTAAGTATGCCACTAATGGTGGGGGAGAAAACCCCAGACTCTGTGAAAGATACCTTTAAATGATCTATTTCCAACATTCACAGCAACGCAAGTTGGATCATTTAAACCAGAAAAAAATCAGTTTTAGAGCACAAATATTTTTGTTGGATGTATAGGAACTTACACAGGCCTTTTTAGTATGAATTCCTGACATTTGTTCTTTATTTCTTATTTTGCTTTTCAAAATTTTATCCTTCACTTTCAGCTTCATTGACCAAGCAAGATGTGCAACAACAGCAGCAGCAGAAGGGCAAGAGCAGATTCTGAATGCAGCACCACCTCATTTACTGATCTCTCGGAGTGCTCTCCCCATGGCAGTGCCATAAGGAAGGAACGAGGTGTTTTCCAACAGCAGCCTGTTTTACCTTTTTGATTCTTTTACTTATTTGGGGATTTTTTTTCCTTTTCCTCTTGATGAGGGGTTCAATAAACTCTTGTCTTTCTAACAAAGTTGCTTCATTGCCTGTTGAACTCTCAGGGAGAGCTGGTTGTTGTGCCTGAATTACTGGCACCAACCCAAACCAGTTTAAATCCTCTTGCTAAACCGTTACAGATACTAAAGTAAGGAGCTGCTGGTTGTGGCAATTCCCATTGTTATGTGTCTTATTGTGGGAGTGAATAAAACAAGGGTGACAATGATACCACTTGAAGCATCCCAGTGTCACTGGAGGGGCAGTGACGCAATGTGTGTAACCATGCGTTTCATGTCAAGTTTCAGTGGATAGATAAACTAAATTGAAGTTGTATGTCACCAGGTAACTTAAGTCTGAACAGATATCGCTGTAAGTAGATATCCAAGTCTAGAGGACCCTAAGAAAAGGCCTTGGTGTAAAAGAAGGTAGGTAAAGAGATAGCTTGTCTGAACAGATAGTGTGTGTAATGGATGTTAACAGGTAAGTAGCTGCAGGTGTCAATGAAGTGCAAACTATGTAATATTATGTAGTGAGTCTGAATATCTAATGCCTATGCACTAAGTCCAAGTTAGTATTAAAGCATAAATATTTATGTATATTCAGACTTACACACATTATCTGTTTACACTTAATGAGTATGTAAAATACATATACGCACGTGTCATCCCTACATGGGTACAGGTATTTGTGTAAATAGATACACAAGTCTGAGGAGGTTTTTCAAGCATAAAGAAACTTTAATAATGCTTCTCCAGAGTTGTTGATTATTTGGTGTGGCTTCTCTTTTGCAGGTTATCCCAGGTGAGTTGTTTTCTGCAGATTAACCTGGGCAGACCTCCAGTGCAAGTCAGCCCTGTGTGTGTAACCCTGTGCATATTTCTATCTGCACGTGCCACTGTGTCAAAGCAAGGTAATGGCTTGATTTCTGCCAGGGCTGTCTTTCAGCTCTTGTGAGCTGGAAATGTCTCACAGGCCCAGAGCCATTTAGAGGCTCGTCCACAGAGGAAGGGCGTATTGAAGGGATCACTCTAAGAAGGTGAGTTAGGTAATGAGATGTTGGTGGAAGGGCCCATTCAGCCTACCGCATAGTACTGCTTATTGCCGTCAGCAACGAGAGTGCGGAGCTGCGCTCCTGTACAGATTGAAGATGGAAGCCCCGGAGCGTTATGACCACCTATTGAGGACATCTACTGCCTTCCTGCATCTTGGCTTTCCCTGCTTCCTACCTGATGCCTTTGTAGGCTGGAGGGAGGGCAGGAGAGTCAGTAACAGATTGTGCAGCATCTCTTCCGTAAGTAACCTTCCCTGCACAGGAGGCCTTGTGTGGGGTTAGGGGAGCTAAATCAGCCCAAGGTAATGCTGGAACCATGGGGATGGTTCTGGGTGCAGAGGTCACTGCCAGAGCTGTGCTGGGAGAGGCAGAGCAAGGTGAGCCCTGTTGCCCTGTCAGTAGTCACTGGCTTGGGCTTTTCTAGATAGGGCTGAGAGCCCAGTTGATGCTTGCCCAGCTGCAGGCTCGGGGCAGCTGAATTAATGGGACGCTGCAACAAAAGCCACCCAACAGCCACGCACACGTGGTAGTGACGCGCGTTTCTGTCGTGTTGGTTCCCTTCTGTGGCCAAATCTTGGTACCGCACCTGGGCAGCAGCACAGGCCATGGCAACTGCACAGGCATCTGTGGTGCCTGCCTGTGGGCAAAATCACGATACTGCAACTTCAATCTATTCGAGCTGAATTGGTTGATCAATTTAGAGCAGTTTGCCCCTTCCCACAACTTTAACAGTGTCAGAAGGGAATGGACGTGTCCCAAGTCCTTCCCATTAGTCCCAAGCACCCTCCCATTACCTCCCAGTAACCCTAAACCTCCTCCCAGTTTCTCCCATCAACCTTGTACCTCTTTAACAGTCCCTCTCAGTAACCCCAGACTCTCTTCCAGTAATCCTAAAGCCCTCCCCAATAACCCCAACCCCCCTCCCAGTTTTTCCGAGTAACTCTCAACCTCTTCCCAGCCCCTCCCAATAAAGACAAACTTTTCCAGTCTCTCCCAGTAACCCTAAACCCCTTCCTAGTCCCTCCGATTAACCCTGGCCCGCAGCCACACGCGCAGTAGCAACGCCTGTTTCTTTGCTCTGTGCTGCCCTCCTGTGGCCACATTTTGGTGCCACCCCCGGCAGCAACACTGGCGTCTGCCTCAGTGATCTAAGGACTGCCTGTCGTGGCGATGCAGCAGCGCCCAGGTGCTGCAGGCAGTGTCTCTGGAGAAAGAGACACATCCCCCCCCCAACCCAGACAGACATATTGGGCACCTCACCAACTCGCCAGGGCTCTCAGTGAGCCTCCCCCAGTCTCATTCAGCTGCTCCCAGCTCGAGCACTCACCTTGAAGCCCATCCTGCAGCCACAGGCTGCCCCCAAGCCTTGTGCTGATGACACCAGCTGGCCCCCTTATGGACACGGGCGGGGATGATGGGGGTACCATGCCCCTTATCATACAGTAGCCCCTGGTGATGCCACTGCAGAAGCAGAGACTCTAGCCAGTGGCAATCTGCAATATGGCTGTGTAGCATATGAACAAGTCATAAGACCTGTGAGACATACATGTTTTCTTAGGTGGACAACATTTGTGCAGCATGAGCTATGGAAGAGGAAGGGTGAAGACAGAAAGCAAAAATTGTCTGACCTGCCAATTTCTACTGACAGTTCCTACAGCAGAGAGTTGCTGAGCGTCCTGAACCCTCTCAGCCATGTTGCGTCTCTTGTGGGTCTGGGTCCTGGTCTTGGTCCCGGTCCCTCCCTGCTCTTCTCCTCATTGAAAGGCAAGTTCTTATAACCTAATGCAATATGTTGGGGTTGTACTGACTGGAGGTTCTTCAGGTAGATGTTGAAATGGACAACTGAGGGATGCTTAATCTTCCCTAAACAGAAGAATAAATGGTTGGCCTGGTAGGAGACCCAGGCAATTAGTGGTCAAAGAAGATGCTAATTAAGAGGCTGTCAGCTTAAAAAGACAACTGCAGATCTGTGTGTTCCTTAAGGGATCTATCCTTATTATACCCTCGTTATAATACTAAATATCACACCCGCTGATCCTGGGTGAATCTGTCCCCACCTGAGCATGTTTAGTAAAAAGAAGGTATACTGTTAATACAAAGTGAGATGTTATTTGTGCAATTAGCTTTAGGCCTGAAGTTCTAATCACTGTATGAACTGGTAAATAATGAATGTATTCACTGTGGTAATTTGTATCATAAAAATGAATGCTTTCACAGCTGGGGGACATAGCTTTGTAGGTGACAAACGGGGCCAAAGAACCCAGATTTTGGGACTACACTGTGAGCACCTGTTTTCCATGCTGCTGCCATTTTGGAGTTTGGTGGGGTTTTTTTGCTTTTTGGTATCTTTCCTGTCTTCTCTTGTTTTCTTCTCCCTCTGCCATTCATATTTGTCACATCTTCTCTCTCTGTCCTGCAGCCCATTGCTTTTCTATTTTTTGTCACATTCTGCATCCTCACTGTCACCACACAGTTTCTGTGGCCCTGGTATTCTTTTCCCTTCTGCACCTGTACATGCTGCTCTGTGTCCCTGCCACCTTATTATTTTTAGTATCTCCATTTCTCTATGTTCATCATTCTGCTTCCTTTCTTAGATCTCCCCCCCCCGCTCTGCCCATCACTATTCTTTGTTATTCTCTATCTTTCTCAGCCTGGTTCCTTCCTCCTCTCACACTGGTCACCAGCTCTTCCCTATTGGTGAGAAGAAGGTCCAGCACAGCCCCTTTTCTTGTTGGTTCCTCCACCATTTGAAAGATGAAGTTCTCATCTCTGCAATCCAAGAGCAGTCTGGATTGCTGGCCCCTTGCTGTGTTGTCCCTCCAGGAGATGTCAGGGTGATTGAAATCCCCCATGATGACCAGGGCCTGTGATCTGGAAGGTGCTACTATTTGCCTGTGAAGGGCCTCATCTGCTTGGTTCTGCTGGTCAGGTGGCCTGTAGCAGAATCCTACAGTAACATCACTCTCCCCTGTCTTCCCTTTAATTTTGAACCATACACTCTCAACCAGCTCATCATCCTTCCCCAGGTGGAGCTCTACTGATTCCAGCTGGTGACTATATAGAGGACAACTCCTTTTCTCCTTCCCTGCCTGTCCTTCCTAAAGAGCTTGAACCCATCTATCCCTACATTCCAGTCATGGGAATCGTCCCACCAAGTTTCAGTCATAGCCACTGCGGCATGGCCTCCCAGCAGCACAGTGGCCCTTAATTCATCCTGGTTGTTGCCCGAGCTTTGTGCATTTGCACAGAGGCCCTTCAGCTGGGCTGGCCCACCCCCCTCCTTTGGTGCAAAACCAGGGGGTCGGTCTGAGCTGGGCTTCCAAGGTTTGGACTCGGACTCAGCTTTGGGGTTAAAGAGTCGATCCGATGGAGCAGCAGCTAAACAAAGGTAAGAGCCGTCTAAACAGAATCCTTTTTGGTGCAGTTTCTCCCAGGTATCGACTGACCCCGCTGCCGCCGCCGCCGGGACCCTTCGGGTTTCCCTTTTTTCCGCTAGAGCAAAACTGAAACCGAGGGGGATCTGGCGCCACCTGCTGTCCAGGTGTCAGAAGGGCAGCGCCCCCCACCCCCGAACCTGGCCCCTTCACGCGAGTGGGACCGACACCTCTTTGCCAGCGCTCTCACGGCGAAACGCGTGGAAACCTTTCCCGAGAAAACGGAAACAGTCACCGCGCAGGAAACGCAAANACAGACCCCGCGAAGGAAACGCAAAACAGACGGAGAAGCCGCGAAAAAGAGGTAAAAAGTGAGCGATGGAGCAGTAGCTAGAAAAAGCGAACAGCCGTCAAAAACGCACCCATTCCTGGTCATTTCTCCCAAAGATCGACGGTGCAAAACTGGGGGGG
>VZRI01012832.1:788-67759 GCA_013397515.1 Upupa epops
TGTGCTCTTGTGGCCAAGAGGGCCAACAGCATCCTGTAATGCATCAGAAGGGGGGTGGTTAGCAGATTGAGAGAGGTTCTTCTCCACCTCCACTCTGCACTAGTGAGACCATACCTGGAGTATTGTGTCCAGTTTTGGGCTCCTCAGTTCAAGGAGGAGACGGAGCTGCTGGAGGGTGTCCAGTGTAGAGCAGTGGATGATGAAGGAAGTAGAACAGCTCCCTTATGAGGAAAGGCTGAGGGAGCTGGGTCTCTTTAGCTTGGAGAAATGGAGGCTGAGGGGTGACCTCATTCCTGTCTCTAAATATGTGAGGGGTGGGTGTCAGGAGGATGGAGTCAGGCTCTTCTCAAGGTCATCTGGGGATAGGAAAGGGGCAAGCTGGAACTTGGGTGCTGTGGCAGGGGGATTGGACTAGATGATCTTTTAAGGTCCCTTCTGATCCCTAATGATTCTATGTTCGAAATCTATAGTCTAAATTTAAGTGCCTTAGTTTAGTCCAGTAGGTCTGAGCCAGTCAATATAAAAACTAAGAAAAATATGACGTTTAAAGTCAGAAGGCAGCTGAACTTTAAGAACATGAGCAACTCTGTTACTCATTTACTGTTTTCTCTGTCTGTTTACAAGGGAATAAATTAATAACTACTTTAATTTCACTGAGAAGATTACCTAGCCTTATAGTTGAGTACTATGGGATTTCTAAAAAGATTTTGCTCTTCATTTAGATAGGACCCTGATTTATCAAGGGACATGAAGGCACATATACATGCCTTACCTCGGTTAAAACACGTATAAGAAGATAGCCCTCTCGTGCATCCGGGACACTGTGTGGGAATACACAACCTTGAATCCCACAGCTTTCACTTGTCATAGGCATTTCTGTGACCTCTTGCATTGTGATGTTCACTTACACAACACTAATGTGAAATCATTTTTTAGAAGTTAATAGTGTAATTAACTTCTCCATCAAACTTAAACATTAAGGCTCAGGAAAAGAAAATAACCAGCAGACACACCTGAAAAGATGAGCTAAGAATTCAAGTCACAAAGATATCCTTGCTAGTGATGCATCTTGAAATGTTTCCAGCGTTACCATCTAGTGTTTGGTTTCCTGAGCTAGAGAAAGCATCTTTCCCACATGTGTTAACATATGCCATGCCGTATACACCATGGCATAAAGCAAAAATTGTGAAAATGAATCCCAGAAGTCATCTGAGCCCAAATTCTGTCGGGTCTACACACTTAAGTAGTCTCCTTTAGTGTAAATACCTTGGGAAAAGATGAAAAGTTTCTAAAAAATTTCATATATCCTGAGTCTTTAATAATCTGGAGAGATTACATGTGATATGGTCAAAGCTGCATGACAAACACCATCTTAGAATGGCGTATCACTTTGTGTATGCATGGTCTCTATGGCACTGTGTTACTGAATAATGTATTTTTCCTAAATTAAAATCTAATGTTTAATAATCTCATGATGAATTTAGCCGTCCTTATTTCATCTTGCTTTCAAAATTTACTCAGACTTCAGCTGGGAAAACATGTCTTGTCTCTGTGCCCCTTTCTGTGTTTGCTTAAATGTATAACCATGAGCTTGTCAAACTGTGGCTAAGCGGTGGGTAACAGGAGCAAATCCATCCATTTCTCTATCTCAGCAACATTTGCAGTTTCCAGCCCAATGACCTGCTTGACAGAGGCACAAACACACACAAGTACAAGGGCAAAACCATTTATGCTGGGAACAGCCCATGCTTTTCTTCCTCCAGCTCCATCCCTAATGCTCTCCCAGTTCAACACCAAATAACGCTTATGCTTCCATAGCAAGTCTCATGATATTTAATGTTGTACCTAAAATCCTCATTACATAGTTATTGCTTACTGTCTGCACTTCCCATCAGTGTCTAAAAATTCTGTTTTCAGTAAATGGTTTGAAATCACAAAGGAAACATGGAAAACAGCAAGTAAATAAAACAAACACCCACAATCTGTGGGTTTTTTCCATTATGTCCATGGGAACCACTTGGTGCTGGTTCTTGGGTGACTCCAACTACCTCCCTGGACAGCCTGTTCCAATACCTGATCAGCGTTTCAGTGAAGAATCTAAAGTTCCCCTGGCACAACTTGAAGCTATTTCCTCTAACTTTACTGCTAGTGATATGGGAGAAGAGACTGAACCCAACCTCTTTACAACCTCCTTTCAGGTAGTTGAATCTTAGCGATAAGGTCTCCCCTCAGCCTCCTTTTCTCCAGATTAAACAACTTGTTTCCTCAGCCACTTTTCCTAAGACCTGCCTTCCCGGCCTTTCACTAGCTTCCTTGGACCTGCTCCAGTATCTCCGTGTCCCCCTTATATTGATATGCCCAAAACTGAATGCAGTACTCAAGGTGAAGCCTCACTAGTGCTGTGTACAAAGGGATGACTACTAGTCCTCTAGTCCTGCTGACCACAGTATTTCTGATGCAGGCCAGGATGCCGTTAACTTTCTCAGCCACCTGGGCACACTGCTGGCTCAAGTTCAGCCGACTGTCAATCGACACCTCCAGGTCCTTTCCCACAGAGCAGTTTTCCAGCCACTCTTCCCCAAGTCTGTATCATTGCATGGGGTTGTTGGGACCAAAGTGTAGGACCTGGCAGTTGGTCTTAGTAAACCTCATACAATTGATCTTGATCAATCAATCCATCCTATCCTGGTCCCTCTGCAGGGCCTTCCTACCTTCAAGCAGATGAACACACCTGTCCGATTTGGTGTCATCTGCAAACTTGCCGAGGGTGCACTCAATCCCCTCATCCAGATCATTGATAAAGATGTTTCATAGCACCACAAGACGAAATGGATGTCATCTGCAAACTTGCCAAGGGTGCACTCAATCCCTTTATCCAGATCATTGATGAAGACGTTTCATAGCACCACAAAACGAGAGGGAAAAATCCTAACCACTTTTTAGGAGGCTTTCAAGAAATTAATCGCATTAAAAGAAATGTCAACATTTTGACATTGGCTTAGTTTGACACGTCTTACACATTATCAAATACCAAGTCCATCCAGTGGATCCTTGCTCAGTCAGTAATGCTTACAGCACTCACTGAATGCAAAGAAAACAGAATAAAATACAAAAAAAACAATACCAAAATATGTATCTGAGCACTTGTTTTCAAGTGCTGCAAAGGCCTGGAAAAGCCATGAACACACTGCATAAAAACGCAAAAATATGTGAAGAACAATGGTATTTATCAGCAGATATCATTGCCCACAGAGGAATATAAATGTTAGGCAGTCTGCCACTATTATTTGCTTTTAATCATGTTCTTTTCCAGGGAACATTTTTAAATTAAAACTCTGCAAGCAAATTCCTTCAATATGCCCTTTACACACAGTAATGAAAGAAAAACAATTGTGAGTGCTGCAAGACTTGATTAAAGAATTGCCCAAAGATGTTTTTCTGTCATGAGAAGCTTCTTTATGCACACTTCAATAACCATCTGCATCTAGGCTGTCTCAGCCACCCAGGACACCCAGCTGACAGCATCAACACCACTCACAGGAGTTAAGTTCACCTTTGGCATTCTGGGCTTTGTTCCTTGGGATCTAATAAATTTTATAAATTGTACCAGAAACTCTGGAATGAAGACAGGTTATCACAGTAACACAGAAACCTGCACCACTGTCATCCAATTAATTATAGAGAAGATCTGACTTAGGAGAATTATTCCATACACAAATCATACCAGGAGCAATTTACCCATTTCTTGGTTTAATTCCACAGTTACTAGGGTGGTAAAACACAGGTATCCTGATGGAAGCTAGCAGGCTTGAAGGCACCTTCAACAGTTTCTTTTTAGGGCCTCAAACACTTGCCTTTTTTACCCTCCCTTCAAATATTATCCTCCAATCCCACCGCTAAATAATGTAAAGCAAATCAAATGATGCATTAAGAACAGTCCTGACCTCTTTCTCCCCAAGAAGACTAGTTACTAAAATATCGGAATTTAAAAAAAAAGGAAATGAAGGGTGGAAGGGGAAGATGTGCCGGCACGTTCTGCTCTGCACAGACAAAACCACAAAAGCAAAAGCAGCCCAACAAAACAAGCCAAGGTACTGTTGATAATGGATCTATTTTTGGATGGCCAAAGTCAATGCTTTTATATTACAGAGCACTGCTAAGTCCTGAGAGCTCACTTTGGGCAAAGCAGTAGCTTCCCAGGGGAAGCTTGTCAGGCTGCATTAACTGTCATCAGCAGAGCGCAGACCTGAGGAAATGAAGGGTACCAGAAACCACACATTGGAAATAGCAAGAGCTTGTAATTCATATTAGAAGTGTGGATTTGGATTCACAGCCTGCCTCTACATCAAGGACTGTGGGAGCATTTCTCGGGTCACAGTGCCTACACAAGGTACATCACAACTCCAGAGTGGGACAAGAGCCAGTGACACGCTTGGTCAACGCCTGGTGGCCTGGAGAAACAGAGTATGCCAGGTCCTTCAGTCTGAACAAGATAAGGATCATGTCTAGATGTGCACCCACAGTCCAGTTTGTGCCTTAGCAGACCTCTTGTTTATTAGGAACAAATGCAGAAAGAGTCACTAGTTGATGTATTTCTTAAAGCTACCAGTGACCCTGAAGGGACTAAGGCTGACCACTGACTGATTTTTCCTCTGTCTTGTATTCCATAATTAAAATAACTCTCATCAAAAACACTTAAATCTAGTAGTGCAAAAGATGATTTCAGGAAAACTTTTGTCTGGACAGAGCACTGTTTCACCACAGCTTTGATGCACTGGATTGACTACTTCTGACAAATCCATTCCTATGACTTCATTTGCTATTGAATCTGCAAGCATGTAATTTTAAAATAAAGACTTTGCTTTAGAGGAGAAGGAAAAGCATCTAGTGGTGAATATTTTCATCATCTAGGACATGAGCGACTTGATATTACAGATGGAGAGGTAATTACAAACGGTAAATAGAATACTTTCCTGAAAAGGGTGAAGTATCATGTGTGTTTATACACTTAATCAGACTGCATCCAGTGGCTAGCCTCTTTCTAGATGCAATTTTTAGCTCTTAAAAATACATATTTTCAAAAAGAAGGGATATGTTATGAAATATTTATCAGATATGTCATGTTCTTTCATAAATCCTTCTGTTACAACATTTTAAACCATCACTCATGTTTGACCATAAGAAGACAACTGAAGTATCCTGTTTACCACAGCACAGCTATGAGCTCACAGATCGAGCTGCTTTATGTGCCAGTGTTAAGAAAACCAAGAGAATTATCATCGAACACTTACCAAAGCAGGAGTTGACAAAGCCGTACCACCTACAGCCATGCTCCCCTCCAATCCATTTGCCATGGATGTTAGATGCAAAACTGAGGGTAGTGCCCGAGATACACACCAGCATGTCACTGACACTGATGTTCAGGAGGAGCATGTTCACTGGATTACGCAGAGACTTGAACTTGCAGAAGAGGATGAGGACAATCAAGTTATTCAAGAAACCAAAAAACAAGATAAATCCAAGAAAAACAGCCACCACTGTGTGTGCATTTCGTGAGAGTCCAGTCCTTGGCTCAACAGGGTCTGTAGGTGCACCAAAGCTCAGGTTGTATGTCCAAGTGTGGTTCATTTTGGACTCTGATAATGATCAGTGAGGGTAGACACCAGGTGGTCTGTGCTGAAGTTCTCCAGCAGTTTCCCAGAAGCGTCCTTCCATCACTGGTCAAATCATCTCAGGAACACTGTAATCTTCACGCAGCCGAGATAACTCTTAGACGGTTATGCAGGTGTGAAACACCTTTTGCAGCACGAGTCTTTTTTTTCCTGCACTCTGCCTTTCCAGTGGTCAGCTCTGCAGCTAACTCCAGAGCAGCAGTAGCAAGCAAACAATGAGCTCAAATTAATCTTTTTCTTTTAAGTCAAGGATCATGTTAGGTGATGTTTTTTGAGACTCAGAATGGAAAGTGTCTTAAAGAGAAGCTTCAGCATGGTCTCTTCCTTCAGATCAAATGGGCAGCCCTTCTAGCAGCAGGCAGCTGCTGTTGTTTCCTCTGACAATGAGTGCCTTTCTGAAAATACAGAAATGGTAAAACAAAAAACAATGTTTCCATACCAAGATCAAAAAGTTGTTATATAGTTCACTAATGGTTCCTTACTTTTTGAAATCCAACAACGACTTCTCAGCCTTTCCAGTTTTCTCATGACTTAGCCCAGAAAAGATAATTATTTGCATCTTGCTAGCAAACCTCCTCAGTTGAGAAAATGTACAGTAAGGCATATCTTTTGCAGTAGCTCCCAGAGGAAGAACTGTATCTTCCTCCACATCAAGCCAAGCCACACCAGCTGAAGTTTCAGCTTGGGTGAGACCTTAAAGTGATGAAACTTTTGGGAGAAGAAAGTATTTCTTTAACCAGAATGAATAATTTCAGTCCCTGAAGCTCTCATGTGCTTACAAAGGTTTGCAGAGCTGTGATATTAATTTCACTTCTCCCACATTTACCAGTGGACAGATGTTCTCTTTCACTGTTTATAAAACAGCCAAACACCCTAAGCTTCACGTCTCTGTCCCACAACAGACATGAATTTGTATAACTGCGTGCAGTGAATACACTCTGTGTGTGTGTATTGCAAAGCAATAGCAGTGAGCTTCAAGAGGATGCTTAGCCAGTCTACTGTACAGCTGCAGACAAATTCTGGATGGAATGGAGAAGTATATATAAGTCTGTTTTTATAGCTTGAACTAAAAAGTATGGAAACTTTTCTTTCAGGAGTAATGTGTTCCTACAATTTTATAATGGAGCATCTTCTGTGTTACTCCTAACCGCTGCCTTTTGAAGTTGTCTTGCAGGAAAAGATCCACTAATGAACTGGAAAAATGAGACACCAGAGTTTACTGAAGACATACAGGTTGTTCAGCTTTTTTCTTTTATCATATCTTTGTTTCATGAACATGAACATTTACAGCAAGTACTTTTTCTTACTGTTCCCCTACTTCCACAAGCAAACTGTGCTAAATGGGTCTCATTACTGCAGTGGTTTTGAACTCTAATGTACACAGTCTGTCTTTATTTTCTCTTGGGATGAGTAAATGCTGTATGTTTTGCAGACCTGCTACTGTTTGGTCACTGACAGTCTGAAACGCTGATGTTTTCTGCTTTTTTTTCTTCCATTTAGGAGGCACATGGTAATTTAGATTGCTGAGGGTCTCAAGTAGCATATAACTAAGAGAAAGAAGATTTTAAACCCTTCTTTTACCCTTTTGAAAAAACTGTACCCCCTATCCAACTCCAAATAACCATCAATATACTTTAAAATTATTCATCCAACTCCAATGGCACGTTATAGAATAAAAGTAACTAAAATTAACCATTGATATACTTTTAAATTATTCATATTTGTGTTTAAAGGAAGAGAGTGATATTTAGTGAAGAAAACAAAAATAAATAAGCGTTTAAAAAATCCGATGCTGAATGTTTTTCAGTCACCACCTGTATAACTTAAATGGCAAACAGTTGTGATTTTTCTGTGGTAGAAGAAAAGCATTGTGGCACTGCACCGAAGGAGAGCTTCAGAAGGAAGAATTCACAAGAAAATGAGATATATAAACTGAATAAATAATGATTTCTACATATTTTTAATAATGTTGGTTACACTCTAGCTTCTACCAAACTAATCTACTCTTCTTCCATCACTTCAAATACAGTTTTGTCTAATCTGTTTGTAAGTGACCATTTATTCAGGAATTCAACTAAGCATATTGTAGAGTCTGGCATCAAAATCTGAATAGATTTAAATTAGATTTACGTGCAGATTAACTTCAGTTACAGATGCAGTATTTTGTCAACCTCAACTGGTTACACCGAGAAAATCTATAGCAAATGTTACAGTATGCCATCGTAAATGCTTCTATGTGGGAAATAACTGAACCAGATTAATCACAGGCCAAGGGTCTGAACAGTATTATTTTTGAAGCATCACACCCTGGACAATGTCCAGGCAAGAGGAGTAAGCCCTGGCAATTCAGCGGCAGATACATTTTTTAAAGTTAGTACACACAGTGTAAGGATAAAGCCATGTGTCTGCTGGAAATCAAAACATGAAAAAAGGAAGGCACACACTTCCAGAAGTTTGAGGTGACCTTAAGAGCAAAGTATCTGAAGGTCTGGGCTATATGGCAGTAGGTCTCTTTTAGTAGCTCCTATATAAGGTGCAAAATTTTTCCACACCTTCAGATGAAGTACAAGTTAAAGTCAGATTTCAGTGAAGCTCCTATCCCCTCAAAAACAAGGTATAGGTGTATAATTGTTATCTAATATTAGCATTTAACAGAATAATACAAATTACTTCTGAAAAAACCCTGAAGATGGGCTTGTGTGCTCAGTTTGTGCTTGATTTTTTTTAGCTCCAAGCAGATAGAGGCTGCTGCACACACTCTTGACAACTCTGTTTTACCAGTCACACTTAGCTCCCCAGGTCTGCCTGATCCAGCAAGGACATCCTGAACACTACTAATTGCTAGCAAACTCAGGAGCTTGGAGACTGAACTCTAATGCGTCAGTTCTGCTTCTCAAAAGATGTTAAAGAGAACACAAATAAAACCTACAATTGCATTCAAAACAAATAAACGTTCAGTTTGTCTCCTTGAATTCATTTGAATTGATGAGGCATGCAAAACCCCAAAATTATGCAAAAGATATGGCCAGGTAAAAGAGCTCAAAAGTTAAATTTAACATTACAGTTAGTAAATATTTCATCTCTTAACTGGTTCTGACAGTAATAATCTAAAGACACAGTAAAGTGGCTACCTGTCACTGCTCACACAGTGAGCAGTCTGTTGGAACAAAAAGGCTTCAAAAGACATTTTATCAGCTTCTGGGAACACAGGCACTAATACTGGGAGTGTAAGACTTCTTTTTACACTTCCCACCACACATGAGTTGGAGCAGTGAAGCTGGTTTTAATTTCTTGGTTTGCCCCCCAAGCACTAAGCTGTTAATCATACAAGCTTTACTATACTTAGGATTGTTTTGGGTTTTCTCTTAAATGATCTCATTTGTTGTTTCTAATTGGCAGGTGAACTCCCATTTTCCCTTGCAAAGTTGTGCAGCATGCCAAAGATGATCGATTATCCACTCTAAAAGAGTTTATTAAATTGCAAAAAAAAATTAAATCTCACTTCAGAACCGTATTGCTAAAAACCTTATATTACTCTTACATCATATTTACATTATTCTTTTCTGATATAGAGGAGCTGTAAAAATGCTCTTATATTTACGTATTGACATAGCCTTAATCAACCTGTTGTTCCGTTCATATTAAAATAAATTACAAAATAGAGGTCAAAATATTTTGTCCTTCTTTTATGAGTATAGATTTCTACTGGAAAGACAAAATACACATTAAAAAAAATCTAATATTTCAAAGACAATCCTAGCTGCAGTTTTATGAAGGAGGAATTTGGGTTTTTTCACTTGATGCCTAAATTATTGCATGAATGCTGTATTTTTCAGTTTATTTTTGTACACCAAACTTGGCCTCCCAGATGAGCAACATAATTCTATTTAACAGGAAGCTACAACAACCAGAGGTATCACCTGCATTTTTTTTCAAACATAGTTGAATGATGGGGAACTGTACTGGACTTCACAAAATTACCATCAGTCCCAGACTACTTTTTGCATGCCTGGAAGTCACACTAAAAGACATCAAAGGACCAGAAGTAGGTCTTTAAAAGTAATCCAGAAGACTGAGAGGATGTCCTAAGATCTAGATGTTGAAGTATGACCCAGCTCCCAAAAGCTACTCTTAGCGGGACAACTTCTTGCATGCAGACTTCCAGACTCTGAGGCATACACATTCATGAAAAAGCCATGAGGATGAGATGAAGTCCTGTTAGACCCCTGTCCAACGCATTTGAAGCCACAGTGTTGGCTGAACCATTGCTTTTGGAATAAAAGCTACTTTTACACAGTATTTTAAAAGTTAGGGCAACCCCTCCCACATGCAAGGAGCAAGTTTCTCCACAGAAAGCTCTACGCTTACAATAAATGGACCCTTCAGGTGCGCAGAACTGAAGGGATGAGGATCGTCTTCTTGGAAACTCAACTGCAATGGC
Organism: Upupa epops; assembly: GCA_013397515.1. Lineage (NCBI taxonomy): Eukaryota > Metazoa > Chordata > Aves > Bucerotiformes > Upupidae > Upupa > Upupa epops. The sequence goes on from VZRI01012832.1 coordinate 10,902, forward strand.
CGGGGCAGAGGATGCAAGAGGTCACCCTCTCAGCTGTCCCCAAGCCCTTAAACACAGAATCAAGCCAAATCCCCTTCAGACAATTTCACTTCATGATTTCGCCTTCCCAAACTTTTTCTTCACCACGCTAACTTAGCTGCAGGGGAGCACTGAACGTGGGGAAAAGCCCCAGTCCCATCCAGATTTAACCCAAGGGAGAAACAGCCCACCTAAACCTCCGGCAAAGACGTACAGAGCGGTGACTCGCTGGAGCCCCAGCTCCTGCGGACGTGGACACCTCTGGGAAGCCCCCTTCTCCCCCGAGCCCTCCCCTCCGCACCCGCAGAGCGGTGGCTCTCCCCGCTTACTTTCCGCGGGACGGCAGCGGCGGGATTGCTCCCCTCTCTTCTCCCGGGTGGTCCGAGAAGACATCCAACGTGGGGATGGCGGGCGGGAATAAACACATTCAAATCTAAAACAAAATGAATTTTTTTAAAAAGAAAAACCCTCTCAGCGCAAGGCCGCTGAGGAGCCGCTCCTTCCCGCGGAGCTCCCGCGCAACCCGCGCTCAGCCCCTGCTCAACCCCATTAGCCGCTGTGTCCCTCCCGCCGGGGCGGGGCCGCAGCCGGGGCCTCCTCCTGCTCCGGGGCACCCGAAGAGAGGGATAACACTGGCGCACTAAATCCCGCACGCTTCGGGCGTGTAACCTCCCCAGCGGCTGCTCCTGAAGGCACTCCTGCTGGGGTGTCTCTGGTAGCGGGCGCGTCTGTGCGGGGCGGCTGAGATTGACACTCTTCACTTTTCGTTTCTATAAAAGGGGTTTTCCTTTTTTTTCTTTTTCATTTAGAACTCCATCCAAAAATTAACAGACGTATCTTGTGTATAATTTGTCAGTCATCTGCTTTGTTGATAGTTTCCACGAGTATCTTTAATTTCCAGGTTGGAGAAGGCACTATAGTGACTGCTGAAACCTGTAGTTTCAAGTATACCTGTGTTAGCACATGGACTGAAAAATGATCTAATATTGTGTCTCTCCGTCATTACTACTACCTCCTACTACTGTTTGAGACTTCCACTGTTTTGGTCTTTCTACAGGAGAAATAAAGCTGATGGGAAATGAATTGCTAGATTAAAACACTAGAGGTAAAATATATTGGGAGTGTACCTTGCTCTGCTGAACAGTATCACAGTCATGATGAGGCTGGAAAAGACCTGAAAGATCATCCAGTCCAACCTAAAACCAACCAAGTAAACCTAACATCTGACATCTAGATCATGCCACTCAGCACTTCATCCAGCCTAACCTTAAACACCTACAGACACATCTCTTAGCTCTGTTTTCTTATGAACTTCTAAAAAGAGTCATTTAAATTTATAGATCACAGTTAAAGTATGAAAAATTAATATTGTAGTTGTGTTATTCTACCTCAGCTATATTTAACCTTTTATCTGATCATACATGAAATGTTTTTCACCTTCTCTGGCTTAAACAGTATCAAATTGATGCAGCTATTGTAGCAAAACAGGACAGCAAAAACTATGCTGTGGATAAAAAAACCAACCTCTTTCCCAGGGGCAGCCTAAAGGCATACTTCCTCAGTATGATTTGTTTTACTATGAACAAGACTTTGTTCCAAAATTCAGCTTAAGCAAAACTATTTTGTCAAATAAAGTAAGAATTTTCTGAAGAAATAAATCAGTAATGCACCTAATGCCATCATCTTCAGAAAATACACGATGTCAACATCCACTGATTAGATCTCTGTTGTAAAAGTATGAATTGCTTCTCCCAAAATACAAAATCTAACTCCAAAGTAAGTTGTTCATGTTCAGAGAGAGTAGATATCCTCTAGAGATGCCTAAATATATATATATATATATAAAGGGTCTCTGTTTCAAGGTTTAGTACTTATAAAATATGTACCTCTGAAATGCTCCATTCTAGCATCTGGTTACAACGACAGACACAGTTACCAAATGCCCGTACTTCCAATAATAAAAATGTGCTTCTATAGGTGTTAAATTTCACTTAATTACATGATGCAAAGTCAGATGGAACAGCTGAGTTTAAAAAGGGTTTAAAATTGATTTACCTGTAAGGAACTTGGAAGCATTAAAAAATAGATTCTCTTAGCAAAAAAACCTATTCATGCAAACAAAGGAGGGAAACTCTTCCCTTCTGCCTTTCCACCAGTGCAAACATCCATAATTCTTAAAATTATTCCTGCAAAGTTATTTCCCAAATAATACTGGAAGCAAATCCAAAGCATAGCCTATACCTTGAGACCCAGCTAGGTGGTTACTCAGAATGTGGCAGCAGATAACCTTGGCCTTGTGTTGGTCTTGAGTCCATATTTAGATGTTTTGGGTGGCACAGATGTCAGTTTGTGATTCTGGAGAGAGAACAGTTGATGTGAGTCCAAGGTTAAAATTGCTCATAATCATAATAATTTCATATTCTGCACAAAGCATGTAATGACAGGACTTTGAATGCAGCTACTGAAATGTTGGGCTAGATACAAGTGTTCGGTCATTCCTATTTTGGAATTCATGTTAAGATAAGTGTAGTGTAAGATTAAGGTAAGTGTAGATTGCATCACAATAAAGCCACCCACAAAAGATTTTGAAATGTCCTTTGCTCATTGTGGAGGAAGATTATTCCTTCTAAGCTAAGAGAATTTGTGAGTCAAACCTAGTTTTCTTTTACCTAGAAACAGTCTTCAGGTTCAGTTCTCAAAGTAGTATCGGATGTTGTTTGAGACATTCTTGAGAATCACATCCAACCCTATTTTTTCAAGAACTTGTGTACATAAGCCTCATTAATTTTCCAAGTATACTAGCTGACCTAATAAAAGGTGGTACCTCTATCTAGAAACCTTGACATACCTGCCCTTTAACTCTCACTGAGCAACATTCAGTGAGCCAGTTCTTTAAGATAGTGTCTTGTTTCTGGGGCATCATTTTGTTTAGGCTTCTGCAAGTCTCAGGAATACCTGTGTGAACTTCTTTCTCATTATTGTACTTCCTCTGAGTTTCTAAATTTCAAACAACTGCTGCTAAATTTGCCCACAGATTCTCAGGAGACAGGAAGCATTTCCTAGGGGTCTGGATCTAGGCAGCAGATCTCAGCTGTTCCCTGACTCCACAGCATATGAACACTAGTTATAGTAATGCCTCCTTTCCCTAACCTGACCCAGTCACATCACTTTGGGATGGATGAGGGATATCCATACGCTGGGGCTGCCAAACAGCATATCTAGGCAGACAGCAGGACTAGAATTTTTCCAGTAGCTTCCTTCTTGAAGGCTACAGTAAATTTAAACCTTTCTTTCTGTAGCTTTGCACTTTAATAGACATTGACTTCAGATTATGTTGAAGTAACCAACAAAGAACCTGTGCAGTTTCTATTTACAGCTCATGCCCAGAGTCTTCCGCCATCAACAGGTAAGAGAAAGATGAAAGAAAAGCCTTCAGAAATCCAGGCACAATTTAGAAGTACTCTCAGAAGGTATTAGACTTCATGTAACACAGTTGTAATGAGAGATATGAGAGAAACATCTTTCTTTGCTGCAGTAAAGAGGAAATCAAGGCAGCAGCCAGAGAGGGGAACTATGGAGGAAACTCGGGTTGTTATTTTGGTTTTATCCAATTTCCCTTACTTTCCCTCAAGATGGGAGTTAGCTTGTTCTGTCTATGACCTGCTACCATTCAGAAAGAACAAAGTTGATCAGGGCCAAAACAGGGGTGGAAACACTGCACAGTTGGTCCTGTATGTACAGCATAAATGTCATCCTCCAAAACATTAGTAGCGTCTCTCATGCTATTTTCCTTGGGGAGCCAAGGGGAGGCATTGCTGAGACTGGTTTCAAGAAGAGAGATGTTCAGTGAAGCTGCCAACTGAAGATAAAACCAGAGAAATAAAAGATTAAAGACTACAGAAGACAGGTCAGACAGTCTACATGTTTGCATTTGGTTAGCAGATGCTTTTCACAACAGAAGTCTCTTGGAGATGTTCTCCATCCTTATTGCCAGGGCAGACCCTAAAAGGACAGATTACAGGCATTTCTCTCTCTACTTCTACAGTCTGTGAGCAACACTGCTCTCACAGCTTCCACTGGAAATAAGATGGCCCATAACCTCACCTAGAGGCACCTCCTTCTTCCTTTATTGCCTGGCCACAAAAAAGGTGGCTTTGAGACAAGCAGAATTGTTAGTTGTTATTTTACAGTATGCTGAATAATAGAGGCTCAAAGCCCACATCATACTCCCTTCAAAAATTTGACTTTTTTAGGCAAGGAGATGATTATTTGAGCCCTCAGCTTGCATTGTCCTGGAGAGGAATATTTGTGGTGTTCACTGTTCCATATTTAGCTCCTGCAAGCACATGTGCTCTCTGTATCCAAGAACTAATGCTACACCTAAACAGCTTTCCTAACAGCCTCTACTACGTCTGCTTCTTCAGAGTGATCCTACAATTCAACAATGCTCCTCATCAACCATGTCTTCTTCACAAATTCTCTTGCATCTCAAGGACTGTTGTGTCCCTTTACCAAAGTCCTAGGGGCTGCAGGAGACAGTATCCTTGTCAGTATCCTGATTCCTATTCATAGACCATCTCTGGAAATGAGGAAGGAGAGTGCTGTTTTTCTCTAACTTTGCTCTGTCTGGCCATCCTGCTCCTGCCCTAGTGGCTGAAACAACTGGGTAACAGCCAGAGCTTGTCTGTCATTTGGTAGGTGGCTGGGTCAGTTTGCTTTCTAGCATTACCTCCAGCTCAGCTGAAATCTGGTATCTACCTGCTTATGAGACATGACAGCATGAATGTTAATAGAAAGAGCTGGGTAATCTGTCAGCACAAGCTGGTAATGCACACAGGTACCAGATCTGCAGCGGGGACAGCTGATTCATGTTTCTGAAGATGCTTTTGCCAACTTCTTGCTTTCTTAGTAACCACTCAGCAGTTTCTTTGAATTGGATTAAATTTTTTTCAGCAGTTAGATTTCATATGGGTTATGAGACTGTTGGGGAACAGAGAATCACCCATCAAGAAGATACTCAGCCAAGTCAAACACAAAGATAAGCAGCCATTAAATTGTTTCTAAAACCAGACCCTGCCTGCAGAGTGGAGGCTCCAAGGTTGAGGATCTGTGCATTGGCCCAAAAGGATGAACTTCTGCAACACAACAGCTGAGCCCTGATAAGCTACTCTACCATCAAGATCTTTGTTCTTACTGGCTCCTCTTTGCCTACAATCTTTGCGCGCACACCCACAGGCACAGGCACACACACATATACAGAGCACAACTCAATATAAAAATCTTGGTCTTTGGGGAACTGAGGAGGGGAATCAGGAAGGGGTTACAAGTTACTGATCTGACACCAAAATGGTACAAAAGGACATCAACTGGTTCCCTCCCTCCTCCTCTCGAATCCCCAAACTCCGACAGTGAGNGCTTCCCTCAACCAACAATGTGTTTTCAGCAGAGGGAAGGAGGCAGCTGGAGCCCACCAAAATCAGAAATAGATACACTGAAAAAGAATGGCTTAGGGTGAAGAAAAGGACCAGAGAAAGATGGAACTATAGGTCTTGAAAGATTGTCACAAATCTGAAATATTTTCAGCCCTTGACTTCAGCATCAACCACCCAGGCATGGATCTGTACAGGGTTCTGTACAAACCCTGAAGTGTTTGCTGTCATGGTTTCACTAACAGTACCAGCAGTAGTCTGCTTAAAGCCAGGTCTGTTGTTTCTTATCAGAGTTCAGGTGAACCTTACGCAGATGGCTACCCACTTTGGTCACACAGGAACACATCCAGGTAGGAAGTCCCTGCAGCAAGTGGCTTCTCTGCTAGAAAGTATGTTTTATCCTAGTTGGAGACAGATCCCATTTTTTCAAAATCTATCTGGAAGATGGCTAACGTGTCACTCTTCTGTCTTTGTGTTGCTTTAGCTCCACCTTTGCTTTTCTCTGAAGTCCCTCCCAAACTTGTATTTGCTTAGTCTTCCTGTGTAGCCCTTCTTCAGACACTTCTAAGCTTGTAGTGACGGAGTGGAGGTAGACTAGAGTGTTCCAATGTTATAGTTGAGAGTAAGCTGTCATTTTACACTGAAGCTAAAGTAATCTAATTTTTTCCTTTGGAAATGCCATGGTTAAAAAATAAATTTGGTGCAAGGAGAATAAGAATATGGCTTTATTCTCAGAATGTTTCATTCAGAAAAATGTATCAGATAATGTCCCACAAAAATATCAGCTCCATGACATTTTTTCACCACTCAGGAAATGCAACGTTTCCCATGCATGTGAATGTGTAATAGATGAAGGCTCTGCAGCTGGTCAGTGGAGACATGCTGAGCAGTGAAACCGATAGTCTTTCTGTTTTAATTAAATTCAAAGTCAATGCTAAGCATGCATTTTGTTTTATAAGTTATAGAGAGAGTTATCCTTTCTTTGATTACAGAATCGCACATCTTCTGTACTTGCAAAACTGACATTGGCTTTCACTAGCATCCCTCATGAACAATACAACTCTGCTTTGAGTTCAACTTCTGATGTGAATTGCCTGTCAATATTTTCCCACATGTTCACATCTCACACATGAATGTACCCAAGGTGAGATTTGTTATTAAATTGTAGAAAACAAAACACAGAAAAACTATGTTTGAGGTATTACATGTTTTCATCGGGAATCATTTATAAAATACATATTTGATTCCTATTTTATATTGTTGCAGAACAAGGTTTTGCAGCAGATGTAACACATGCTGCCAACAAAAGCAGCTACGTTATACAGAGAGAAGTTTCTTATGAAATTCAGTAGATTTTTTAGCAAGATGACAGCTGTTTTCCTTGGCATTAGTAATTACAAATCCCTAAGAGGACACTTTGAAAACTTATGAAAATCTTGGCCATAAATATAGTTGACTGAGATTATCAACATTCACATTCTGCAAAATCCAATTTGCTGAACTTCTACCATGTTCCATGCTTAGTATTGCCACCTTGGGCAAACAACTCAGTCAAATGGCTGCTAGGCATATGTCATAACTCTAACAGCAGCCACAAAATCCATAGCAGGATCGGCAGGCTGATAGGAAACCAGCCATGTGAATATCCACACAGTAAACACCAGGTGAAGAGCTCTGCACGATGACGGTAAGAACAATAGAGAAAAAGCTACTGAAGTGTTCACCTTCATCATGCAGAGCTATGTTTAGGGCAGTACGTGTGAAAATCTGAAGTGCCCAGTGTTTATTTCCTTTCCAGTGGGAGGCCAGGCGTGCTTTCCTTGCACTGGAATCTGCTGGAAGATGTAACTGCAGGATCACTCTGATGTTTCACGACGCATCCTCAGGCACAAGTTCCTCTCAATCCAGAGTAATGATGCAAGCCTTTATGGGTACTCAGGCACCGGTATTTGTGATTCAGAGGTTTTTAAAAGTCAGCTCTGCTTATATAGCTGTCTTATGCTCCACCTGTGATGGAAATCAGTGTGTCTTATCTCCTGTCAGTCAGTGGGCTATTGAAAGATTAAGACCAGGTATTACTATGTATGCAAACTCCTACTCTACAACTCCCATGATTAATTTCACTGACATGACTTTAGTGCAGCAGAGCATTAAAATGGTGTCTTTGAGCTTGAGAGTCAGAGAGAGGAGACTTCTCTGGGGTTTGATTTAGAATCATTCTCCTGGAACCAAGTTTATCTCCTCTCTGTTGTTACCCTAGAAACTGTGCTGTGGTTTAGAAGGCAAATGAAATCAGGCTCTAGGGTTCAAATGAAGAACAGCTTCTCGCAGCCAGGTTTCTAGAAGCAGAGCACAGTAGCTTTTCCCCCCTCGTCTTTCCTTTGACACACTTACACCCATGGGCACTGTATGTCTCTGGCTTACTGATTCAGTGCTGAGCATGTTAAACTTTACCTCTTATGATTAAGACTAGACTGAGTCTCATAAAACCGTGGATGGGACAAAAATATACCTGTGGAATAATACCTGTGTGAGCAATTCATACAGTTAATCTGAGCTGCATAGATTTGATATGAGTACATTTCCTAGGTGAATGTTGTTTTGAGTCCATCTCAAAAACTACCAAAGAGTATACATATACTTTGCCAGGATCACTGAGCACTTGCAGGTGGCAAATCAATGGTAGTTTTCTAATGCCAGCTGCACACAAGCTAACTGCTAGCAAGCTAAATTCTACAAAAGCCTCACATACAGGTGTATGCATGCAGGAATAATCCTAATAAACAGTGATCCTGGCAAAGCATAAGCATTTGCTTTTTCTGACAGCGAGGTTTGTGCTGGGCAGATGTTAACTGCTGCCAGGTCAACAACTGGCATTTTCATTTCACATAAAAGCAGAAACATTTTTCTTCTATTAGTTCCTGTGAAAAAAAAGATAACAAATACGTGAATGATAGTTTGATCACCAACTGGATTATATGTGATTCTGTTTTGAAACCAGGTGTGTTGTAGCATGCTGCAAGATCTCTGTGCTTGTGCCCATTAGGCAAGGAGAAGGACCTTGCCTGAAGGACCTGAGGCAAAACTTCACATAAAAGATAAAAATGCTGAATTCCAAAATGAAAATTTGCACCTTAGCATTTATTTTTCTTGTCACTTATGTAACAATGACTTTATGTCATTGCACAGCTTCTCTTCTGAAAGGTACTAGAATATAATGTACATTAATGAAACAGAAAGTAATTTCCTGAAAGAGGAAAGGTATTAAAATAGAAATTATTTATTCCGAAGGGCAAGGGCACATGCATGACTTCACCTCTGGAGAGGAGAGCCTAGGCAGGTAGCTACCTTCAGTGCCCTCATGAATTTAGAATTTCCTCAAATTCACTATCAGAATGAATTGTACTCTGGCCAGCAACTGTTTAATGTGGGCACTTCGGCAGGTTTTCAAAGGCTAAGAAGAAGTAAGCTCTGCGGAACTTAGTTTACAGCTGAGAGAACACGGTTACAGTCTGTTACTAAGGACAAGTATAACAGTGTTGTTACGTTGACTCTGGTCTTGGGAGCAACTCCTCAAGAGGTAATAACAGCTGCTTGTCTTCCTGAGGATAAAATCTTGGGTCTTTCTAACTGTTTCTGGTGAGGAGAAGCAAGAGAGGGCAGCATTTTACCCAGAAGCGTTGTGTGAGCCCTGCGAATGCTTACAGGCTTCAACTCAGCACCTCTGAGATGAAGTGAAAATTGCAATTCCTAATACAGCAGCCAAGGTTTTGTTATAATCCCTGTTAAATTTAAATTGTGTCACACTTTTTTCGATAATTTCACTTAAAGCTGATTAGTCATTCTTTTGAGAGATTTGCAACACAATGGGGTTTTTTGATGTGGTCTGATTTCATTTCTGCACACCTTGGTGTTTCCCACCAGCTCACAGCTGTAGTCAGACCTGAAATTCAGTGGTGTTCATTTTGGTCATCTAAATGGAGACATGTGGGGAATTTTGACAACTCCACAAGTGGTTCCTCTGCAGTGAAACCTATAACGATCTTTTTGTAAATGTTTATAAATTTCAGCAAATTTTACATTCCTGTGGATTGCAGATCAGCATTATTTCAGTCACAGACATCTAGAAAATGAGGCAAATAGAATTATTTGGCTTCTTAACAGGTGTGTTCTTGTCACCTTTCTTCCTGAGTGTCTGCAGGTATATTTACGAAAGCCACACAATACCCTTGCATCCATAGATTTGAAATCATAGAATCATTAGGGATTGGAAGAGACCTCGAAAGATCATCTAGTTCCATCCTCCTGCCACAGCAGGATCACCTAGACCAAGTTGCACAGGAACAGATCCAGGTGGATCTTGAATGTCTCCAGAGAAGAAGACCCCACAACCCCCCTGGGCAGTCTCTTCCAATGCTCCGTCACCCTCAGTGTGACGAAGTTCTTTCTGATATTGATATGGAACCTCTTCTGTTCCAGCTGCCACCCACTGTTCCTTGTCAACCTGGATGATGTGTACTGAATACTTCAGCTCTGATTCCTGGTCGAAGTCTGCACACTCTGCCATGAGATCAATGCACCAGTGCTCTCGGTTCATGAGGATGTGTCTGCACTTGCAGCAGTGGCGCTCTGATGAAAACTGTTCAAGGAGCCTGGTAGCCATAGATTACTATCACTACACATGAAGACAGTGGATAAAAGGCTGTTGCCAACACTGTACAGGAAGTATTTTTGTTTGCAGAATTGCATCCTAATTTTAAATAAATCACAAGCTGTTTTGAAGCAGAGAACAAAATTACTGTGTGCAAGTCTAAAGATGGTCAGCCTGAGTGTGAGAGACCACATAAAGCTGCTGACATTAATTAGCAATGGGATTCAAGCTTTTCAGGAAATAATTTTACAAGGTGCTACAAAGCTCACCTACCAAGCAGTTCTTAGAAATCATAGAACATCAGGGATCAGAAGGGACCTCGAAAGATCATCTAGGTCCAATCCCCCTGCCACAGCAGGATCACCTAGACTAAGTCACAAAGGAACAGATCCGGGCGGGGCTAGAACGTCTCCTGGGCAGCCCATTCCAATGCTCCGGTAACCTCCCTGGCAAGAAGTTCCTTCCTATATTTATAGGGAACCTCCTCTGTTCTAGCTTGCATCCATTGCCCCTTGTCCTATCACTAGATGACCTTGAGAAGAGCCTGCCTCCATCCTCCTGGCATCCACCCCTCACATATCTATAGTCATGAATGAGGTCAGCTNTGAGGTCAGCCCTCAGCCTCCTCTTCTCAAGAGACCCAGGTCCCTCAGCCTTTCCTCATAAAGGAGGTGCTCTGCTCCCTTCATCATCTTCGTTGCTCTACGCTGGACACCCTCCAGCAGCTCCGTGTCCTTCTTGAACTGAGGGACCCAGAACTGGCCACAATACTCCAGATGTGGTTTCACTAGAGCACAGTAGAGGGGGAGAAGAACCTCCCTCGATCTGCTAACCACCCCCCTTCTGATGCACCGCAGGATGCTGTTGGACCTCTTGGCCACAAGAGCACATTGCTGTCTAATAGTCATGCTGCTGTTCACTAGGACCCCCAGGGTCCAGTCAAGCTGCTCAACCCCTGTAACATGGCAAAACTTGCTGAAGTTAACATAATCTTTACATCTTCGCTATAAAGAAACTGAAGAGGTATCATCAATGCTGATGAGACTGATGGTGTGAGCAATCACTGCCCTGTGAAGCAAAAGAAATTAGGGGAGTCTGGAAGTCCTCATTCCTTACCCTGTGACCTAGCCAAGAAAAGATAAGTGTCTTCTTTTCACTCCTCAGGAGCCTGACTGCACCCTCACTTACTTTTGAAGCAATGGGAAATAACATCACTGGTGTTTAGGACTGTGGCCACACAAGGTTAAAGAGTCAAACTGTGGGCTACTGAGAGCGCTCTGGGGGAAACAAGGAAGGTTATGAGATCCAAAAAGGTTACAAATTCAAACTCAAACAGATGTTAGACAGTTGCCTAAGACAATATGTTGCTTTCAGTTTAATTATTTTTAACTATCGAAGTGAAGTTGAGAGTACATGTGTCTGTTAGTGGCAGTGAAATCACAGTCTCACAAAATAAGGTCTTGGCACCCAGAGAAATTACCCATTTGAAAATAATTCTCAAAACATCAAATATTGTCTAGAGATCAGTTTATGGCCACTGTGCATATGGGCTCTTTCCATTTTGCCAACCACAGCCTCTACTGGGAATGGAAATGAAGCTGTGGACTAGGAATGTTAAATCTCCAGACACAAATGGTTGGAAAGAGAGAGAAACTGTGAGTCCACCTCTTTGTGCAGAGCTGAAGATGTGCACTATTTGTTCTGGACACTGCAGAACTGTTCTTCTCCAACATGGCTTTTTTTTCCTATTTGTACCCTAATTCTACCCTGTCCTGAATATGAATCACACCAGAGTTAGTGGAGATCCCGTACACACTGAATTTGATTTGTCTCCATGTTTCTACACCCCTAGTGATTGTTAGCCTTCCTTTAGGATCCGTCGGCCTACCAGCAATCTGAGAAGGTAACAAAGGAGAAATATAACATTATTCTGAAGCACTTTACTATGCTACTGAGTCCATTTCTATTGAGTCTTTGACTGGGACCTAATGTCCTAAAAGAATGTCATTTATCAAAACCCATGGTATTTTTAGATGCAATTTCAAGTCTGACACTAAGGCAGCTGGGCAGAAAAAGGAATTAATTCACCTCTCCTGTCCTAGTTTTTGTGTCACTAAGGTGTTGATTTAAGATGCTGATTTTAATTCCCTCTGAAAAAAGAAGCTACGTTGATTCAGTTTCTCATTCACAAAGTTTTATAGCGTATGGTGCAGTTGGCCGTCACTAGAGTGTTTATTTTATACATACCTGTATATACAGCCTCGGAACTACTGGAAATATCTGACAGATAGTTTGGAAAGTTCATGAAGTTCAGCAGATTTACTTTCAAGGTTTCACTGTTCGTTCCTCATTCACAGCCTATTGCACTTGGACTGTTTTCCCCACTAGAACAGAAAGCAAACCGTCTTTCATTTGTGTGAAAATTAATGTACGGGGAGTCATACACAGGACTGACAGAGGACTGTTTGTGCTTATCGCCCCATTACTTCACCCCTAATCATTTTGCATGTATAGAATTGCACCTGAAAGTTCTGCTGACTTCATAAGCAGCCTTGATTATTCTGTACATTATGTACAGTTTTCCGTACATAATGAAGAATAACATTTGCTTTATCTTGGTACTTCTCTTCCAGCACCTAGTGGGTCCTGTGAGAAAGCCAGAGAGGAGCTTTATAGAACAGCATATAGTCTTAGGACAAGAGATAATGGCTTTAAACTGAAAGAGAGTAGATTTGCATTAGGTATTAGAAAGAATTCTGTATTCTCTGAGACACTGGAACAGGTTGCCCAGAGAGGGTATGCATGTCCCCAACTTGATTGGGTTCAAAGCCAGGCTGGATGAGACTTTGAACAACCTGATGCAGTGCAAAGTGTCTCTGCCTATGGCAGGGTTGTTGGAATGAGATGACCATTAAAGTCTGTTTGGTCCTAACCATTCAGTAATACCATCCTGTGATACAATCCTCAGGAAGACTGCCAGAAAGATGTATGCAGCTTCCTAACAAAAAGTGAAAGAGTACTCTCCATGTTTAAGTGTCTGAGAAATAAAAGCTGGTAAAAACCTACCACAGATTGCTAAATTCCACCTGATTAGCAGGATATTACATTTTCTCTAGCAGCCTCTCTGTGTTTAGCTTTCCTCACAGTACTTCCATTAGCAATACAGATAAATAGGCACTAAACCAAATCATTTGTTTCAGTCATACATCTCTATTAGGATGAATTTTCTACAGATTCGTTAGATGTACTCTTGATGATTTTGTGTGACTCTAGCTGATAATTAAAAGTGGTGGTGGCCAGCAGACCTAAGGACCTCATGTTACCTATAACAACTGATCTCCTCCTCCAGAAGTGCTCGCTGCTCCAAGCCTCTGTTGGAGTCAGTGCTACCACATAGATTCATAGAATGATTCAGGTTGGAAGGGACCGAGGGCATTTTAGTATGCTGTGAAAAACAAGGTTTCCATCCATCAAAAGGCTTAGCAGGACTTTGACTGCAACATCCAGATGCATGAACCAGAAACTTAACTACAAAATCAGGTTTCCACACTTGTTCTTAGGGTTCTTTGTTAGACTGGAAGATTCTCAGGTCATCTGTGGCTCTGCTTTTGCATCCACCTGGAGCAATGCCAGTCCCTGAGTGGCCCACAGTGGCTGTTTACTCAGAAGCTAGCAGTCACTTTACAGTGCCTGAGTTTCTTGTAATCCCTTGGAGCAAATACACAGCTTCAGTCAGAAGGTGAAGGTGCACAGTATGGTAGTGGTTGCTCCTTAGTGGTGGAGGAGTCAAGTCCAGGTGCTGTGTTAAGCTCTTACAGCTTCTTCCATGTAATTCTTTTTTGTTAAATGCCACGGAATGAGATCACGTCTGAACCAGGTGAAAGGGGGTGTATGGTACCTCTGTCTGTACCATGACTTTCTCTTGCATGAGTTGCAGCTGTTGCTTTGGGCAAAGGCACACTGGCCTGGTTTCATACCACTTCCCACCCTTTTGGCAATGTCAGCTATTTGGCAGCATCGTGCCACTGTCAACAAAACCAGCTCCTGCCAGGTGCTCTCCTGTATGCTTAATGCTCACTCCAAGGCACCGCAGGGGAATGTGGTTCTGTTTGCAAACCTCCATGCCTCTGCATAACATGGACGTCCAAAATACAGATAACTCAGAGGATATGGGGTAATAAAAAAGGGCATACCAATGCTTTATCTTTTCTGAATTTCAAAAGAAAGCTTCAGACATTCTTTTGTTCCTTCAAGTTACAAAAATAGGTACCAGCCTGCAGGGTATCTGCAGGGCTATGCTTTTTGAGGAAATATTTCCATCATCACTACTTAAATTCACTTTGGTTTGCACTGCAGGGGGCTCTCAATGCAAGCTCTTGTATGTGACATGAAGCCAAAAGACACGCAGTCAGAGAGAGCACATCTATCACATCTCTAGTCCATAGTAGCTCCTTCAAAATGAAAATCATGTAAGTATGTGATACTGAAATCCAGCTCTTTTAATTCTGCAGGAGTCCTCAGTTTGCCACACATTGCCCTCACTATCACAAAGTTAAATGTGCCTTCTCCCATCCATGACCTGGGCATCTGAATTGTGAAGGAGCAGGAGCCTTCCTCCACCTCTGGGTTCATCCTCTCCCACAAGCCAGCTCTGCCCCTTTGAGTGTGTGTGAAGCAGTTACTGGACAGGGACTTTACACTTGGATCCTGCCGGAGGTATCCCTGCGTAAGGACTGTTCACAGCCCTTAAAACTACAATAAAAATAAACGTGGCATACTCGTTCGTTTTGGAAAATTCTGGAAAATGCCCAGGCCAGGGAGCTCTGTATGGGTCATTCCTGTGAAGGAAGCAGTCACATGATGCACACAACAATTCAACGGGCAAAATTTATCTGTAAACAAAGTAAGGGAATTTTCTGTGTTTCTACAGAAAGTTGCAATCAGGGAATCACAGACTCACGAAGCGCGCAGTCAAGCAAACAGGGGAGTTGCTCTTTCTTTCTTTGAGGGTTTTTAGGGTGGATGGGGGTTCCCTTGACCCAGAGACCCAGCAGAAGCCAGCGCTCTTGCAGGGAAAAGCCGAGAAGGAGAGGGAATGTAAACGTGGGTCCTGGAAGCTCGCAGTCAAGCAAATAGCCAGGCAGCAGCTGGTTGGTGCACAGTGGGGAAAAAAGAAGGAAAAAACCCAACCCAAAACCCCACTAAACACACAGAACCCAAATTAACCGAAACAAACCAACCAACCAACTTGAGTATTCACCGACAGTGGCTCTGTCAGGGGGTCAAGCATCATTCACTCCAGAGAGGATCGGTGCTTCTACCTAGACAGAGCTACTGAATGGAGAGGTAGCTGTGCAGACCTCGACCTCAGTCTGAAACAAATGCCTTGAGCTGTCTGCTCGGGATGAGGTGGGCCCCATGCTGTCCTGCAAGAGATGTACCCAGGTAGAGGATCTTCTGCACTAAGTTGCTGAATTGTCCGTTGAAAGATTATAAAGTATCAGGGTGACAGAAATGGAGATAAATAGTTGTTATCAAGGGCAAATTGCATCAAAACCCACAGCCTACAGCCAAAATGTCCCCACCTTCTGCACCAGTGCACCCACCAGCACACCCAAAAAAAGGGACAGGTAGCAATAGTGAGGAATGGAACTTGTGAAGGCAAGATCTAGAAGAACAAAGAGTTCACCCTCAAAACCTGAGGTGCCCCTGCAGAACTGATTTGCAGCTCTGCAGTCGGAGGATGGAAATGACCTGTGACTGGCAAGTTCTCTGACATGGGAAAGGCAGACAAACCAGCTCCCTGTCCAGTAACAACCAGTGCAACCAAGAAAAAGTGAGGGGTGATAGTGATGGGTGATTCTCTTGTGAGAGGCACTGAGGCACCCATTTGCTGTCCTGACAGACAGGTATGCTGCTTACCAGGGGCCTGAGTCAGGGATGTCTCAGAGAGGTTACTAGACCTTGTACACCCCACTGGTTACTACCCATTGTTGCAGCTCCATGTGGGCAACACCGATACAGCTGTGAATAACCTAAAGAAGAGGGATTGGAAGGCACTGGGAGCAGCGGTGAAGGAGTACAGGTTATCTTGTCAATCCTCCCAGTTAAAGGAAAGGGGTTTGAAAGGGCCGATAGAAGAGGGAAAATCCATAAGTGGTTGAGGGATTTTCCAAACTGGAGAATCATGGATGACCAGACCAGTGCTGGATAATGAATTGGCTAGATGGTCACACTCAGAGAGTTGTGCTCAATGGCTCAAAGTCCAAATGGAGAGCAGTGACGAGTGGCGTCCTTCAAGGGTCAGTACTGGAACCAATGCTGTTGAACATCTTTATCAGCGATATGGAGAGTGGCATTGAGTGCCCCCTCGGCAAGTTTGCTGATAACACCAAGCTGTGTGGTGTGGTGGACACTCTGGAGGGAAGGGAGGCCGTCCAGAGGGACCTGGACAGGCTGGAGAGGTGGGCCAGCGCCAACCTCATGAGATTCAATAAGGGCAAGCACAAGGTCCTGCGCCTGGGTCGAGGCAATCCCAGGCACAAATACAGGCTGGGTGGGGAACAGCTTGAGAGCAGCCTTGAGGAGAAGGGCTTGGAGTGTTGGTCGACAAAAAATTCAACGTGAGCCAGCAGTGCTCTCTTGCAGCCCAGAAAGCCAGCCACATCCTGGGCTGCATCAAGAGAATCTCATAGCTACTTGAAATAATATATTCAAAAATTATATGCCTTTTTGTTCTAAAACACAGGAAAAAGAACACGTGTCTTTGAATTCTGTCTGTCTTCTCTGTTGTAGTCTAAAAGATATTTCTTCTAACCAGTGAAAGACTACTGTTAATTTCATTTGTCCACAATGAGCCTCCCTTAATTGAATCATTATGTTTTCCACTTAGAACACAAGATGACAAATAAGGCTGGAGAGACAGAGAAAAATTAATTACCAGAACCATATAAAAAGATCATTCTGGAAGGAACCTAATAGGTTGTTGGGTCCATTTCCTGCTTTCCTGAGAAAACTATTATTATAGCCTCGCACATATCTGATATAACTCTATTTTCAGTGTAATTGTTTTGTCCCTTTCAACAAGGCTGAGCAGAAACCCACTGCATGAACAGGCATCTGTGCATTTGATCTTATGCCAGTCTTCCTCTTTTGTATAAATATTTCATGTTCCCATGATATCTACTCCACTGAAGTAGTTTAACAGAGTGATTGTGTCGTTCCTTAGTCTTTACTTTGCTAGACTGTAGAAACTATGGATGTTTAAAGGATATCTATACCTTCAGTGAAGCTTAACACGGAAGACTTGTGCCTATTACAGGCAGTAAATGCACAGACTGTTTAGGACAAAGATTGAACTGCTGGAACCTAAAAGCAATATAGATGGATTGCTGTGCCTAACCTAAGAAGTCTCTCAGATGGGACTATTGGCCTTGTCAGATTCAGTTCTGCCATATTCTTGTGACATAACATCTTTCAAAGAGTTTTTTGATTTTCATCATAAACAATTTGCGGTATAAACTTGACAGCTTTGATATCTCACTCCTCTTCACCTTCCTGGCACTATCCAGAAGTGGAATTTGGCTGCAGATCATAGAATATGTGTGTGTTTCAGGACGGGCACTCGTTAAAATGGTCTCTAAAGTGAGAGTGGGAGAGCACCTGGAGCTGCAGAAGTTGTATGAAATCTCAAGTCCTATGGGAAATGCGTGAACACACGTATTCTGTTCCAAAAGGCTGAACAGAAGGCTTTCTTACCATTTCTCTGCATCAATATGAACTTAATGCCTCAAAAGTGCAATAAAAATGTGCCTGCACTGTAAAACACATCAAAATGTACCAGGATCATGTAAATAAGAGCAGTGACAACAGATGCGTAAATAAACAAGGTATCACGGAGTTCCATTTTCATTTGGCAGCTATCTCAAAAGCTGTTCCTGTGGGAAAGTCATCACACATAAAAATTCTTTACTAACCCTTATAAATAAATCTGTGTGGTTCAAATTTGCCTCGTTACTGATAGAAGTTGGAAAATTGCCCTCTCAGAAAGCTGACGTGGGTTCTCAGTGACATTATAACATCTGCTGCTTTGAACTGAGGTGAGTGGTGTGTGGTGGCTCTTGAGAGGACAGGGTCCATCCATGTGCATACAGAAAGCAGGACATGGAGTGCATTTTTTTTTAATTAGAAGTCACTGTTTAGAGTTTTAGGTAGCTTTCTTCAAGGAAACTTCATTAACATGCAAATGCGACACCGAAGGTGTAACTCTAGCAAATGCTCCAAATGGCAACCTTTCTTGCATTGTAGAAAAGTGAGAAGTAGTAAATACAGAAAACACATCATGACTTAGGAGGTTTATAAAGATCTGGAATCAGGGAAGAGAATGGAGATGATGTTCTGTATCTTGTTATCTAACAGCTGTTAACTTGCATATTGAGCTGATTTTCAGAGGTGAAAAACAGCCATGAACCCAGCTGAGGTAGATTGCAGACTTCGGCACAAACATGCATCAGTCATTATTTGGGTTCTTCTGTTAAAACAAAACCCCAGTTCAGAGGGAGCTGTGTGAGGCTGAACCTTTGGGTAAGTTTATTATAGAAACAAAGTTGGGAAGCTTCTTGGAACCCTGTCTCACAGGATTACCATTTGCAGAACCTTGGACAAACATGCAGCAGACCCCAAAAAAATCCTTTTCCTATTTCCTTTTCTCTCAAACATGCAGCAGACCCCAAAAAAAATCCTTTTCCTATTTCCTTTTCTCTCAGTTTTTAATGGATTTTCTTTCCAGTCCTCTTTTCACAGGATGACCTCATTAACAAGGTTCTTCAGCACAGTCCAAAGCTAGTGGATATTCAGACTTTGTAATCTGTGAGAACAGAATTCTTGTATCCAGCTCATGGAAGTTAAGTTCATTCACTGACATCACCTGTTAAAAAGAAAATGGTTTTACTTTTTGATACTAAGAGGAGTGCAGAGAAGAAAAAGAGAGCAGGATGAAAAATAGCTTGCAGGGACAATTTCAGAACAGGAAAATAGAAAGTAAAAGCCTATAAACCACTCCTAAATTCAGGCTACTTTTTGTGTCAGACATTGGAAAAAGTCATAGTTGGTCATTCGTCTGAGTGTTCATACCCTAAAGGATTTGTGTTCAGTTAATAAAAAAGAAAACAAATGCTAATTCACATGCAAACAAATGACACGAAGAACACATTCTAAAGGCTATTTGTATCCTGTCCTTCTCCTTCAAATCAATCCTTCTTTCATGATTTATAATGTAGCTGGGACCACATGGGCTCAGATCAGAAATCAGTATATGGCTTTTCATACTCTGTGCCTCCTGTGGTGTCCCTACCCTGGCTACCTTGCTTGAAGTACCTAAAAGCCCTAGGGATTTGGGGTCACAGAGCTCACAAGCACAATCAAATATATATGTAATAAGTAGAGAGGTGGATGAAAGAGGAGCAAGCCTATAGTTAAAATTGCCTTCCTGAATTGAGAGCTCACACCATTCTGGCAGTCTCAATGGACAATAACTGAGTTTTGGGAAGTCTGGCTTCATCCTGGCTCTTTGAGCAGCTGGTACCTGAGATATGCCTCAAATCAGTAGAGATCCTCCCCCTCTACTCTGCCCTGGTGAGGCCAGTTCTGGACTCCCCAGTTGAAGAGGGATAGGGAACTACTGGAGAGAGTCCAGCAGAGGACAACAAAGACGACTCGGGGCCTGGAGAATCTCTTATGAAGAAAGGCTGAGAGAGCTGCGACAGGTTAGCCTCAAGAAGAGAAGAATGAGAGGAGGCCTGATTCACACCTATAAATATCTGAAGGCTGGCTGTAGGGAGGATGGTGCCAGACTGTTTTCAGTTGTGTCCAGGGACAGGACAAGATGTAATAAGCACAAGCTGGAATACAGTGAGTTCTATTTAGAAATAAGGAGAAAGTTCTTTATTGTGCAGGTGACAAAGCACTAGAACAGGCTGCCCAGAGAGGCTGTGGAATCTCCTGCTCTGGAAATACTCAAATCCCATCTGGATGCAATCCTGTGCAATGCACTGTCCTGCTTTGGCAGTGATGGAGGAAAGGTCTCTGGATTGGATGATCATTTGAGGTCCCTTCCAATTGTGAGGATTCTGTGATTCTGTGAGATGCTGGACCCAGCCTGCTATGATCTAGACCTCAGGAGGTCTCACTTTAGGATCACAGTTTATTTGGTCTGAGATGATCAGTTTTCAGGGCACTCTGGCCCACTTCGGACATCAAAACACTCCGGTATTTTCTGCCAGTGGCACAGGGTCAGAATTTCCTGTCTACAAAAGTTTGATAGCTCTCCCCTGTTGGCCTCAACTCAAGTACAGATGTACAAATTTATCATCACCCAAGTATGGATGTACTGGGCTATTGGGAGGTGACTATCTCCCTATGTGCTAAGTGATAGGGAGAACAGGGCAAGAGTGAGAAATTGGGTCCCAGCACACTGAGGAGGTGTCTTAACGTTCTGTGTTGCCACCTTCTGCACCCCATGCCTGACTTACACTGGGTTGGTTCATGATCTAAGAAGGTACAGGAGAAGAATCACATCACATCTCACAGAATTGTTTTGGAGACCTTCAAGCAACAGGGAGAACTTACCAGCACGTGAGCCTAGCAAACTATCCTAAGAATTACTATACTGGTGAATAGTGGTGTTCGCTCTGTAGTATTTGAACTAAAAATGCTTTCTGTTATTTCAAGCAGCCACTTGATTCTATTGTGACTACACAATGAAGGGTATAGCTCATCTCACCTCAATTTAGGCATCTGCAATAAAAGTAGCAAGCAGTACCAGAAGTAGCTGTAGGTATTTCTGCTTTGTAGCCTGGTATTAGTCTACAATAGGAAGGTTCTGATCCAGAAATGGTTATTTCTCTCAATTTATCATGGGAATATACCCAGGGGTGGATGCCAGCATGAGCTAAGGGGAGTTCCATCCCCACTTGTCTACCAAAACCACACTCCATTCTCTTATTTTCAGTCCTTAACTCTTTTGTCTGTATATCTGATCATTTTTGCAGCTTTTCATCTGAAACAGACTTGTACTTATTGCAGACTTAATCTCACATGTCATCTGGTTTGTTACACTAATACAAATTCTGCAGGAATTTCAGCCAACACCCTTACAAACCCCACTCTGATGATCTCTGCTGGTTTTTATCGGAGTCTGAATGTACTTTTGACTTAGAGAAAACACGAGCCAATTGAATAAACTCAATTAAACCCAGAGTCAGCCTCCTGGTCTATAATTATTTGAGACAGCTGAGTAAGCAAAAATGTTTAGATCAATGCACATTTTTCACTGCAAACAAGGCTGATAAGAGGTAGACTTAATCACTTCTGCCATGTTAAAAATCTTCTTTGAAAAAACAAGCTAGAGTGTTCAAAGTTACTCAGAGTACCACTTAGCTTTACATAAAGCCTTGAAGTCTTTGGCTTTCTTACATATTTAAATATCAAGATAATCCTCTGCATCCTGCAGTGTGTGCTGCAGCACAAGAGAAATAACAGAGGCATCTGAGAGCTTTCTGTATTCATCAAGTTGATGTGAGAATTGGTTTGCTGCTCTCAGACCTGTTGACAATTCCTTGTCCTGTCTCGAGCTTCTGAAAAACATGGAAATCCATCCTGTTGAAGGTCTGCACATTTAGAAAACCTGAACTGGAACTTTTGGAGAGGGGGTTGATCTGCATGATTGGAAAGGTTTTGTCAATTCTTTTAAACTAGTTTAGAAAAAAAAAAAAAACCTACTGATTTGTCTAGTTTCTAGTAAAAAATGCATAGCCCCTAGAAGGAAGAATCTTCTGTCCAGTTGGGAAATTAATTTTGTTTGAAAATCCCACAAGGTAAAATTTACTTTTCTCACAAAAAATTGTTCTGATGGAAAACTCTTAAGCAGCTCCAAAAGAACCAATGCAGAGTCAGACATTTTCCAAGTTAGGAATGCTATGTGGTGGCATCCTAGGGACTTCAAAGTGCTGGCACATCTGTACAGGTTTGATAATCTATACAGTAGCCATGTATTCAGCATCTCAATGTATTCTTGATGGTTTGTGTGCAATATTTATTATTCCACTATCAGACATATCCAGAACTAGAAATTCCTCCATATTCCAGGATTTTGCTGCTACCCAGCACCACTCTGGGATATCCCAGTCTTCTATTTTTGAAGATAAATAAATTGCAGCTAAGGACATAACAGGATTAGAGAGTTTCCTACGCCTCAATCCCAAGTTTCCCTGCTATATGCTGTTTTTCACACTGGTCTGGTTTAAATAGCCGAACAGCCAGCATTCCCATAAGAGGGCAATGAAGCTGGTGAAAAACAAGTCTTACGAGGAGCAGTTGATGGAAGTGCCACTGTTCAGCATGGAGAAAAGAAGTCTCAGGGGAGACATCCTAGCTCTCTACAACTACCTGAACGGAGGTTGTAGTGAGATGGGGTCAATTTCTTCTCCAAAGGAACAAGTGATAGAACAAATAGAAATGGCCTAAAGAAACAAAAGGGAACATTTATACAAGACAGGAAAAATTTCTTAACAGGTCATTGTCAAACACTGGAAGAGGCTGGCTAGAGAAGTGGTGGAGTCCTCATCCCTGGAGATATTAAAAAGATACATAGATGTGGTGCTTAGAAGCCAGGTTGAGTGGAGGACTTGGCAATGCTGGGTTAAAGATCTTTCCCAATCTAAATGATTCCGTGATTCTATGAATTTGTTCCATTAGTACTTTATATTTCTCAGGAGTTTGAAACTGTTGCCTCTTCTTAAGCCTATGTGAAATATGTTATCTGCAATTAAAAGCCCAGTTCAAAAAGTATACCAGCTGCTTCCTTTGCAAGCCTTCTTGTGACTTTGAGATCTTTGAGGTCTTTCTGCTCACATATTTCTGTCATATGATTCAGATGTGTGTTTAGGTGGTATTTTTGAACAATAGCTGACTTTCTTGCCAGTGGTACCTGTGCAAACTGTCAGGGCAGAAGCCTGGGTCTTCCTTTTTGATTCATTTGCCTCACATCTTAACCCCCACAGCTCCCAGCTCAGAAATGCTGTAATTCATCTTGCTTTGTATGAGGCATTAAGCAAACCAAGATGTTGCCCTGCAATAAAGATGAAATGGCCCTCAGGGACAGATTTTTGGTTGAATACTGCAATAAATTCTTACAGATATTGTGGAACACAGGAATTACTATGCTTGAATTTGCTGTTAGATTTATCTGTGGAGTCAATGAGGAAGCTAGTTTCAAATAAAGACAGATATCAGGACCCCCAAAGGATTGCAGTTGTTTTCTTTAAAGTAATAGTAAAACATATTCTGAGATGTGTATCACTTGCTTTTGTGTCTTTTCTTCACTTTCATATGCTTATTTCTTTGCACCTTGGTCCCTGACTTCTTGTAATTAAGGTTTCGCAGCAAACTTAAGGTTGTGCATTTATGCATTGTCTTTAAACAGAATTGGTTTTCCTTTGGGTCCCTCTTAGTCCCTATTTAACAGTTTACTAAATAGAGTTCCAGCACTTTATGTCAGCATGTGCTTCATCTTCAACCCACAAACTAGCATGGCGACTGTCTTCTGGGTAGAAGACAGCCTCTTCTCAAAGAGACAGCTCACCCTTCCAAATCAGCCCCACCAGCTCTACTGGAAAGCTTAATGGTGCAGACACTGCCTGGATTTGGCCCAAGCTGTGTAGCTCTCCAATAGCCCACTCCTGTTCTGTGCAGCATTTGCTCATTTTCTTCCTCTTCCACTGTGTGGAAATTCAAGATCACTTGAAAAATAAAGAAAAAAGAGATGATTTTCAAATGTGCAAGTTGCAAAGCTTCACACTTAAGAAATCTCTGAAGTGTCCCTATGGCCCCTTCCTCACATGAACCACGATAAAGCTTTAATTACATGCTTGCACACTGCTTTTCACTGAACCTTGTCTTGGGCAGTAACTGGATATTCAGTGTTTTTCCTTCTGGGCATGTGTGAAACATAGTTTACCATATTTTACCCAAAGGGAACATAAAAGACTCCATCTGATGAACCTGTGACATCTCTACCACAGGAACAAAGCGTGTTTTAAGCCTTAATCTTTTTTCAATTATATTTTTCCTTCTTAATATTGAGGAAATCTGTTAGAGATAGAGAGTGGCCAACCCTGGCAAGCAAAAGCCAAACTTAAGGAAGACTTTTTTCATAACAATTTATTACCAAGCACAACCCACCTTTTCATTCCTCACGCTGACATGTCCTAGCACCTGTGCTGTTGTTCCCAGGACATTTATTCATGTTTTATGGGACTGGGCTGATTTGTTGGCTTGTGCCAACTAATGTCAATGGTTTGTACGTAAGCAGTTAGGAGTTGTCAGTTTTGTAATTTAAAGGCATGTGTGAAACATGTAAAAGCCTTCCTAACATTGCTTTGCACAAGGAGGTCTGCGCCACCTCCCTCCTCAGAAGCTGCTGTCTTGAGGTGTGCTGATGAGCACTCTTCTATTCCTCCATAAGTGAGTAAAACAGTGCAATGGGAATGGTTCCATAGATCTGGTGCAGAGCACACAGCATGATAGGTGGTAGAGCGAGTTTACTTTTGACTTGGTGCTTGCCTGAGCCAGCTGGATGCCCACCCACAGCTAGTTTGTTACAGACTGTCTCATGGAGGTTATCTCATCACTTAGCTTGGCTTGCAAAGGATCCATGTCATACACACTGAGGCCAGTCATGACAGGAGCCAAGCTGCAGCAATGAGGACATGTAGGAGGTTTGCCTCATGAGTGTATTGCTGAGCCAAACCAAAATAGTATTAGTGATGCACCAAAAGCTGACTTCCAGGCACAACAAGGACTTAAAAAATCGACCTATAGTCACTTCTTTTTTCACTTCCAGTGCAAAACTGAGATTATTACTGAATCACATTCAGCTCACCTAGCAAACAGACCTGGCTATCTCACACCAATATTGCTGACTATAACTTATTTAACAAAATTTCAAAGCTGCTGGTCTTGGTACCACTTTGAGATGTGATTTTCAAAACCGTCATGGCTGGTTTTGAAAAAAAAAAACCAGACTAGAAAAAGTAAGGTAAGTGTTATGAATCTTTATACAAGTCTTTATTTTTCAACAGTAAGCGTGTGGAATAACTGTTTACTGAGTTCTGCAGAGGTACCAAGCAACAGTGGTGCCTCTCAAAGGATAATATGGTCCTGGGCTGTAACAAGAGCTACCTGGCACTGCTTACATGTATTCTAGTAGATTCCTGTTCCCTAAACATTTTTTCCTGGTACTATGTAGACTTAACAGTTCAAAATCCCACTGATGTTGAATTGTGAAGAGAGCATTATTCTGGAAATAAATGAGGGCACCTGAGAGACAGGCTGTCTCACAAAAAGCATCTATATCCCCTGAAGAACCCATACATTCCTACAGGTATTTTCTAGGACATCTCCTTCAGAAAATCTTCCAGACTATTCCCTAAATACAAGGAGGCATTTTTCCCTCAGGACATCATTAGGCAATTACATATCAAAGTCATGACAGACTTCAGAATGTCTGACAGATTTAAATTCTCATCATTCTCCTTATTTATGAGGAAATCATAATTTACCCTCAGGAACAGAATGTGCTCACCCCAGTTTCAACTAAGCTGTAAATGTGACACGCTACCGCAACACACCAGGCAAATAAAGTCCCGTCACATGTTTGTATAATTCTGCTGTGCACCACAAGAAAATTGTTAGTCACATTGAGTGTTTTTGCAAGGTCTAAAGACTTGTTGACCTTTAAGGAAGTCCTTAAAATATCTTTGGAGTTGCAGAGTATGACATTTGATCAGCCACTTTTGCTGACCATATCTTAAATTCATCCCTGTGTATTTGCAAAACAGTGGCACAATCTTTAATTCATACATCTCTTTCATCTGCTATTGACACAGGTTTTAGAACTCAGGTTGCAAAATGTTCAAACTTATAATCTTGCTGCGGTATCTATCGAACTCACATCTGGGTTTGAACTCTAAATTTACACTGCACACCTCTGTGCCTAATTCAGAGACAATTTCACAGCGTTCAATTTGGCAAGTCCTTGGCGCTGTAGTATTCTTAAAACACAGACCCTTCCCTAGGAAATCATTGTCCAAAAAACCCCACTTTTTATGTCCAGAAGGCAACACTGTGCAGCCATTGTCATCAGTTGATCAGGTCTGACGTGCGATTAACTAATTTTTTCAGTTAAAGTGCTAATGGACTGAAACAAAACCAAACCAAAACAAGGAGGATTCAAAACCACTCATAAAAGTTCATGAAAGACATACATAGATTGTTAGAAATGATCCAACGGACCATCCAAAGCTTTGATAAAGAGACTTATTAGTTAGCAAAACTAATTAGCAAAAGACTTATTAGTTGCGGGTATAAGGAATGAGCAAGCAGCACAGGGTGCATGGGGAGTCAGGTAGTCCACCAATATGCACATCTACAGTTAAAGGCAGCAACATGTTTTACCTTATTTTATACATATTATCCCTTCAAAGGATCCCCTCCTATCAGTCTCCTCTTTGTTCACATCTGCACTTTTTGCTGAGTCCCTCCGTCCAAAGATGAGGGGGGAGACAAAGTTCTTGGCCTAATCTTTTAACTATCAGTGAGTAACTCCCCATACATTTCACAACACTTTGCAGGTCCTACACTGCTCAACATCCCCCCATCCTGTTTACCCTTTGTTCTGCTGAGCTTCACTGCTTACTTTGTTCTTTCAATAGTTTTCCATGACAAGGAGGATATTGTTTTTACCTTGATACGAATCATAATATAATGTCTCACGTAGACATTTTCTTACATAATTGGGCCAAGCTGCTGCCTCAGTGGGAAGAAACCTGTCACAGTTATTTTCCTTGTGACATATATATGTGTCTTCAGCATCAGCAGTTCGTTTA
Organism: Upupa epops; assembly: GCA_013397515.1. NCBI lineage: Eukaryota > Metazoa > Chordata > Aves > Bucerotiformes > Upupidae > Upupa > Upupa epops. Next base: position 37,943 of record VZRI01012832.1, read on the forward strand.
GAGCTAATTTCCTGTTCCATGTGCTTCCAAGTTAGTTCTCCATTTCAAGCACACTGAATCCTACCACCACAAACAGAGGAATCTCCCTCCGTTTTGGCAAACTAACAGAAGGACGTACCAGGCTGGACCTGGAAATGAATCAGCATAATAATACCTGGAAACCAGAGCACCAGCAGGCAAAATCTAGAGCTGGGCACTGACTAGAGCACATCTTGTCTCTTCTGGTGACTCCATGGGAGTTGTCTTCACTGGAAGCCAAGATACAGTGGAGAAATAGGGGCAAAGCCATGTCCAACAGGAGGTTACAGTTCAGCTGGGTGAATGTCTGGATGCAGGCATTTGGAAGTATTCCCAGACCTACAATTTAAATGCAGTCTCTGTGAATTCAAATGGCCAAAGTTTGTGTTGTCTATTTGAAGGCTCAAAGTGGTGTCGGTGGCACAAGTGATCAGAGCAACTTAGAAGGAAAGAAAAGTTACTAATAGTTTTCTGAGAACATTATTGTTATGAGAAAGTAAAATATTTTAGTGTTACGTTATGACACAATGAACTTCAGCCATGCAACTCATTCCGAGACTCCTGTGTTGTGAAAAAAATCTTAATTGTTTGTTCCTGTACTATTTTCATTGAGGGAGCCTTGCTTATTACAGTGCCACAGCATCACAGTAATGATGAGGCTGGAAAAGACCTTGAAGATTATCCAGTCCAACATAAAACCAACCAAGTAACCTAACATCTGACATCTAGATCATGCCACTCAGCACTTCATCCAGCCTAACCTTGAACACCTCCAGAGACAGTGACCCAACCACATCCGTGGGCAGCCCATTCCAAAACTGGATCACTCTTTCCGTACAAAATGTTTTCCTAATGTCAAGTCTAAACCTCCCCCGATGGAGCTTAAGACTGTGACCCCTCATCCTGTCTCCAGTGTCCAGGGAGAAAAGACCGAGCCCCGCCTGACTCCAACCCCCTTTTAGGTAGTTCTAGACAGCGATAAGGTCCCCCCGAGTCTCCTCTTCTCCAGGCTAAGCAGACCCAGCTCCACCAGCCTCTCCTCGTAGGGCTGACCTTCCAGGCCCTTTACCATTCTAGTTGCTCTTCTCTTATTCATTATTTTGGGAATGTACCAGGACACCTTATAAAGAACTGTGCTTTCATCAGATCTGTATTTTATTCGTTAGAGAATTCAGATTTTATGTCACATTATTTTTCTAAGCAATTACACAGCCAAAACGCAGAGTTTATAATTGTGCTTTGTGCCGAAATAGAGTATGTTGGATGCTGATCTCATAATTATAGAAAAGGTACAGCATAGTCACAGTGACTAGATTTCACGATGTCCAGTTCAAATAAATCTAAAGAACAGCTGACATGAAGAACCTCTCAATGCAAAACATACTTTTCATTTAGATTTCTTCCAAACACAGAATCAACTACACCTCGTGTATCTGCTTGAAGCTCGCAGCATCCAAACCGCATCCTTGTGTTGCTGGCCTCTGCTGCTGTCCACTAGCTGTCTAGTTTAAAAAGAGAAGTGGCAAGATAAAAAACAAATTCTAACTAAAAGAACACATTAAGCCACCCGAATCACAGTCAGCAACCATCCTGAGTGCTTCTCAGAAGAATGTGTAACCATAGAAGACAGAAAACCCTGCAGGTGCATCTGTTTTAGCTGCTTCTTGGCTTCTCATGAGGTCAAGTTTTTAACATTGAAATATTTTGTTTTGATAAGAGGTCGGTACCTGCTGTTTCATGTTAGACATTAAGATGTGGCTTAGCTGCTGACTGAGGTACAAGCAGGCTGTAGCCACAGTTTATGTTAGCAACTAAAGTTCATTCTTATGTGATAAAAGCTGTGGAGAAAATGAGAAATGGGCTCAGCCACAGTGGTCCCTGCAAGGAAACGCAGTTTCAACTCTGGTAGTGATTCCCCAGTAAAAGATGTCCAAAACAATCAGGCTTTGTGCCCCAAAAGAACAGTGTTAGATATATGAGCATGTTTACCTGTTTCTATGGAATCTGAGGACCTTATTCAAAGGAATCATAGAATCATAGAATGGTAGGGGTAGGAAGGAACCTCTAGAGAGCAGATGGAAGAATCAGCATAATCACTATTTGAGACCAGGCTCTGAGGAGACAAAAAATCAAGCCATGTGTGAAATGGAAAAGCTTTTTAAGCCCTGTTAAACATGGAATTACATGCATATTAGTGGCTGAATGATCTGCCTAATCAATGTTTGGAGTTTGCCATTACAGAAATCAACCTTGGACAGTATAATATATCATTTTGTGTGGAGATCTGGAAGAATTTCAGTTCTAAGGAATATAGACAATAGCAGTTTTCTTGTGAGAGAAATAATAGAAATAATTATTCTTGGACACAGAATTAGACATTTCATTTTATTACTGCAGTTATTATTTAGCAACAAAAGCCTAACATAGCAATACTTAGTTATGTTGGAATGTGTGTGTGAAACTTAACAGAGTTATCCTATCACCAAGCACCCTGGTATGGGAGAGAACACGTTCAGGCTTGAAAGGAACATGCTCGGGCTTGATCTCGACGAGACCAGGCTCTATCTTTGAAAAAGGTAGCAACAAGTATCATATCCAGTTAGCACATAGACAATGAGTATGTGATGATTTTGCGTCCAATGATTAAAGGCTAGAATGTACAGACAGCCCTCTGATTTATGTATAAAATGAGGTCGATTTGCTTAATAAATTGTCTTCACTGGGTCAAGTTGCAGAGTCGGTGCCCATCCATTGCCACAAATGGTGACCCCAATGTGATTCATTGCTATCCAGCATGATTAGACATCATAAGGGGTAATAAAAACCGCGGACCTCAGAGCAGACTGGTGGCAAGCCCAGCTAAGCTGAAGATAGCCACAGTGAGGAATGACAATGGGATTGCCAGAGAGAGCTGTGAAACTGACCAATGCCTCTGTGGATTGGAGATGGCATGTTGCTCCTCTGGCTGTGTAAGTGTAACACTGCTTGTATAGCCAAGGTGCTTTTCAAATAGCCACCTGGGAGAAAGTGGGGCAAACCCTGATTGATGCCACTACACATGGTGATACCACAGCACAATCTTTACTTTCTATGTGGCATCTGGTTAAAGAGGCTCTTGAAAAACTTAAAATAAACTGAAAAACTGTTGCCTCTGCTGTAGCAGCAACTTCTCCTTCAGACGCAAGAAGGGAGAACCTTATCTCTACTAAACCACAGCCTCCGGATTCTAATATTTCCAACAACTAACCCTTTATTGCTTGAAATGTCAGCTCCTGCAGCTCTGATTTTATTACCACCTGCCCTGGCTGCCCCGATGGTGCAGCCTCCCCCAGTACAGTTTGCTACCACTTTGGGAGCTGAGGTGCCACCCTTGGATCCTCCTCACAACCCCCTGACTACATGCGAGCAGGCAAATGATGAGGAGGAAGTGCACTGTGTTTTCCCTATTTCCCGTATTGACCAGGGGCCCCACCGTGAGCCTGCTGTGTGGCCTTTTTTAAGAGACCTCAGGAAAAACTGTGCTGAACATGGCCTTTTTGCTCCTTCCACACGCCTGATAAAAACTATATCTGCAGAAGATTTGACACCTTTTGATATTACTGGTATCATGGGAACTATCCTCACTGAATCGAAAGGCCATGCACTGGAAGGACTGATTGTGGAACAACAGTGACAGGGACACATAGTTCTTAGGAACAGCCCATGGAGTACTCCTTTTTCATGTTCAAAAAGAAAAATGGAGCTTTGCTACATGATCTGTGAAAAATCAATGAGGTTATGGAAGATATGGGACCACTCCAACCTGGAATGCCATCCCCAGCCATGATTCCATGGAACAGTGATGCTGTAATTGCTGATTTAAAAGCCTGTTTCTTCACCATTCCTTTGGATCCTGCTGATGCCCCTACATTTGCATTTCATGTACCCACTGTCAACAGCGCAGCACCTTTAGGAAGATTTCGGTGGACTGTATTGCCCCAGGGGATGAAGAACAGTCCATCTATCTGTCAAGAGTTTGTAGCTCAGACATTGTCAGAAATTAGCTAAAATGTCCTGATGGTTTTTGTTATCATATGGGTGACATTCTTTTTACAGGGGAAGAGATGCAACAACTCCTCCTGGTAGTTCAAGAAGCTTGTCCTGCCATGGAAGAGTCAGGCCTACAAGTCACCCCAGAAAAGGTTCAAATTCATCCCCCATGGGAATATCTAGGGTGGAAAATATTAGCACCCACCGTAGAACCCCAACAAATCAAACTCCAAATTGATGTAAAAGCATTGACTGATTTGCAGAAGCTTTTGGAAATCAGATTAGACCTTATTTGGGCATCACTAATGCAGATTTGGCCCCTTTGTTTGATCTCCTTAAAGGAGATAGTGCACTGACATCAGCTCAGATTCTTAGGAGCGAGGCTATAAAAGCCCTCGAGAGAGTAAATAAGGCTCTCAGATATAAAAAGGCCCACAGGCGACTTGAAAGGCATCCTGTACGTCGGTTTCATTACCTTGAATCAAGTAGGTAGCTTGTGATTTTAGAATGGATTTTCTTACCTTACCAACCTAAAAAGACTGTATCTACGCAAATTCAAATGATTGTTAACATTACCATGACAGGAAGAAAGAGAGATTTACAAATATCTGGGAAAGAGCCTCAGTACATATGCTCCTATAACAGCTGAATATCTCCAGTGGTGTCTAGCTAGCAGCTTTGTGTTGCAGGTTGCCCTGGACGGATGCATCAGCACCCATTATGCTTCTCACAGATAGGTGCAGCCGTGTAAAGATATAGTGCTTGTTTCTTTCCCTTTTTGCAGCAAAACACCTGTATCAGGGGTAACGGTGTTTACTGATGGATCAGGAAAACCAGAAAGAATAGTTTTAACATGGCGTGATGGTCAACAATGGCAGGACTGCATTTTGTACTCCACAGGGCCACCTGAAATTGTAGAATTGTTTGCAGTATCCCACATTTTTATGCTATGGAAAGATGTGCCTGTTAACCTGGTGATGGACTCACAATATGTTGCTCATGTAGTGCAAAGAGTGGAGGAATCATGGTTAAACACATCAGCAGTGAGCAATTATTTTCACTCTTTAACAGTTATGGTTTTTACTGACTCATCAGAAACACCCCTATTACGTGCTCCACGTTAGAAGCCACACAAATGGACCAGGATTTTTAACAGAGGGTAATGCGTGGGCTGACCAACTCACTCTACCTGGTGGTGGTGTCCAGTTTCCAATACTATTCAACAAGCACAATTGTCTCATGACCCTTCAGCTATGGCAAATGGATATTACACACACTCCTGCATTTGGTAACTTAAAATGTGTGCATGGTTTCACGGATACCTTCTCAGGAGCTATGTGGGCTGTTACACACACAGGGGAAAACAGTCCTGATGTGTAAGCACTGGCTGTCAGCCCAAACTGACAGCGAGCCAGGATATATTGCACAAAAGACAGAGCAATTTTTTCAGCAATGGGGTATTGATCACATGCCTGGTATCCCTCACTCGTCCCAAGGTCAAGCCATTGTTGAAAGAGCTCACTGTACCCTCAAAGAAATGCTTGAGAAATGAAACGAAGGAATGGTGAGTCAGGCCCCTCAGAACAGGCTAAACAAAGGGCTGGATGTGCTGAACTTTTTTTCTCATACAGATCCAGATATTCCTGTGATTTTTTTCTCACTGTTCTTCTCTACAGTCGAAGGATCTTACTACAACACCTCAAAAAGGTGTTAAAAGAACCCCAGTCAGGGTGGTGGGAAGGTCCTTTTAACCTACTCACTTGGGGAAAAGGTTATGCTTGTGTTTCCACAGACATGGGAACAAGATGGGGACCTGCTAGAAACGTTCGCCCTGCCTTGACACGCCCAGACAAAGAGCCACCTTTAGTGAACAGGAACTGATTGCCCTGCCAGTGTTTCTTCAGGACTCGCTACACACTGGACACCGAGTACCTCTATTTGTTTAATTTGTAAAAGGTGTTGTGCATGTGTTACTGCACGCTGCATCTACTGTGGTAATTAGATTATACAATACAATAGTAGTCAGTTACAGCATTTGAATAGAACTCATGGTCCATTTTGTATTAGGTGTTACAGGTTAGAGGAATTTATTTCTGTAAGATATTATTGTTCTCATGTAAAGAGAAACGTAAGATGGTAATTTTATTAGGCTTTGGTTTATGTCTTTTAACAGTAAATGCAATATGGATACCTCCTCAGCCAAAACCAACGTTTGGGTTACTCTTGCTAATCTGACCGATCAGGATGATTCAATTCTGCATGCAATGCTTCAAAACAGAGCAGACATAGATTTTTTATTATTAGCACAAGGACATGAATGTGAAGACATTGAAGGACTGTGTTGTATGAATTTATCTGACCATTCTGAATCAGTTCATAAAAGTATTCAACAACTCAAAGAAGGAGTTGAAAAACTACAAGCAGACGATGGCTGCACTTGGTTAGACAACATATTTAATGGATGGGATTTTTTGGCTGGGTTAGGTCTGTAGTTAAAACAGGTTTAATGTTATTAGTAGTAATTTTAATAATTTTGTGTGTTATAGCTTGTCTTTTACAATGCATGTGACATATGATGGTTGATCAACTATCTTTGATTGAAAAATAAAAAGGGAAAGATATGGGAGAGAACATGTTCAGGCTTGAAGGGAACATGCATAGGCTTGATCTCGACGAGACCAGGCTCTGTCCTTGAAGAAAGGTGGCAAACAAGTATCGTAGCATTTAGACAAATGAGTATGTTATGATCTTGTGCGCAATGATTAAAGGCTAGAATGTATGGATAGCCCTCTGATTTGTGTGTAAAAGGAGCTCAATTTGCTTAATAAATTGCCTTTGCTGGATCAAGTTGTGGATCTGTGCCCATCCATTGCCACAATAAGGCAGCTATGAGATCAGGTAACTTTGATGTCAGCATTTTTGATGTAATGATTCGGTCCTAAAACTTGTAATGAGACATAAAGATTGTTGTCAAATATATTTCGGTGGTTTACTNGGCAAACAAGTATCGTAGCATTTAGACAAATGAGTATGTTATGATCTTGTGCGCAATGATTAAAGGCTAGAATGTATGGATAGCCCTCTGATTTGTGTGTAAAAGGAGCTCAATTTGCTTAATAAATTGCCTTTGCTGGATCAAGTTGTGGATCTGTGCCCATCCATTGCCACAATAAGGCAGCTATGAGATCAGGTAACTTTGATGTCAGCATTTTTGATGTAATGATTCGGTCCTAAAACTTGTAATGAGACATAAAGATTGTTGTCAAATATATTTCGGTGGTTTACTGTTGAACGAAATAACACAGTAAGTCACCCACCAGTGCTGAGATTGTTGTTTGTGTAGCCAGCCACGAACATTGTTAATGCAATGAAATATAGGCAGTCCATAGCTGCATTGGGGTTGATGCAGGTCACACTGTGCAAAATCACAGAATATTAAGATACAGGGTGCAATAATGAACTACAAGTTGATATGAGAAATAGGATAAAATGAGAGGAAAAACATTCCAAATGGTGTGTTTCCACCAGAAAATTATAACAAAGTCCAACCGCTTGACTGGCTGAACAAATAAATACCTGTGACCAATGAGGCAAACTGAGAGGGAAGAGGTTAGTTAAGACACTGCTTCCTGCATTTGCAGCTTCTGGGAATGTTCATCTACTAAAGCATGGCCAGCAAGATACAGGGTTGTCACTCCCCTGAGAGAGATTAAGCATGAGACAGTCTCTTCTACTGCAGAAAGAAAAGCAGCAGCAAAGGTATATTGATCCAATGCCCTGAGTGGCTTGTAGCAATGGACCATCAAACACTGCTTAGTGACTGGCAGAAGTGGGGGCAGCAGTTAATGTTTATCAGCATGAGAACATTTATTTCCCTATTAATAAGAAAACCACCAAACTGAAACGACAGGCAAACAGACATGTGTCACTGCCTGTAAATTAAAGTGGATTTGTGAGAGGTCTGATCAATAGGCGTTTCTTAAAATGCAAAAATAAGGCGAATACACCCAGGGGTATGAGTTAACACAGCTGTATTGTTCAACAGCATGTGACAGAAGGAAAAGAGAGTGGTGAAGCAAGAAAAGAAAAGAGAAGGGAAAGAGGGGTAAAGAGAGGAGGGCAGAGAGAGGTGGGTGTATGGAATATGCCACCACAGGGATCTCTTGCCTAGGCATCCCCAGACTCCTGATGAACCGACAGCATTTCACCCGTCTTCCTTTACAGTCAATTGGTCTTCAGTGGGGAAGCTCCTCTGTGCAGTTTCTGGGAGTCCTTGTCACCCATTCCCAACTCTCCTTTCCTGAGGAAGGGGATTCTGGGATCCTCTTCATAGCTGAATTCTCTATTCTCATTCCTCAAAGCAGAAACTGCTGTCTCTTGTCTCAAAGTCTTACCATTACCTTATCAGCTTCCCTCATTAAGCATCCAGGGAAAGGAGGCCTCTGCTGCTTTACAACCTTGAAAAATCGATGTAATGTCCAGAAACAGTGTAGGAACAGGATCAGTCACTGACAGCCTGGATAGGGCCAGGTGAACTGTAGTGCTGGTGGGCTGCATATCCCCTGCCACACTGTGCTCGGAGGAAGGGGAGAGAAGGCCTGTTCACAATAAGGCCATGTTGAGGCATGACAAAGGGATCTTTTTTTGGATGCTCACATCACTAAAGATGATCTTAATTGACAAGGTAATGTGAGAATTGCTAAATGACATAAATCCACAAATGACATAAATGAACAGAATAGTGAATTCCAAGACTAAATAAGATTGAGTGGGGGATTTACACTGGGAATTAAAGACAATGAAGGTTTGTCAGTCATTTTCATAATCAGACATACCATTTATTAAAGCTGTTCAAAGAGTCAACATTATCTTCATTAACTGTAGATCCCCTTTACACTCATCAGCAGACAGAGGCCAGTCTGGGACACAGAGCTTCTTATTCTAAAGTAGGCATTTAAAAGAGGTGTGAGTGTCTTTCCTGTGCCCTCTGATGCAGGCAGTATATTCTGTAGGTAGTGTGCTCTTTTCAGCACCATTTGACACCTGTGCTGCAAATGCCTAAAGCTAAAAACACTAATCTCCCTCCCTGTGCTTTCACAATACAGCTGATTTTGGTGGACTATGAAATACTTGTTGGCAGTTTCAGGAGGGAAGGGAAGACTGGGTCACAGTGCAATGGTTTACAAGAATAGGAGGAACCGTTAACAGAATTCTTACTTCCAATTGGAAGTATGGATAAAAATGTAAATAATACCCAATTATTTAAGTATTAACTCAATTAAATTAGTCAAGAGACTGGAACAAAATGTAAATATTTATTAAAACTAAGCTCAAGCACGATAAACTGATAAAACCAAAGATAATCAAAACAGAGATAAGATAAACAAATATACTATAATCAAAACAAAGATAAGACTTTAAGATACCAACCAACCTCTCTGAGGAGTTGCAATGTTGTGATGGCACTACAGGATAAGAAATGAAGCTTCTCTCTGGGAGTTGCTGTTTTAGCCACTCACTGCAAGAGGATGTCAGTATTCAAGGAGTTGCAGTATAGCCACTCGCGCACTTGATGGCAATTCAGGATAAGAAATGAAGTTCTCTCTGGCAGTTGTTGTTCTAGCCACTCACCACCAGAGGGCTCCAGCTCAGACTTGTTCCTGCAGGAAATAGTAAAATGGCGCACAGACAGCAGTGTCCTGTCCCCAGTGGAAGTGANACCACATGCACTTGGTACAGGGGGTGTAAAAGGAGAAATCTCCCACTGCAGAGATAAACCTCTGCCAGAATTGAGTCCAAAACTAGATCAGACTCCATCACAGAAATGCCGCGATTGAAAGAGAGCGAGAGAGAGAAAAGAAAGCAAGCAAGAGCTCTTCAATTTCCCCCACAAGATCCACAGTTCTCTTCCAACCTCGCAGCTTGGCAAGGTGTCCTCGCAAAGAGAATTTGAGGAGCGCGATTAAAGAGCAAGGGGAGAAGGTCTTTACGGCTCACAAAGTCTGTGATTAATGGCTTGATGATTTCTTGCTCTCTCCCTTGAAGCGTTTGTTATCTTCCTGGCAAGGCAGAGGTGCGATGCTGGCCAGCAAGGCAGCAGACTCTCTCCTCCAGGCCTCACAGGTTCTCTAGGGAGACAGCAGAGGTGTCTTGTCTCCTGCTATGAGGCAACTGTGCCTGAACAATAGAAGCACAGTGTTTTTATAACCTCTGCCAGCTTATCCAATAACGATCAATAACGATCCAATAATTACGGATCAACAAGCTCTCTAATTAGTAAAAGGTCAGAATGGGTGTCAGTAAATCGGTCCGATCTAGGATTGTAAAATTGTCACCCCACCTTGAGAGACATCAATCTTGTCCAGTTGGGCAGAAAGGAATGTGTATGGAAAAAACACTGCTTCTTTAAAACCCTAACACACACTCAAGGAAATACTGTTGGTATTCGGAGGATAACTGTTTTGAGAGTTACAGAGAGATGGTGAAAGTAAGTAGAAGGAGCAACAACCAGTAAATCTGCAAGCTGATCCTGCCACTCTGAGGAAACGACAGGTTTGTGTCTGGCCAGATGAGTGGGGGCACTGTGATTCCACTGCCCAGTCACGGGGGATCAGATCCTCTCGTAAGCACGCTGCCTGTGACAGCATTCCAAAATGGACAGGCCCTGACTTCCCTACCCATTCTGGGAGGATTTTTTGGATTTATTCTCCCATAAAATAATATACTCCCACTCTGGTCTGAAAAGCTTCGCATCTTACAGTGAGGATGTATGTCTCAAAATTGGGAAAACAGCCCAGTCTTTGGATCCAGCTGTCTGAGATAAAAAGATGCTTAAGCAAACATATAAATAATGTAATTTATATCCAATAAAAGAGACTGGTGACTCAGATTCTTCTGCTAGATGATTTATCATCCACCTTAGCTGGAAGACAGAAAGATTTCTTTATGTGTATGCAACAGATATTTAAGGTAGGAGCTGAGGTGCTTTTTCTATATCCTCTCCCATTGTTAGACAGGTCACAGTCTGTGCATTTAATTTCTGATGAATTAATACAGACATGTAGATTACATCAGACTTCTCTTAAAAAGCTATTTTGTCTCAGAATGCTAATTTTTTTAAAATATAAAGGAACCAATGCAGAGACAAGACAGGCTTCTTTCCCTGCTAGACAAAAGCAAAGTTACTGAGAGGAACCGAACAAAGGAAATGTCATTACTACAAGGGAATCAATGAGATATACAGGATAAACCCCAGACACAACAAAAAAGGACTGGCAATCTGGATAAAGAATTGTCTGTCACAGGTACAAGCGGGCAATTGAAGAAGGTTATGAAAAGTTGAGAACAAATCTCACCGACTTCAGTGCTCTTTTACTTTAAAAAAAAAATCACAGTTAATATTTTTTTCGAGTCCTGTCACACATTTTCAGGCACTTTTTTGTCAAAGGCAGACATAATGTGATGCAACTTGACAGTGTACACAAAGCCTGAAAAAAAGCAGCGTGTCAGTGTCAAGGCATCCCACCAGGGACCAGAGATCTGTAAAGGGTTGTGGTTGTGTGTGTGTGCACTTGTTCAGTTTAGGAATGTGCTGCAAGGCACATACTCATTATCACATTTCTGCTTTAAAAGATGCAAGATGAATCAGAGGCAAAGTAAGAGGCTGAAGACCTTTGATACCTCGTGAATGAGCCAGGAGGGCTGTCCCTAGAATGCTGGCAATGGCACATACCACAGTAAGGAGGGTATGCACCTGAGAAATGCAGAACTGGAAACCAAACAGGCTGCCCAGGGGAAGTGGTGGAGTCTCCTTCTCTGGATCTGTTTCTGTGCTACTTGGTCTAGGTGATCCTGCTTTGGCAGGAAGGCTGGACTATATGATCTTTTGAGTTCCCTTTCAACCCCTAATGATTCTATGATTCCATAATTTTATGATTTTGGCTACCTTTGCAGTGACAAACATGACAGCCTCCATGGGCTGCCCGAAATCTCATTGAATGGCTTTCATTTCTTGAAAGCCTGTTGTCCACTGAGCTGGTACTTGATGGAGTATCAGTACAGTAGGACAAGAAATCATCCTTAAAAGCACACCTATCTCCTCAGACAAGAATTTCAGAAACTGAAGATTGAGGCACCAACTAGGCCTTCAACCTTCTGTAGGAAAACTGCCACTTCAGTGCTGCAGAAGAGCTTGATTGGGTCCAAGCAACAGGAGACAAGGTGGTACTTGAAAAAAACTTCCTTTCATGCCCATTGCCACATCCCCACAGTGCTCATCCTAAAACAGCAACCCTGGATTTGTGCAGATCATACAAAATGTCAGATGTTAGGGTTACTTGGTTGGTTTTAGGTTGGACTGGATGATCTTTAAGGTCTTTTCCAGCCTCATCATTACTGTGAGACTGTGAAACAATTCCTATCTGGACAAGTGTGCACTAGGATCCTGACTCTGCTCCAAGATGCTGACACAGAGAAGTAGACTTAGCCATGAACAGACCGGAATAGAAAGCAAAGGACTGCATCGAGTACCCATCTTCATTGCCCTCCTGGTTATTGCAGTTATGCACATCCACTCTTCCCTTAACATTCACCACGACTGACATGATACAATGCAGCCTTTCATACCTTCTAAGGGAACCGAGATCTCTTTCCTTCAAAGGCAGAATTTTCACATTCCATTTTACTGTCCCATTACAGGTCTTCACACATGCTTAGGCTGGTTTGCTCTCCACCTCCTCTGGTTCTAGAAAGAAGGAAATAGATGAATTAGCCAGCTGACCAGGATGGAGCCAGGCTCTTCTCAAGGTCATCTGGTGATAGGACAAGGGGCACAGTTGGAACAGAGGAGGTTCCATATAAATATCAGAAGGAACCTCTTCCCAGGGAGGGTACCGGAGCACTGGAACAGGCTGCCCAGGGAGGTTGTGGAGTCTCCTTCTCTGGAGATGTTCCAGACTCACCTGGCTGTGTTCCTGTGCCACTTGGTCTGGGTGATCCTGCTGTGGCAGGGGGAGTGGACTGGATGATCTTTCGAGGTCCCTTCCGATCCCTAATGATTGCATAATGATTCTGTGACCAGTTCTTCTTTCCAGTTGGCTGTGACTCATGTATTTTAAAAAGTTAATGACAAACATAAATATTGGAATACTTTTCACAGAGCTAACTGATCAGAAGAAGGTGGCAGAGCAAGGGCCAGGCAGTTTAGAGGAGCAGGCAATGTCCGAGATAGCTCTTGTCATAACTGAGATTGCAGGAGGTGGGAAGAGAAGAACAAGTTCCGAGGAATTTGCAGCAAGGTCTGGAGGCAGAGCAGCTATATCCGCCACTTCCCTGCTCGAATAGCTGCCTGCTCACAGGAGTTTGGCTGAACGCGTACGCGCTTTCTGAGCTGCAGAAGATGTAATCTGCTGTTCCTGCCCATGTGCTCTTACAGCACATTTGGAGGCAATTCTGCTTAAAACTGCTTACATAAAGCCAGCCATGATGGCTTCTACATAATCTATCTTCTGTAACCCTTAAAATAGGGCTGTGTTTTTTGTTACCCATGCTTGGTTGGATATAACATACCTCATCACTCAATGGGATTAGAAGAGTTTATGCTTTGTAATTTCAACTTTCAGGCACTTCAAAGGTAATTGAAGCTAAAAATTTACTGTGCTGGTTTTGGCTGGGATAGTTAATTTTCTTCACAATAGCTAGTACAGGGCTGTGCTTTGGATTTGTAGATAATGCACAGGGTTTTCTCATTTTTGCTGAGCAACGTTTGCACAGAGGCCTTCTCTGCTCCTCACACCACCACACCAGCAAGTATATTGGAGAGGTACAAGCAACTGGAAAGGGTCAAAACTGGGACAGCTGATCTGAGCTAACCAAAGACATACTCCAAACCATGCTCAGCAATAAAAACTNGTTGGTATGAGAAGAAGAAGGTGGATGTCTGCAGTGATGGAGATTCTCTTCTCAATCTTCCCAAGTAACCATTACACATGATGGAGCTCTGCTTTCCTGGAGGTGGTTCAACACCTGCCTGCCAATGGAAAGTCATTTAGTTTGTTTTATTTGTGCATCCTGGTTTTGCTTTGCCATATTAAAATGCCTTTTTCTCATCTTTTCTACTTACACTCTTTTGGTGCTCTCCTCCATCCTGTTGGGTGGAGGCTGTAAGCAACTATATTGGTGGGGCTTAGTTGCCAGCTGGGTTAAGTAACTACCAGCACCCTGGAGGATCTTGTCTTAGGATGAGAAATGGGCAGTTGTCCTGGAAGCAAATGCTGAAGCAAAAGTTAGTGTCCAAGAAGGTAATTCAGATTTTCCTGTCGTGACAGTACTGCATTTCACTCTTTGAGGGGAATTTTTGGTTGTTGTTTTGTTTTTCTGAAGGCCTGGATTATTTAGCTAGACTCTAATTACCTGAGCAATTTCCTGCACAGCAATCAATGGGTAATGTCTTACTGTCTCAGAAAGCTGCTGCTGCTGTAACACATCTGCAGTCTGCAATGACTGCGACCGAGAAAAAGATTGAAAGTTTATTGTTATTACACCACGGTTTATAATAAGTGGTTGGACCGGTTCTATACATCTGAAATCCTATCAGTTAGAGGACATCTATAGAGCAAAAGAGATTTATTGACTTTAGTGCTAATTGTTTTAATGCAAGTGCTAGAAATGGAGAACAGATAGCGTTATCTTGTGGCTCATTTGTCTCAGAGGTTATTCATCAGGAAAGACAATCCTTAATGCCGTACATCTTCCTATGCATATTTTTCATCTGCTGAAGCCACCAGTGACTTTCTTAAAACTAAATGTGTGTTTTAACTAATTACTCGGATATAACAAGCAATATTGTAAAATTTATCGCCTCCTGTTATCTTTTGAGCTTTATAGAGCATTGATAGTTTTTCAAGACAAACAACGAGGAGGCAGCTTTTGGCAAGCTGGGAGAAATGAGTGAACCTGAGGACATTGTTCCTGAATTGAATATTCACTACCATCAGCTATGGGAGAGCAGTGCTTCTGTTCCCTCATATCCTCACACCCAAGGCTTATTCCAGTCCCAGTTCACCCTCTGAATCCATGTATAGTGTGAGAAAATCCCTCTCTAGTTAATACAGTAGTGTAAGAACTATTGAAATCCATGGATTTGACCTGTTTGAAATGGAAGTAAATGTTATTTCCTCTCATTGAGAAATAATGGTCCTTAAAATCCCATGTTTATTGGCATGGCCTTAGTTAACAGGTGGGAAGTCCTTTGTCCTTGCTGGCGTCTAACATGAGAATTTTACAATCACATCAGGTGTGACTACAACTGTGCAGTTAGTGCCAAGTAAGTTTTGAGGAATGAGTTTTATCCCAAAATGTCTTCTACCAGAAGTCCTCCTGCTCCGTGTTCTTTGTTTAATTAATCATTATCATTTCATTCCAGTTACGAGGCATTTTTTGACAGTATTTCTTTAGCTTTCTTCTATACAAAGGTCATAGTTCTTTTTTATTTTTAAACTGATGTGCTTCCTGTGTCTGAAATACGATAAACAAGCCCTAAATAGTTTGGGTAATTCTGAAAGAGCTATACAGTAGTATGAAGACATAGAGGGGATTTAGCTTAATTTTATGGATAGAGCATAATGCGTTGGATTAAAACGTGATTCTAAGACAGAAATCCCAAGCCAAAAATTCCTCTTGTCATTTAATAGTCTCAATAATTTCTTACCTACTCTGCAATTTCCAAGTAGAAATCTGCTTTCTAATTACCAAAACTACAAACACATATGGGATTAGAAAGTCAAGATGTGATATTTTTGGTCTACATACTTTTAGGAGTGTATTTAATGAATTATTTAAATTAAATTGATGTTTTGCATTCAAAAACAGATCGGCATGTTCAAACATCCAGTATGTATTTCTGTCTCTGCAGAATTGCTGGTTAGGGAATTCTAAAAAGACTAAAATGCCCTTGTGGATGCTGCTTTTTCTAACAAACCTAGAATATTTATTTAATCTTTCTCATGCAATGTTTTAAAATTACTTTTGTCATTGCACCATCTATTGCTGTTGATAGGATCATGGCATCAGAAGGGTTTGGGTTGGAAGGAACACGAAAGCTCATCTAGATCTAACTCCCTTGTCATGGGCAGGTTCATAAGACCAGGTAGCCCAGAGCCCCATCCAACCTGAACCCTTCCAGGGAGGCAGCATCCACAACTTGTTTTGGCAACATGTTCCAGTGCCTCACCACCCTGACTGCGGAATTTCTTCCTAAGATCTAATCTAAATCTACCCTCTTTTAGCTTGAAACTGTTCCCATTTGTCCTATCTCTGAAATCCCTCATAAAAAGGTCCCTCTCCAGCTTTTCTGTAGGCACCTTTCAAGGCTAGTAAGGGTCCACCAGAGCCTTCTCTTCAGCAGGCTGAACAGCCCTAATTCCCTTAGCCTGTCCTCATAGGAGAGATACTCCAGCTCAATAATTATCCTCATGGCCCTCTTATGGACTCACTGCAACAGTTCCATGTCATTCTTATATTGGGGACTCCAGAAATGGATGCATTACAACATCCAGGTGAGGTCTCAAGTGCAGAGTAATAAGGGACGATCACCACCCTTAAGCTGTTGCTGACAATACTTTTGAAACGGTAGCCCAGGATAAGGTTTGCATTCTGGGCTCCACTTACACATTGTGACCTTGTGTTGGGCTTCTTATCCACCAGCATGCCCAGGTCCTTCTCCTTGGGGCTGTTCTCTATCCATTCATGATCACCATTAACAGGTCACTGTTTTCACAATATCACAGCATCACAGTAATGATGAGACTGGAAAAGACCTTAAAGATCATCCAGTCCAACCTAAAACCAACCAAGTAACCCTAACATCTGACATCTAGCTCATGCCACTCAGCACTTCATCCAGCCTAACCCTGAACACCTCCAGGGACAGCAACCCGACCACTTATGTGGGCAGCCCGTTCCAAAACCTGATCACTCTTTCAATGAAAAACGTTTTCCTAATGTCAAGTCTAAACCTCCCATGATGGAGCTTGACTTAACCCCTTGTCCTGTCTCCAGTGTCCAGGGAGATTAGGTGCACTGAAAAGCTACATGTCTTACTTGATGGAAGCGTGAAGAAAACTTTGACTTGGTTTTCACTGCTCTACATCATGATCTGTAACAAAGTTATATATTCTGAACTCTTTTACTTGCACTTGTTATTTCAAATCTACACAGACCTATGGATGGTTTGGATTCTTAACCTCTATGTCTGGACACGTATTTAACTAACATAGACTTAATGATTTCTGTGTTTGCCTGGAAATTCATATGACTAAGGCAATTATGTGAGTTTTCTGAAGTGAACCAAGTTGCTTGGCTTTGCTGTATGAAAATCTGCATTTTTGCATGGCAAAGCCCAAGCTAGTTGACATGATTGTCTAGAATCACCTCATATATCTGATCCATCACTCTGCTGACAGTCTGCCTTTTGTGATTATACTCCTTCTGCGACCCTATTCTTTTACTGCTAAATGTCCCGTACGGAGGTATCTATCCTAAAGCGATTACCTTTAAACATGCGTTTAAAAAGCTTACTTTCCAATTGATGCAGGTTATCAGCTTTGAATGGGGCTGACGTGGTTGGTTGCCAGAACTATAAAACATTCAAGAAGAGTATTTCAAATGCAGAAACCACTGTTCAAGCTTTTAAAGCAGAATTGCACTGGCTGTCATGTTGGCACCTACCCAAACTTCCCAGATGCTTCTATATTATTCATAATTAGGACTACATATTTTTTCAGTGATTTTGTTGTAGTGCTGTGTTTCTCACTCACAGTAACATAAACATGGAGTTATATTAAATCCAAAATAACACTTCATTTATCAATATACATTTGTAAATGGATTTTGTATCCATATTTACAGTAGCAATCTAAAATCAAAAACGCTGGAGGCTTCTGGGTTTTCTTTTTCTTATCATCAAATCACACAACAACAGTTAATTTCACTTGCATGTGTGCCACGCAGTTGTCTGATCATTGACTGGTTAATTTATCAGGACTATGCAGCACTGGATGTAACAGCTGATTATTCACACGGTTTCCCACTTCTCAAGAATAATCAAGAGAGTAGCAGTGCATGGGAATACAAAAGCAAAACGGAGGGGAAGGGATCCAACCACAGTCACTGCTCACACTGCTACGATATGTGTGTAGTTATGCAAATTTGGCCTGTTGGCATGGGGAAAATGTCCTGATATCCAGAGCTGGCTCAGCAAACCACCTTTTGAGCTTTAACTCCTTCATGAAGTTACTACAATTACGTAAATGAAGTGAATTTAAGCCTAAAATGTTCATGAGGGTCTGAAAACAAAACAGCAATTGTCTGTCTCTTTAGCTACAGAAACACCTTTAGGTCTGTCCTAATAAATTATAATTACCCCAGAGTGCTTCTCTGGCTTTGCTCTGTGCATCTCCTTGTTTTACCCATTCATATTACAGCCAAGGAGATGGATCAGTCTCCCTGCAGGTCCAGAAAGGAGCTGATATGCTCCTTGGTTTTGCAAGCAATCTGAGTCGCTCAATGAACAGGATCTCATTAAAACTAGTAAGGTTTCTTGACCTTTCTATTCCCAGTGGGATACCACTTCCAGCCCTTCTTACCTTAGAGCTGATGCTAAAATTATTCATGCAATCACTTTCTTTTGCATGTGGATTTCATAATAATAAGCATTTAGTCTAGTCTGAAACCAGTGTGACCTTTTTTTAACCAAGTTAGCTTAAACTCCACTAATTAAATCATAGCAAAGACCTTCAAGATCACTGAGTCCATCTATTAACCTAACTGTGCCAAGCCCACTGCTAAACCACATTCTTAGGCTCCGTATCTAAACATCTTTTAAACATGTTCGGGGATGGAGACTGAAACACCTCTTGGGGCAGCAAATGATCCTTTGAATGGTCAGTTTGAAAACACCAACACTAGCTGAACAGCAGCTCCCTGAAATAACTGGGGTTAGGGGCAAGAGCTAAGGAAGAAAGAATGCAGATAATGGGTAGAAGTATTAACAAAAAGACAAGAGTGGAAGCTAGAAGCCACAATGTCCTATGGCCATCAATAGACTCATTGTCTAAGTAGAGTTAAGATGATCGGTAGCAATGCCGAGTCGAAAGGAAATGTTCTGGTCCTGGGTGAGCTGACAGCTGGCTGGAAGCTGGGGAATAGGAAAGCATTTCCTTCCTTCAAGTCTGCTTCTGTTTATGCAGATAAAACCTTTTAGATACTTGTATAGCATTTTTAAAGCCATTGTTTGTTTTCTTTCTGTGCTACCAGTCTGTAAACTATGACTCAACAAATTTACCTGTAGTGTCATATAACCTGCTGGGTTTCTCTTCATCAGATGCACTTAATGTTTTCTGTTTGCCTGAGCACCTCTATCTGTGAAAGCTCGTATTTCAAACCTGAGGAGGAGGGCGATATAATAATTTTAGGTTGTCTCTTGTTCATTGGTTTTTTTGTGGAATATAGCAAACATTTCAGAAATTGAGAGAGATGCTTTTGGGTAACTATCAATTGGTCATTTCTCTCAACAAAATAAGAACTGATGCTATCAGGTTTATGAGACTAGATTTTCAGGGATGTGCATGATAAGGAGTGTGTTGTCACCACAGGAGATATCACTGCGTCCACATCTTTTCTACCTGAGCTCAGTTCCGTACATCCACCTCATTATTTCTTCACCTACAGAATCAGGTAAAAATAATGACTGACTGAATTCCTACAACGCAGGAAATTATGCATGGAATGCTGAGAGCAGTGAGTGCTGCCAATCTGTGCAGAGCATTCCAACCCTTGCTCAGAGTTCTGTAGTTTTAAATAAAAAAACCTAAATCATTACCAGGCAAGTGAGGAATTGGTGAAGTACAGTAGTGGGTGGGGGAGAGAAGTTATAAGTAGCCCTTGTGTGTTAGAATGGGGTGCAAGCTGGAATATAGGAGGCTTCATATAAATATCAGTAGGAACTTCTTCCCAAGGAGGGCACCAGAGCACTGGAACAGGCTGCCCAGGGGGGGTGTGGAGTCTCCTTCTCTGGAGATGTTCCAGACCTGCCTGGATGTGTTCCTGTGTGACTTGGTCTGGGTGATTCTGCTGTGGCAGGGGGATTGGACTGGATGATCTTTCCAGGTCCCTTCTGATCCCTGAGGATTCTATGATTCTATGAAAACCATGCTTTTAATAGCTGTAAGTAAACACAAAAGGCCAAGCTGTACCCACTGTAACGTTCTGACTTTTCCTCGTGGCTTGTAAACCACAGAATACAACGAGCAGCACTGGAAATTGTACACCGTATTCTGAACTCTTGTATCTCTGTGCTGTTCTCAGAATTCTGTTTTGCAGCAAACATTTACAAGAATTATAAAAAAGTATATTTGCTATACAAAAGCGTGCCTCGCATTTCACTGACTCACTCTGGTGGTGATCACAGCAATTATAACTGCTGCATGCCGTGCGTTAGTCAGGGCGCATGATTGCGGACCGACACTATGAAGAAAAAGCTGAGGGGGTATGTATTTCCATTGCCTTCTTTAGGCCATGATCTTGCCAGACAGATGGTGCACTTCTGTAGTCACACAGGCTCAAACCCTTTCCCACCAGCAGTCAATAAATGTTTCCAAAAGATGGAAGGCTTGCAGAGCGTTGGTCTGTCAGATGCTTGAATATGACTACTTTTAAAAGAGCAAAAGCAAAACCAATAAGGTTCTGAAGCTGGCATTGAGAACTGTCAGTCTCAGTCAGTATTTGTGCCAGCTAAGAAGCTCCATGCAGCACGAGTTGAGGTTATTTTCCTTTTCAGAGCAGAAAAGGGAAGGGGGGAGGGAAGGGAAGAAAGCAGAGATCAGACCTCCTTTTGCAAAATGCCACAAGAGCAGCAAAGAAAGTTTTGTGCCTAGTAAGATCAACATCCTTGTGCCAAAACACAATTCCCAAAGCAACTTTACCCATAATCAGAAAGAATTTGTTGGAAGTACTCTTCTCAGCATCTTCTAGCCAGAGTGACGTACACAGACACAAAACATTTCCTCAGGTTGAACGCTAACAATCTGTTAAGAAGAAGTACTGACAAAATCTTTACAGATGGCTACCACCACCCACTTAGCCTGTAAAAGATACTTGACTAGCACTCAAGAGTCATCGTGTCCAGAAATGCTCCAAAAGCAAGGAAAGAGGAAAACACAGCATTTCTGGGACATGGAGTATTTTATAGTCTCTGTTTTCACAGCTCTACAGCAAATATAGAAGATACGGAAATTTCACAGGGGCAAAGTCTCAGAAGCTCACAAACACCAGACAGCTGAGGATGTCTGCCACATGCCTAACGTCATATCAGCTTCTCTAGAGGTCTTAACAGAAGACAAAAGGAACAGAGGGCAGATCTTCATAGTGTGGATGCAGAGGTACTAAGAGACAGCTTGCGAACAAGAGTCTGGTAAATTGATTGATAAACTGAGATATGATACTGGGTGATGTTAGATTCTAAGCTTCTGCGCACTGCTGAACAGTGCCATGTTACCAGTTGGAGCTCATCTCCAAAAACGATGACATAGCTTCTTTCAGATCGAAGACCTAAGCCACTCTGATTCCTATTTAGGCTGTTTTTATGAAAGTCTTTTTAATTTTCAGGGTCCAGTCTTACAGACACTGGTGAAGAGATGGCATCACTTGTCATTTTTGCTCACTTTGTGCTGCTCAGCACCTCTGAGGTATTATCACACTGAGTGCAAGAGCAATAATCTTATCTCCCTTTGTATCTGAGCAAAGGCAAAACTGGCAGAAAGTCCTTCTCTCTGACTTGCCAACCATCATCCTTTGCATTTCATGCATGTCTTCTTCCCAATGTCTTCTGAGATGCTACACTCATGGTGTTTGTGAGGTGTGTCTCACAATCTTACCTTGACAAGTCTCCTGCTTGATACTTCTCTTCAGGTAGAAGAATATTCACAACATTAATGGGTGCCTCTAATGGGCCGCTTTTTTCAACCTATGCAAACTTTCTGGATGATAATTTTTCCAGCACAGGTATCCTGCTCATTGGGACAGAATTAGAACACGTTTCACATATTAACATCATGATTTGTAGTGTAATTTTGTGCCGTGATATAAAGAAACAGCATTTGCAGCTGGAAATGTCTCATCATTTCATCTTGGAATGACCTGGTCGTTCAGTATCTTTGCCTATCCGACAAAAGGAAATGGATAACATCAACAAGATCCTGGGACATTAGATAATGAGCTTTCTAGATATCAGCTCTTTAGTTACACCCACCTTACAATTTCTAGTGTAAAGTTTAAAGCTCACTTCAACCCTCATTGTTTGTAAAAGATAATACATGAAACTTCAGAGTCTTAAAATGAGAGGAGCTGAAAGCATCTCTGCAACTATTTTAATAGCAGATGAATAACTGAAGGTTCTGAAAACTTCCACAGAAATGAACAAATTATGACTGCAATGTGAATTCTAATATCTGATGTAAAACTCTTGGTCTAATATGGTGCTCATTTACTCTTTTGTAATTCTTTTGAGGGTGTAGGGCTGTATGCAGCTAAAGTTGGGCAGATTTTAGCCTTAACTTCATTCATCGAGCCCATTCTCTCTGTATGAGTAAGAAATGGGTTGCTACATCTCTACAGTCATTATAGTAATTACTGAGCATGTCCATCTCACAGTGCAACTGACCCCTCTTCTGCTCGCTCTTTTCAGGTTGGCAGACATATCCTCTCATTTCTTACCTCTTTTCAAAGTTGGCTAAAAACTCTGATCCTTTCACAATTCCAATTCCTCTTCTCCTGGCATTTTTTGACCTTAATCACTTCAGTCCACTCCAAAAAATTAGACAAACAAGCATTAATAGGTAATCAAGTAGTAGAAGTTACAGTTTAGAGAATTTTCAGTGTCATAGATGGGACTCTTTTTTCTCTTCTCCTGTTTCCTTCCTAAGACATTTTCCTGCTGTATATTTGAAACTAAATCTCAATGAGTAAGTTCTCGTGCAGCTCTGGGCTGGAAATCGGCTTCAATTGCATCCTGCAGTCTGCAGCAATGTAACAACAGGAGCACAGGCCATCCCCAGCCCACCAACCACCGTTCTGAAGCTGGAGAATAGAGCCATGGAGCACTCCTGGCATGGCAGGATGGTGCCAGCCCTGTGAGCCCTGCCCTTCTCCACAATATTGCCAGAGTCACAGCTTGAACCATTTCTCCCCCAAAATGTAAACTCGAACTTTGGGACTGATGTCAGATACACTGCTCTCATAGATTTAATTATGCAAGATATGAAGAGGTGAAAGCAGTCCTTTGTGTCCTCTGGAGTCTCTGTATTGTTAGTCAGCGTGCAGGTAACATCCAGAGATATCCACATTCGGATTTCTTTGCAAGGGAGGCAGCTATGAATCTCTTAAACCTCTAATAGCCACAGGAAAAATACTTCTTTACTCACTGTTTCTGTCTACCCATCCAGGATTCTGGTTGTCTCAGGAAATAACTGTCCTGCTGGTGTTTGGGTGCACAGTGCACAGTGCAAGGGAGACTCAGCGCCTCAACAAAATCTCTTAACTAACAATATTTCTGTTGAAATAGTACTGTGCACAAGTGATCTGAGGGTTTCACAATACAGCCCACTGGAGGGGTTTTTTCAGACGCTTTTCTTTAGCTGCTTTGTCTTCGTTGCCAACCTTTTTTTTTCCTTGAAGAAAACAGCGCTAAGGAGAAAATTCTAACAAGCATTTCAGATATGAAAGCATAAATTATTAATGATTTCATTTCAATTCCTGACTACCAATTTGCTTTTCCTAGTGGGGTTCCAACAATAAACTGCTGCTTTTCTGCCTTCCTAGAGGAAATATTTAACTCATTTGTAGAGCCAATCGGTGAGTCAGGTTTAGCACCGGGAGAGCAATAACAGCCAGCAAACACAGTGGCATGCAGAATGGGTCTATTTATCTACATTTTTACAAGTCTTAGACATTTTCTAATGGTCATATTATTAAGTTTCCAAGAAATCTAATGCTACAGAACTTATAGGATCGCTCCCCAAAAATAATTACGTGAAAAGATGGTCATTCCCAACTCTCTTTTATATACCTCTGGAAGGCATCTCCAAGTGCTCCTTATCCAGAGGTGATGGGCCGGCAGCAGTAAGGGGGCGGCAGAGACGACGACAAGCTGCGGTCGTCGTGTGACCTCTGCTGGCAGGAAATAACTGACGATAAAACTTGAGAGAAAAAGTTCTTTGCTTGCAATGAACCCTGCGAACGAATCTGTAACTCACGAAAATGGAACAGCTGCAGTGGCGATAGAAGGGAGAAACAAAAAGCCATCCTCGAACAAGGTTACTGAAGTTTTCTAACAGCTTTGACACGATCTTGGCCACGACAAATCCATGAGTGACTTCAGTGACAGAGTGGAGTGTGGTTCAGAAGTGACCCCTGTCAATCGCTAATAGTACACTCTGGTCTATTTCATGCTGCCCACTTGCTTGAAGCCAAATAAAACTTAGGAGACACAGAACAGAATGCTCTCCAACAGGCTATCTGTTGGATTTGACTGTCGGTGGGATTTGTCTTCATTCATTCTTGTTTATAATACATATCTTAATTTGATTACACATTATTCCCCCTTCAAAATGCAGTTGATTTCCAAAACTCTTAGACCAGTTGCATTTTGATAAGCATTATGCAGGGCTGAACTCAGGTGAGCACTGTGACCTAGCAATACTGGGTTTGCATTAGCTTTCCTGTGTTTAGGGAAGTTTTGGTATGGCATGGAAACTAAACACAGTCTGTGAGACATTCATGCCTTAAACACTGCAAGGCAGGATGCACGCTGCAGCTAAGACTGCTGAAGAGTGTCATCAAAAATACCATTCTTCAGGTGAGTTCCAACAGTTGGGATTGCAACTCCGATGCAATAATTGCATTCGGAATAGAGCTAGACCTCCACTAAGGGATACCAAGAGTCTATTTTTATCTCTTTCCCATGTGTTTCTCTGATGCTGCATCTGTGCTTTACCTCTCTAGACACTGAATATGTGCTTTTATAAGCAAACAGTGGGCTCTTTAGAAAGAGGGCAGTGGAGAACTACTTCTATAATGAATGCAAATGTATGCATGGAAATTGAGGGTCTTCAATAGCAAGCTAAAGGGTTTGCAACCCTAGCTTTTGTATTTGATTGCTGATTTAACCAGCTGCTGAATATTTTTCTGACAAGCTACTCACAGTTTCAATATTTCTTTGTCTTAAACAGAGAGGCAAATGTTTTGCAGATTTGTTGTCTTCAATGTAAATTTTGGCACTGAAGTTCTTAAATGTTTTAGCTGACAAAAATAAGCAAGCCCCATTTGTTTATTTTTGGTCAAAACTAATAGGAAAGTTTAATTCTGCCAGTGTTCACAGGACAGACATGGCTTGGCCACCTCTATCAGGCAGCAAAATACATCTACTCTATACAGGAAAGTGATAACTAAAACATTAATTTCCTTATTTGAACATTTTTCTTTTAAATAAAGAACTGTTTTCAATCTAGGATCTCCCAGAAGAATAAAAACCTATGCAAAAATTCCATGTCTGTTGGCGGGCAGAAAGAAACCAACAGCAAAAGCCATTGCGACAAAGTCCTACCCCACTAGAACCAGAGCTGTGAGTTCTCCCAGTATCACAACCAGTGTGTAACGTAGACCCAAGTGACCAGAAACGCACCCTGACAAGAAAGAGCCAGCCACCTTTTCTTTTGTTGTTTTTCTCACTTCACTTATCGTACTTTTACAAACGCCTCAATACTTTTAGCTGGTTTTGCTGGTTTTAGAGCTTTTCCTACCACAACATTTCATGCTGCCATTCCAAGCCATTTTCACTCCTCTGTGCTGGATTCTCTTTTTCTGACCTTTTCAGAACGAATGAGAATAAACAGAAACAGGCATGAGTCTGGGAAAGCATGTCAGTAATCAGCAACATCTGCACTACCTTGGATTCACACTTGAAACAAAACTAATTGTCAAGAAAAGCTGTGCTTGGAAAACATTTTAATTGGATTTTCAGGAGTGTAATAAAGACAAGGTATTCCCTACCATGGCTTTCTTACTACCTTTTCTTTCTAGAAATTAAAAGGTGCATTGAAACAACCATCAGAGGGTGCATACACGCCATCAGTTTTGCTCAGTCTCTATTCCAGTCTTACATCCTAGTACTGTAGCTGACCATGCCGTGTCCACACCAGCTCTTGGTTGAACCACTGAGGGTTCAACACAGCCCAAAAGGAAATGGGACAGATCTCATCAATTAATCTGAAGGTGCAGGGCTTCCAGCTCACAAAAACTGTCTGGAAGTACATAAATTTGTCTTTTTCTATAAGAGGACTTACCCTTTAAATTCATAGATTGGTCCAAGTGTAAAGGATGCTCCCATCTCTGGGGTTATAAGTCATGTTTAATGCACAGGTCATTATTTTCACTTGCTACTACAGAACACTGGGAAAAAAAAAGAGCCAGAAGAGAAGGATTTAAAGTATAAATTTGGTGATTAGTGACACTATTTAGTGGTGAACTTGGCCGTGCTAGGGTAATGGTTTGACTTAACGATCTCATCCAGGTCTAAATGGTTCTGCGATTCTATTCAATGATTTAAATTGCTGTAGTACAAATTCAGAGCAGTACTTTTATTTAGGCCCACAATTCAAGTCTCATTCAAGGTAGCTGACTTAAGAGTACATTTAGATGTTTGCATAAATCGGGGCATAAAAGGCTACTAACAGTTATACATTACTACTACTTACACATTACATTCCGAGACTGTGGAATATGGGGTCACTAATAGAAGAATAAATCCTGGGAACTCTGGAGTCAGCAATTTCTGCTGGTGTATCAATTGCACACATGAATTTTGTCAGAATATTGCAGGAAGTTAGAGATAAACATGCATGTATGCGGGTCTATACGTATAAACATACACACATATAAATAGCACACAAGTATTAGGAGACAGGTATTCATCAGAGCTGTGCTGAATAGATAATAACAAACCCCTGGCTCTGGCTGTCTCTAATCTAGGACCCATGTCTCACATGGTATCAGCAGGATACAGAGGCAGGAGCTACTACAGCTAGAGAACAGGAAACCCTGCCCGAAATCTCTTAGGTTTTTCATATTTATGCATACAACTGAGTCCAGCCTGCAGGCGTGTACACGTGCATAAAGAGGATTCCTGGTCTACGGGTTTGACCATGTGAAAGAAGTCATTAATCATCCTTTCAAAAAATGCCAGGCTCTCTGTTCTGTAGTGTTAGTGCCCAGATGACCAGCCTGAGAGCTCTCTTCTAAAAACACACTTCAGTCTATCACCTGCCTAGCTGTTAGTTGTTCTGAGCAGAGCTGAGGCTGAAGAAGATCTGTGGCACACTCAGGATCAGAGTTCAGCTGTAAATTGAGCATTCAGGGCGTTTTATTCCTAGGAACTAGGATTTTGGTTCTTTCATTTTTCCCTTACCCAAGTGAGGAGCTTGCAATGATCTTGGTGCAGGCAGCCACCAAGAAATATGTAACCGTTCTCACAGCCCAGAGCTCATTGCTAGAAAGAGAGGCTATAAATGAGTCATATTCAGAGTTGTCTATGCAATGCTCCAGATACCTCCTAGTCATAGGTTTCCACCTACAAGTATGGTTGCTATATTAAAATTGAACAGAGACTTAACACTGTAACACAAAGTACTCACACGGGAGAAAACCAAGGACTCCTGCTAAGGTTACAGTAAGAGATTTAGGTAGTTCTCATAATTAATGACCTAGCTTTAACTGTATTTCTATGGCTGCTGAAGAAAGAAATTCAAACTTGGTTTGCATACTTCATCAGGAAGATCCAGCTATAAAAGAAATAAGGTACAAGATCTACTATATAACAGGGGACAGATAGATACTTCCTCTCAGACAAACTCAGACAAACATTTGGGTTTATTTCACAGTTTTGTTTCCCATGATCCAAAGAGATTTACTTAGTTCAACAAGGAAGTGACATACCAAATTTCATCCCCTAAATCTCTCTGTTATTTATGGCTGCCAAAAGACAAAATATTCTTATGCTAAATCTGGAAATGAGTTTTCCTACTACCTTCTTATTTAAAAAAAACAATTGGGAATTAGTCGCGTAATCTGTTGTTGGACTGGAATGAAGACTTAATGCCATAAACTGAAAGGTAGCAATCTGTTGGACAACACTTCAAGATCAAACTTGTTTTGAAGTGTTCTGCTAAGTAGAGGTGGTTTCTTGGCTTTAGCTTCATGGCTTTAGCCTGTGCACATAAAGTCATAGGAGCATTGAGGTTGGAAAAGACCTCCACGATCATCAAGTCTGATCATCAACCCAACACCACCATGACCACTACACTATGTTCCCTAGTGCCACATCTATGCAGCTCTTTTAACACTTCCAGGGATGGTGACTACCTCCCTGCACAGCCTGTTCCAATACCTGAACACTCTTTTGGTGATTATTTTTTTCCTAATGTCCAATCTAAACCTCACCTGGCACAACTTGAGGCCACTTCCTCTTGTCCTACTACTAGTGACTTGAGTGTAGGGACCAACCCCCACCTCCCTACAAGGGAGTCCCCTCAGGTAGTCCTAAAGAGTGATAAGGTCTCCCCTCAGCCTCCTTTTCTCCAGCAACCCCAGTTCCCTCAGCTGCTCCTCTCCAGGCTCCAACAATCCCAGTTCCCTCAACTGCTCCTCAGAAGACCTGACCTCCAGACCTTGCACTAGCTTTGTTGCTCTTCTCTGGACATGCTCCAGCATCTCAATGTCCTTCTTGCACCCACCGTTTTACCTCGTTTAGCACATCCATAGATCCATGCCCATAGATGATGTGCTAAGGACATCAACCTACAGATAGAGCAAAGCTTACAAGTATAGTCTAATCACAAGAACTGCATATTTTTTAGCAAATATGAAAAGCATTCATGTGTAATAAGGGGTTAGGTTAAGGAATCTCTATACAGAATCATGTCATTTTTCAGGTTGCAAGAGACTGCTGCAGACCATCCGGTCCAACAAAACAATGTGCTCTGAACACTGACCTGGAAGCATTTGAGTATCTCCAAGGGTGGGGGGAATCCAGGACCTCTCAAAGCAACTTGTGCCAGATTTTTATAAACTTCACATTAAAAAATGAAAAGGTTTATTATGTTTAAATGGAACTTTTGGCATTCAATTTTTGTTCATTGCCTCTTGTCGTGTCACTGGTTGTCATTCAGAAGTATCTGGATCTGCCTGCTTTACTCCCTCCCTCAGGTATTTGTACACTGCAGGAAGATCTCCGTGAGCCTTCTTTTTTTCTGGCCTGAGCAGTCCCATCTCTCTCAGCCTCCTCTCATATGAAAAATACTCCAGTACCTTAATCAACTTAGTGGCCCTTTATTGGACTCACCCTAGTAAGTCCATGTTTTCATTTACTTGGAAACCCAAAACAGCTAAAGGAAAAATCCATTCTGCTCAATAATAAATGTTCTGTATCTAGGGAAACAAACAAGCCCTGTATACGTCTTTAGACAACAGTGTTGCCTAAAAATCAAACCTGAGAGTCTCAGCTGTTTGAAGTATCTACAATTAAACAACTGAAAAAAGAAGTCAGTCATCAATTAAATTTAGACCGCACCTGGAGTATTGTGTTCAGTTCTGGGCCCCTCGGTTTAGGAAGGATGTCAAGGTGCTGGAATGAGTCCAGAGAAGAGCACCTAGAATGGTAAAGGG
>VZRI01012832.1:67843-81051 GCA_013397515.1 Upupa epops
GGTGTTCAAGGTTAGGCTGGATGAAGTGCTGAGTGGCATGAGCTAGATGTCAGATGTTAGGTTACTTGGTTGGTTTTAGGTTGGTCTGGATGATCTTTAAGGTCTTTTCCAGCCTCATCATTACTGTGATGCTGTGATACTGTGAAATCTGTGCTTTGCTTTCCCAGTGCATGTCTGAAGTTCTTTGATTTAGATAAATCAAATAAAATTAATTAGTTAAAATAAAACAATAAAACCACAAATATTACCAGAAACATCTGGTGACAGGACAAGGGGCACTGGGTGCCAGCTGGAACAGAGGAGGTTCCCTATCAATATCAGCAGGAACTTCTTCACAGTGAGCGTCCCGGAGCACTGGAACAGGCTGCCCAGGGGGGTTGTGGAGTCTCCTTCTCTGGAGACATTCAAGACCCAGCTGGATCTGTTCCTGTGTGTCTTGGTCTAGGTGGCCCTGCTGTGGCAGACTAGATGATCTTTCGAGGTCCCTTCCAATCCCTAAGGATTCTATGATTCTAGGATTCACTGGGGTCCCAAAACTGAATGTAGATATGGTATAACATTCTCAAAGTTAAAGAGAACAATCATTTCTCATGGTAAATGCTGATGATTTCTGTATGCTTTCTTGGTTATTTCTATTGCAATTTGCAATGGAGAAATACCCTGCAGAGTGGCAGAGGCTGTAAAATCTCAGACCTTAGAAATTTTCAAGGATTGACAACTAAGTACTAACAACCTGGTCTTAGCAGAGAGCTGACTGCTTTGAGCAAGCATCTGGACCAACAGCCTTCCAAGCTCTCTTACAGTGTGATTTGATGGTTCAGGTTATTAGATTTTTCTCTTGCAATGCAATGCACAGAGCGTTTGGAGACCTAAAAGATTATGCGTCCCCATAGTGCAAATATGTTATTTTTGTGGTTTCATAGTGCATTTCTTATTTTATTTGTAATCCTGCTACATCCAAAGGAGCAAGAAATGCCTTTTGTGAAAGAGGAAATGCCCTCAGTAAGTTAACTTCTTTATATTAGAAAGAGTTTCTTCTTTTTGTCGATGTCAAGGAAAGATGAATAAGATCTAGTGTGACCACAACCTGTCAAAATAGAAGATGAGAAAACTCATCAAAGCCTTACCTGATCGTTTGATCCTGTCGGAGGATCTTACTGTATGGTACAGAATTAGCACCATTCTTACTGATACTCTCTGATACTCAGAGAATTAGGTTGTGCTGGTTTGAAAATCACCAAACTTTCAAGTATTTGTTGTGGTGCTCTTATGCCAAAAAAGCATTTCATTTTGAAGCTGGAGGTAGCTTTCCTAGCACACCTCCTGCGTCAGTGTCCAGATCTACAGGTGAGTGGTGGACAGAGTCTATGAAAGGGATGGTCCTTCCTGCTTCTTTCCTTCTCTTCCAATTGCCATCTTTGTCGTCTTCAGCTGTCTTCAGAGACAGGGAGCTCCTCTAAGAGAGAGAGTTCCCCCCCACCCCCCAAGGGGGGCTCTCAACCACCTGCCACCCAAGGGTAGAAACTAAAAGAAGTCTTAACTCTGCTGTAGCTCTGCTGCAGGGGTANGAGGTAGCTTTCCTAGCAGACCTCCTGCATCAGTATCCAGATCTACAGGTGAGTGGTGGACAGAGTCTATGAAAGGGATGGTCCTTCCTGCTTTTTTCCTTCTCTTCTCGTTGCCATCTTTGTCGTCTTCAGCTGTCTTCAGAGACAGGGAGCTCCTCTAAGAGAGAGAGTTCCCCCCCACCCCTCAAGGGGGGCTCTCAACCACCTGCCACCCAAGGGTAGAAACTAAAAGAAGTCTTAACTCTGCTGTAGCTCTGCTGCAGGGGTAGGTTCATCTTCCCCTGCACATACAAAGTAAGATGGAAGAGCTCCAGAGAGGTACCTCTATAGCTTAAAACATCTGTTTCCTTGAATATGCTTGCTTTTGGGGTAATAATTTCAAAAAGATGGAAGGTATTTTACTAAATCATAAAGATCTTATGAAGCCAACACAACTGGAAAGCTTTTAACAATTGGGGAGGAATAGTAAGCTGCTCTCAATGGAGAAGAAGCTGTTACAGGATTAAAAAAGCTTTTAGGATGCAATCCAAAGCCAAACATGTATTTCACTTCAGACTTCACTTCCTTTCCTTCTATATGGTTTTTCAATGCTTTACAAACAGAAAAACAGATTTAGTACGGAGTAACCTTGGGAGAAAAAGCACTAGGACTACAGTTTGTAACCCTAATAACATCACTGTTTTCATCGACTGGTTAGCTAAGTCTGTCAAAAGTGGCCGTCGGGAAGAACTCTCCTCTCTGCAATACTCTATTAGGAAATAAGCTGTTTCCTAATTTAAATAATTAAGATAAGAAAGAAAAAATATTCAAGAAATTCTAGCCAGCTGAAACTACTTAACTTGACCCAGTTTTTTCTGTGGAGACCTGTTGACCCACTGTCTTGAGAGCATGACACTGTTTTTTTATGATTTACTAATTATCTGATCTACAAAATAAACAAAATGGTGAATCACACCAGCACAGATGAAGGAGTGAATTACATGTTCACTCTAACTCACTAATTCAAAAAGAAGTATGAAACTCAATTTGACAACTATGAAAATGTCAAACAAATCTGGACAGTTTGAGGGATGCTTTTCCCTTTTGCTGTGTGTTCACACACATGTAGCACTGACCTTCCACTGTAACCTCCAGCCTTGTGATTCTCTCTGTTCTCCTCTCAAACTATTTCCCTCTGGAGACAATGACCCAGATTTTGTAAATCTTATTTATCTCACTTTCCAAGCGTTCTCCCACAGTGAAGTAATACATAGAAGTAACTGTCAGCTTTTTCATCAAAATAGAGTGTGTCCAATGTGGTCTATTTTCATCAGCTTAACTCTATTATAAGAACCAATTAATGGTACACTAGCTCTTTGGTGTTTTTTTTCTACACTCAATCTTACAACCAGTTCTTAGTAAGTAAAGTCTGGCAAAGTCACACTGACTTCTGTATATATTTACACTGTTCAAGCCAGTGATCTACATTAGCATTTAGGAACTTCATTACAATGGAGTGGGTCACAGTAACCACAGTATCACAGTGATGATGAGGCTGGAAAAGGCCTTAAATATCATCCAGTCCAACCTAAAACCAACCAAGTAACCTAACATCTAACATCTAGATCATGCCACTCAGCACTTCATCCAGCCTAACCTTGAACACCTCCAGAGACAGTGACCCAACCACTTCCATCCTCTGAATCTGAACCAAGAGAAGTGAGTAGCACTGTGCACTAGCTGCAGACTGTAGGCAGGCAGAAGAATTTCTTACTTAGCACTTTGTCCTTTAGCAGATTTATCTGTGGACAGACTGTTTAAGACAGAGTACATTTACCTTCTGGCATATCATTTGTCAGGTCTCTGACCAAGGGAAAACATGTGATTGTTGTCTAAGTCACATTCTTTCTTTGCTGAGGATGAAGATATTCGGCTGTTGTACTTATTCCTGAGCATGTGAGTGCTCATGCTACCCCGGGAGAATCCAGTGCCCTTGGATGCTTCTCGTGTCAATGTCTATGCTGCAGGCAGTGTCTGTTTGTCAAGGGTTTATCTCAGCTCCTGCCTGCCTTGCCATTTATGTCAGAACATTGATCATTTCATCAGATCTGAGATAACATTAACCAATTAATGTAGTTAATGTGCTCATGGGACAAAACAAAAACAAAATAAGGAAGGATCAAAACTCACTTATAAATTGGAGGCAAAACCAAAAACCTAACTTGATCTGGGGAAAAACAACCAGACACATTTAATCCACACAACATAAAAGCCCCTACACAAAGAACTACAGAGATTAATGATATATTCTTACATAACTGGGCTGAGTTGCTATCTCTGTCCCCTAAAGTGAAGAGACTTCCAGCAGTTCTTTTGCTTGTTGAAACGTGGTGTCCGTGCATACGTCCCTCAGCGTCTGTGGTTAGTTTAAGGACTAGTTCTGTTTCATGTGCTTCCAAGCTAGTCTTCCGTTTCCACTGCACCAGTTCCTACAGCCACAAACAAGGGGGAAAAATTTCTCTCTCCATCCCAGCAAGCAATGTCTTGCAGTTAAAAGCATTCTTCCACTGATGTCTGAGATTTCAACTTAATCTCTCTCTTTGTTCGCTGTTCCATCCCATGTTTCCAGGGCAGGATGGCTGCTGTGCCCAGATCCAGTGACAATATGCTTCTCTCTGAATGCAAATGAAAACACCAGGATATTGGAAACGGGAAGCTTCAAACCAGTTGTAACAGTTCACAGAGTCACAAAAATTGAGGTTGGTACTCCAAGCTGAACACCACCAGCTACCACAGCAACTTATCAGTGCCTCAGGCAAGAAAACTGCTCAAATTCAAACCACAACACCATGTTTACAGGGCAGCCTTAGAAGGATGTCTATGTCAAAAAGATAGCAAAAGAGGGCAAGCTTATTTACAGAACCAAAGTTTCCTCTTTAATCTGTGTTTGCACAAGAGGCTCAGCAGAGAGAGTTCTCCATATAACCTTTCTTGGAACACAGTCTGTCTTTTAAATCTTACAAGGCCAAGTCATCACCCTGACAC
This sequence comes from Upupa epops, assembly GCA_013397515.1. NCBI lineage: Eukaryota > Metazoa > Chordata > Aves > Bucerotiformes > Upupidae > Upupa > Upupa epops. The sequence goes on from VZRI01012832.1 coordinate 72,436, forward strand.
CCTGCCCTAGGCTCTGATGCTGCCTTGGTACAACAATCAATACAAGTGCTAGGGTGTACCAATGAGGTCATGCACCTAAGGCCTTTCTTGCATGGAAATGGGAGAACCTGACCCAGGACCCAAGCCTGTAGGTTTCCATTGCCACAGAGCAGGAAGGTGAACTGCTCCAGATCCGTAACAGGCAGGAGCAAACAGATCCCACAGGGGAAATGCAAAGAAATGGTTTTCAGAAGCAGTTTTTAAAGCAGTTTGCAAAGTCTCTCTCTTCTTACTCATTTCTATCTGCAGTGGCAGAGGCCAAAGATCATCAGAGAGTAACTGGAGACGGATAAATATTCTGCACTAGAAAGCAAGCAAGCCAAAACAAGGCACTTTTTGCTCTGTGAATATTCCCTGTAGGTCTCATTATCTGTCAGAATGAAGTGAAGATACAAATGTTTTCCACAGCGGCTCTCGTTGCTGGGAGTATTCCCATCGATGGCATCATTTCTGAAGTGATTCAGCACCACTAGCAGACAGCAGTCAGACAAACTTTCCACGACAATAATACTTGTCTGCTGTCATTTTACATTTTAATTGTGTTCCCTGTGCTGCAGCAGTGCTCAGCCCACATGACATTCCTAGCACAAAAGTGTCAGGGAGAAAAGCCCAGGCATGGCTTTTATATTAGTTTTTGATGAGTTCTCACAGTGACCTCACTCAGCCTGGGGAAAAATGAACCAAAAGTTGCCCTTCTTTGTTACCACTCTTTAAAGCTGCTGTCTCTGCCAGCAGCTTTGGGGTCCCTTAAGTAGACAGTTATTGGTTTTAGGACTGCATCACACTTTTTTGCAGCTCTTCTGGCTGTGGGATAAGAAGGGATTTATTCTGTAACATCTCCTATTTCATATTCCTTGCCTCTGAGGCATAGATACTCAGAAGTATATTAGTGGCTAATGCAATGCAGACAGACACCCTGGCAGTTCCATAAGGTGCCCAAACATTTTTAAAAGACAGTGAACACACATGGGGCAAGCTGAATGCACCTACGACTACAGGAACCCATCCTCTGTGTCCCCCCCCGTGCTTACAAAATGAATACTCTTAGTAAAATTCAGAGGTTACCAGCACAGCTGAAAAACAGTCCAACAACTGCTCTTTATGACACTCAGCTCTTCTGCTTCTCACTGTACCCAGCATTATTGCTCCATGGGGAAGCTGATCGTGTACAGTTTTTGTTACTAAAAGGAGAACAGTAGGATGAGGAACAAGAATCTAGGGCACAGAGTCACTGTGGAAAAGATAAAGCCAAACAAATTAGTTGATGACTTGACATTTCTCAACTTGTTTCAGAAAGTAGGAGTACTAGCAGGCTACAAAATTTTAAAAGCATACAAAATGTGTGTGCTGCACTACATGAGGGTGGTGGCAGTACCCCGGTTAATACGCCATTTACGCTAAATCAGTTCATTATATGCAGTAGAAAAAAGGTCTCTCCTTCAAAAATACAATTAAATCTATCAATGAATTGTTATCACAGTGTTCAAAGAACCTATTAACCAGGGCAGAAGCCGAACGTAGAAAGATCTGTTCCGATGTGTGCACCACACTCATACATTCTAAGAACCATGTTCCCCAATGGCTTGTCTCCATACAGAATTTTCTGTGGCAAGTCATATTGTAACATACTCTTCTGTGAAAGAATAGTTTAAAAGTGTTTGTATAATTGCCTCTTACCTTGAAAAAACGTACCTGAGTATAGCTGCCATCAGTTCCACAGGAACACAGCAAGTTTGCTATGATTTCCATTAGAGATTGGTCTCAGGTTTGTCTGTTTGCAGCAGTGAAGTTAGCAGCAAGAATTTCTTTACTGAGAGGTTTATCAGGTTTTGGAGTGGGTTGCCCAGGGCAGTGATTGGATTCCATGATCTTGAGGGTCTTTTCCAACCTAAGCAATTCCGTCTGTTTCTGTGATTCTGTGCAATACTGGAACAGATGTCAAGAGAGCCTATGGGACCTCTATTTTTGGAGGCATCCAAGACTCAGCTGGACACAGCCCAATTGTTCTGATGGCTAAGATGAGCTGCCAAAGTCCAGCTGAGATGGATTACTCCCTTTTTGTTGCACTGAAACAGGAGGTGTAGCTTCATGGTTCCACTTTGAAACAGGTGCTGACAGGGCAGCCATGCCAGACAGGCCTTTCCATGGAGTCTGGAGCTCCCTGTCAAGCACTTGTCTACTGAGATAACAGTTTTGTACAGGCCTTGCTGTCCAAGGAAAGAAAATGACATAGAGCTCAACCAGATGTGTGTGGTGTCTTGCATGAGAATCACTCTGTCAAGCAAGTAGCCTGTTAAAATGAAAACTCATACCTGACAAGTGCTTTACGGTCTTGATGATGCTTTAACAAACAGCAACAAGAATATTAGATGAAGATGCAAAGGGAATTTGTATGGTTATGCCTGTCAGAAGGTCTTAATGAGGATAAGGGAAAGGTTACCTTCAGCAGGAGAGGAGTAGGCAGAAAATCCTGCACAGGAAATGTAAGACATCAGTCAACCCGTGCAAAGACAAGGCAAAAAATGAATCTGTGCCCCAGGCTTGTTTTGGTTTTAAGTACAGACCGTGGCACAGTCAGGCTAGATCCTGTGAAACATCGGGTTTGGTGAGGAGAGACTATGTCCAGTTGCACAGATGACCAGAAGTCCAGAGAAGATAACTGTTGAGGGGGTATCATACTGCTGGCAGGCTCTTATCTGACCTCAGTCAGGGTGACACTCAGCAAGTTCTGGTGCAGTCACTTCCAGTTCATCTGAATCTTGCTTTTCTGAGTAAGATTTTTTTTCCTCTTGGGTGGTAAATCCTGAATATCAATTTGGAGGACTTTGTCACTGTCAGAGTCAGCAGCCCCACAGAAGAAGGTGAGTCATGAGCAGAGCACAACAAGAAGTCAGCAAGAGTGGTGGCCTGACCAGCAAGGAGCCAGGAAGCTGAGCCAGCAAGTCAGGGTTGGGATCAGATCAGGAGACACTGATCAGTGTCACACACCATGCAGTGAGCACCCAGCAAGTCCACAGTGATAAAACAGGTCCAAGGTCAAGCCAGGGAGCCAAGACAACAGGTCCAGGTCAGAAGCAGGCAGATCTTAGACAGGGTGGAGAAGACACAGCAGCTCACACCTGTAACAGTAGCCCACTTACTAGCCGTAAAGCTTCAGCTTAAAAGCAGTTCCCAAGTGAAAGGAAGAAGAAATCTCTTCTTCTGGCTTTCTTCACAACAGGAAAGGTGGCTTCACAGTTTAACCCTTTGAAGGAGAAATGTCTTAATCTTTTATAGGTAAATGCACACAAGCACAAGTGAATACTCACAGCTGAAGATTCTTTGCAAACCTCCAAAGCAGAATTTTCTTCAGTCTTACCATGTGAAATTCCCAATGGAGACCCAAAAAATGCATTCCTTAAATATGTTTTCTCACTAGCTGGAACCATCATTTGGCAATGACCCCCCAGTGAGCATATCCTCACTTTTAAGTACAGATGGTCCTAGCAAAAACAGGCACTTTTGTATTTTCATATTTAGTCTGGAAATTTGGGGAACTATAAAGGAACAGGCGCGATCATGATAAAGGCTGGGACTAATATTCCCTAACCATAAGAAAGGGATTTACAAAACCAGTAAGAAATACAGTTTCTATTTCAGTTTCCTAGAAAGCCAAGAAAAAACCCCATAAAAATCCTCTGAGAGAATGAAGCAGCTGTGCCATTTCACCCTTGAATGTCTGTTAGGGTAAGAACATGAAGTCATGAATATCTAGCACGAATGGCTAATAAGAACAGTAAAGCTTTCACAGTCAAAACAGAATGCTGTGTGAAGAGCAATATTTATAAAAAGCATCATAATCTATGAAGACCTATGGAGTTGTGATTCTCATGGTATGTTGCATAATTAAGGTAGCATAGGTATTTATTTAATGTTGCTCAGCTGTCACACATCAGAAAGTCTTGCTAGAGTAAGGGTTCCAGTGCTTAATATCTTTAGTAAATAACAAAAGGACAGCGTTCCATCTCTGAGTGTAAATAGTTCTGGTCAATTCACTGAGGCTGTACCCCATCACATTAGTACTTTTGATAAATATTGATAAAGCAGCACTTACCTTTTTCTGCCAAGTATGTCAGGCTTTTTAGCAAGTGCATTTTCAGAGTATTTTTATTAATGACTTAGAATAATCATACCATTCCAGATGTGAAAATCCATCATTCATGTGTACTCTTGGTGATTGCAACTGATTGCATTAGGTAGGGATTTTCAAAATGTGCTCAATAACTCAGACAAAAATATATTTTGCTGCAATGTTGCTGAGTCATAAAGTGCTTTTCACAGCTTTAAGGCTGCTGTGCAATACCTTAGAATAATGCACGTTCAAATACACCACAAATACTCAAGCAATAGTTAAGTTCCACCCTACAGATATTAAGCTGATTCATTTGAAAAAGCAAATAATTCAGAAATCATTACTCAGAGAAAACCAAAATCTTTAGTTAGAATTCAGTCTAACACTTCTTATGCAACATTTTATAAGATTGATTTAAATAACTGCAGTGTCTTGTGAATCACTCAGGCAGATTTTGATGGATGAACAGTATCTTGGGAAAAACTGGTACAGGGTTTCCAGTTCCTGCTCTCATTGGCATATTCTGCTTTAAAAGCATGGACTTGCTTTAATTCAGTCTGTGTTTTTATGCACATAATGCAAATTCTGGTCCAACTCTTCTGCCTCTTGTCCAGCCTCTCTGGTCTTCATCCTCTCAGTGGGCAAAAGGGGCTGGATAGGAAATTGCTAACCGCGTGGTTGCCATGAAAGACACTCTTTTTAACTTATGCCTGTGAATGAAAGAATGCAGTTCTCCTCCCATGGTTTGCAGAACAATATCAATCAGGATAACAACATGGGAAGTCAATTTGCAAGAAGGGAAGAGTGTAAAAGTCTCATGTGGTGAAATACAGCAATGTACAGCAAAATACCAGAGCACTAACACTGGAGATGTTAACTGTGGTGAACGTAAAAAATCTCATAAGCAGAAACATTCTGTCTCTGGTCTTGTAGAGAATGATCCTTTCTCCCTGTGGACCCACCCTTGTCTAGCAGTAGATACTATGCAAAACTTGCTCTACAAGTTACTGTACAAAGATCGTGCTAAAACTACAGCTCCAGTGAAGCACAAGAAGGTTGACATTACTAAACTATGTCAAGCGAATCTGATGGATCAGGGACAAAGCCAAAGTCAGACGTACAGTGAGACAAACTGTAAAGGCTTCAGGCAAGTAAACACCCATCTGAAGGTCCCTTCAGACACAAGTGCAATGCTAGTCTTCCACTTTGGTATACACACGAGGATTAATGTTTCTGCAGTATTTCTTCCTCCCCCAATGTTGCTCTTGTTTGAACTAGGAAAGAATATATTTTTAGTGCGGGTGTATGAGAAAATAAAGATTGTAAAGTCATACGTGTTTGGTGCCCTCATTAAGGGGTGATTTCACTCTCCATCAGATACTGAAAATTCCATAGTTGGGGTAAGGAAGCAGGGAAAAGATGCAAAGAAACAGGCACTGGAAATCAGTCTATTTTAGTTCTGTTCTTCAATTCTCCTTTCTTTAATTTTGCTGGTTCTTCATTTCTGTTCTGTTCTGCACATAATTACCTGCTGCTTGTGTATCCATTGACAGGCGGTCTTATTAGGCACAGTTTTAATCCTGAATGAGTTAACTGTTACACTTTTGCCTTTAATGAGTTAATTAGAACTGCATCGCTGTGTTGGGAATGCCTAAGACTGCCTCTGGACCATGTCCTGGGTTTCTCTCTCTGAGGCTTTCAAACCTCCAAATCATCTTGACAATTCTACAGAAATTACAAGCTGAGCTGAAGGGTCACCTCAGCACAAGGAAAGCAATACATTCTAGTCCCCTATGCTGATTACTGTCATCTTAGGAAAACAAATTGTTATGTGCAATTTGGGGGACCAGTGTTTACCCTTCTATCAGGTTGTATCCCCAGAATCCACTTGGACTGATTGATGTCCTGTGAAAGTCTGAGCCTTCTATAAAAGAATTATTCAATCTTGACAATCACAATTGTGTACTTCTCTTTTTATGCAGCTTTGTTCGTTCAATCAGTCACTGGTTTTATTTGAAGTATAGTTCACTGAAGAAAGACACACTCTTTAATCCTCCCTTATCCTCTACCATGGTCTAAGTACTCCTGGGTTTCCTCAAAATACTATGTGACAACTGTGCAATGTGCCACCTCACAACCTAGCTTATCTCTCCCTGGGCAGGAGAAGTGTATTTAGCACAGTCCTTAGCAGGACACCTTTTTATAATGCTTATCTCTGATACACCAGGCCCCCTATTCACAGCAGCTTTGGTGCTGCCAGTCACTGTCAGAAAGACCATGTTCCAGGATCAAATATTTATTTCACCATGAGGCAGCACAGAGACATTTATTTAGCCCTACTTTGTTGGCCTTCTGTGAGCACTGTCTTACTTTTACAACACTGCCTGAGAGTGGTGGCAGAGACACAGTGGTACTTCCATTTAAAAATACTAACTACTTGCACAACTGCACCCTATTTCATGCTGAACAAGGTCCCTCATGAGCTGTGGGCACTGGGCAGGACATCTACAGCACTAAAGGTGCTCCATCTTGGCACTCTTCAGACAGCATGGAAAAGGGCTCCCAGGCACACCAGGCCTGTCACTATTCCTGTTGACTTGCAAACGCCTGCTTTCCACCTCTGCCCCACAGAGAGACAGGCCCACTGTGGTGAAGCAGTGCAGTACTGCAAGCTCTCCTGCTGTCACTTGGCATGCTACTTACATACAGTGGTCAGTGGGTACTAGGATCTTCTTCCCCCTTGGCACCATTCATCAGGCATGCTCCCTGCCTCCAGACCAGACACAGCTGTGCCTCCTGTTAGAGAACAAATCTGGGAAGCCTTCAAATGTTTAGACCATAAGAGACATACACACCTAGTATCTTTGAGTCAAAGTGAAAAATGCTTTCTGAAGAGGGTGACTCAACAGTAGTTCTCATTAATCCGCTCATCAAGCACTGTGCCTCCCACATTAAAACAGAGATACTAATGGAATTTATTGTAACCTACTTAGAAACACAGCTGGGCAGCCATCCAGCCATTGCTGAGAGAGCAATCTAAATCTTGCAAAACAATTTTAACTATACAAAATTGTGGTAGGTTCATTCTGGCTTGACACCTGGTGCTCACCAAAGCTGTTCTATCACTCCAGTTGGAAAGGGGATAGAATAAACAAGGAAAGAGGACTGAGATACAGACAGAGAGATAACTCAGCAATTACCTCATGGTCAACACCAGGAACAATTGCCTGCTTCTGGTCACATACTAGCTCTTGCAAACCCAGATGAACCCCAACTCAAACACATGGAAATTACCCAGTCCCTCTTCAGGGTACTGTTCTCAGCAGTACTTCCCTCTCTGCAATTGCCGAATCTGTAAAGAAGACACAGAAAGGCCAATAGGACAGCATAAATATGAGAAACATCATGTAATACCTACCATCTCCGTGGTAACATTGACTCGGTCCGTTCCGTCACCCATTACAATGAAAGGAAACATCCTTCCAGCACATCCCCACATAGACCTCATTTTCTGTCCTCTCACTTACTGGGCCTTTAGACTCAGGGGTTCATAGAATCATAGAATTATCATGGCTGAAAAGGACCTCCAAGCTCATCAAGTCCAGACCACATCCCAACATCTCCCTAATCCCTAGACCATGGCCTCAACTGCTCTATCTACTCATTTTTTAGACACCTCCAGAGATGGTGAATCCACCACCTCCCTGGGCAGCCTGGTCCAATGCCCAACCTCTCCTCGGTAAAGAACTTCTTCCTAATAGTCAATCTAAACCTCCCCTGATGCAGCTTAAGGCCATTTCCCCTCATCCTGTCACTAGTAACTTGGGAGAAGAGACCAGTACCAGCCTCACTACAACCTCCTTTTTGGTAGGAGCAGAGAGCAATGAAGTCTCCTCTCAGCCTCCTGTTCTCTACACTAAATAACCCCAGTTATGAGCTGCTCCTCATAGGGCATATTTTCCAGACCCCACACCTGCTTGTTGTCCTTCTCTGGACCAGCTCCAGTACCTCAGTGTCCTTCTTATACTGTGGTGCCCAAAACTGGACCNGAGCAGAGAGCAATGAAGTCTCCTCTCAGCCTCCTGTTCTCTACACTAAATAACCCCAGTTATGAGCTGCTCCTCATAGGGCATATTTTCCAGACCCCACACCTGCTTGTTGTCCTTCTCTGGACCAGCTCCAGTACCTCAGTGTCCTTCTTATACTGTGGTGCCCAAAACTGGACCCTGTACTCAAGTGAGTACAGAGTACTGGGACACCATTACCTTCCTACTCCTGCTGGTTACACCATTCCTAATACAGGCCAGGATGCTGTTGGATTACTTGGCCACCTGGGCACACTGCTGGTTCGTGTTCAGCTGGTGATCAACCAACAGAACACATTGAGCACCTCAGCCTTTTTCTCATCCTTGATAACAATCACAGAATCACAGAAACATTAAACCTCGAAAGATCATCCAGTCCAA